>CM073124.1:49962250-50397250 GCA_037039145.1 Fundulus diaphanus | reverse complement strand
ACAAGTAGGCTCCTTCACAGCTCATCCGACTTTGGAAAATGAAAGTGCCCAACGTCATTTGACCCTTTCTCCGAGACAAGTCATGTTATTTAAAGTTGCTAGCATAAAAATGGAAACAGAAATGGTTACAGAATCAGCACTGAGGCTACTCTCTTGACAGTTATTGATGTGGGTTGCCTGAGTCTTTATAGAAGTTAAGGCACCATCCAAATACGTTGAATTATAGCTCCTGATCCTTGGTCCTGTTCCTTGACCTGTCATGGGGTCAGCAGTAAGCACACTATCATGGGGAGGAAGGGAGCTTAGACTGCTGGGTCAATTTCGGACAGCCTTTAACTCATACATCATTACGGAAACTCACATGGATGATGGTAGTCAAATCCGAGCTTACAGCCTTCCGAAAATGAACTACAAAAGGTGCGCTCTTTTCTCATTTTCGTTAATATCCGTGAGGCTGTGCTTATACGTCATGTCACGCAAAGGATTGTGGGATTCCTTATAGCTCCTAGCACCGGTAAGAGACATTGCAAGGTTCCTATGGTAAATTAGCTGCTAGAGGAAGCATACAGGCTCCTTCCTACACTATTCGACTGACTACTGACTACACTATTCAGACACCATGGCAACCGCTGACACACATCTTCTTTGGCTAAAGAGTCCTTACCCAATAGAGGAATTTGGATGGAGCCTAAGTTCCTCCTCCACACTCCTCCTATTGTCGTTAGTAGAAAACATTTTACCACTCATGTACTATATCCAAGACTGTGCAATAGCATGGAGTCCAATACCATCCAAGTGTGCATGCGTCCCCGAGATAACTGACCGTTTCCTTTATCAGACGCTTTGTCCATATCTATGTATCTCAAATCTTTGACGTACACAATGTCTGAATCATCTGCTATTTTGTCAATAACGGCTTTCAACAGCACCAACAACCTGTAGCTTCATGTAATATCTAACAGCACAATGTAATAGTATGTCCCACCTGGATTGGCTGTTTTTTAGCAATTTGAACCAGTGTCTTATTCTTATTTGAACAAATTTGTGCGACACGTGAGAACTATTAATTGTCCCCTTGACTTTCTTCCTACCAAGTTGTTGAAAGAGGTTTTTGATATCATTGGCCCTACTCTCCTGTCTTAGTTCATGTGCCATCTGCTTTCAAACATGCTATTGTAAGGCCCCTGCTTAAAACTACATAATAATCGCAATGAACATTGTTGGTATGTGCACTGTTGTCCTGGTGCTGCTGGACCTATCGGCAGCCTTTGACACTGTCAATCATTCTGTTCTGTCTCATTTAAGCCACGTTGGTATCTGTTGCTCAGTTCCTAAATGGTTTACATCCTATCTGACAGACAAGTCTTTCACAATTATGATTAAAAATATATGTTTTCCTCCTTTGCTCGTCTGTCACGGTGGGTGCCACAGGGTTCCATTCTTGGCAACTTCTTTTTTGCCTTTATCTATTACCATTCAGTGTGATTATAACATGGCACCACCTGTCTTCCACTGCTAATCCTATGATATTCAGATTTACTTGTCTTTAACCAGGTAACAGTCACATTCAACAATCCCTTCTAGAGGGCATCTCTGCATTAAAACAGTGGTAAAAAACAACATTTCCTGTTTTTAAATTAACCAAAGACCGAATACATTTTATTCAGTGAGTATTCAGAATTTTAAATTTAGTGACTCTGTAAGAAATCTGGGAGGGGGAGGGTTGTTGACAAGGAACTTAAATTTAACAAACAAACTGATTTAACAGTCACATCAAGCTTTACCACCTTTGTCTTTTAGCCAAAGTTAAGCAATTTTTACACCATGCTGATCTTGAGAAGTCTATACATGCCTTTATGAGCTCAAGAATTGATTGCTGTAACTCTCTTTATGACTGCCCCTTGTAAATGGGGCAACGGGCTTTGATTGGTCCAAAATGTGGCTGCAGGTCTTTTAACTGACACCTCCAGACTCGAGCCCATCAGCGTATCCTCCCTTCACTGGCTGGCTGTGGGGGGCAATTTGTAAAGTTACACAGTCAAAAATTAAACAAAAAATATTTTGGGTTATTTAGCATGTCATAAGACGAAAAGAATGGGGATTGATTTTTCCAAGTCATATTTTCACCATTGTCATTCATACATTTAGAAATGTCCCAGTTCCAATCTAAATATTCAATTAGCAAGCTAAAAATTTAGCTCCAAACTGAATATTTAGTCAACAAGATAAATATTTATTTTCTAAACATCCTTTTTTTTATTTTTAAAGTAAATATTTAATTTCCAAACTAAATATTTAGTTTACAGTTACAATGTTGTCTCACTCTCTTGCATGGATAGCGCACTTGCCTTTCATGTGGGAGACCTGGGTTCCAACCCAGGTTGGAACTGCTTTGACGTGGGAGTGGTGGCTTAGTGGTTAGAGAGCTGGGCGATTGCCCCAAAAGTCGGCGGTTTGAAACTCAGTCTGAGCAAGACCCTTGACCATAGACTGCTCCTCTTGCACCACTCAGTGTTGGCAGCACACCCTTGCCTAAGGGATGGATTAAACACAGCGACACAATTTCCTGTCTGTGGGGAAAAATTAATTTTCCAAACTAAATTTTCAATTTTGAAACTAAATATTTAATTTGCAAACTAAATATTTAGTTTGCACATAAATATTTAATTTGGAGCTAAATATTTAGTTAGTAAGCTAGTTTGCTGCCAACTAAATATTTAGCTCGGATCTAAATGTTTAGCTAATATGCAAATTCCAATAAGCAGAAGTGCACTATCAAAACAAAAGCTGGGTCTTGTGAACCTCTATATAAACGCCTCTGCTGGCAAGACTAAATCGCTGTAGTCGTCACTCATGTAACTTATTATCATCTATCCTTTTTCTCTCCACCTATTAACATAGGATGAGCCTATAAACGTCTGTGAGCCTAACAGCAACACAGACGTTTACTAATGGATTTACAGTAGGGAGATGTCCCCGATTTCCAGGGGCTCTCCCTGTTTGGCACAGCGAAATCCTCTGACTAAATATTGCTAATTAGTTAGCATGCTAGTTAGCAGCAAGCTAGCTTGTTAATTAAATATTTACATATTTAACATCAAACTAAATTTTTAGGTCCAAGCTAAATATTTAGTTTGCAAATAAAATATTTAGTTTGAAAATTAAACATGTAGTTTGGAAATTAAACATTCAGTTTGGAAAATAAATATTTACTTTCTAAATTAAATATTTAGCTTGGATATTGAACTTTTAGTTAAAAAATAAATATTTAGCTTACAAATTAAATATTTAGTTTGGAAATTAAACATTCAGTTAGGAAAATAAATATTTAGTTTGGAAATTAACCATTTAATTTGGAAAATAAATATTATTAAATATTTAGCTTGCTGACTAAATATTTAATTTGGAGGTAAAAATTTAGCTTGCTATCTAAATATTTAATTTGCAAGCTAAATATGTAGTTTGTAATTCTTTGTCTTATGACCTGTTGCTTTCAAACATAGACACATTTAAAAAAAAACAAATAAGGCTTAGACTGGTGGGGGGGCGATTAAAGCCTGGCTTGTAATATGGTGGGGGAAACTCTGGTCTTTTTAAATCTGAATTTAAGACGTTTTTATTTAAGAAGTCTTTTAATACTGAGAAGCACTGTAGCATTTTATTCCAGATTTCTAACTTTTATTTATTCTTTTAACTGTTTTTAAATTATTTTGATGGTTTTATTTTAAAGCTAAATAAATAAAATGAAATGAAAGCTCCAACTTGAGCTCATCAATCAAAGCAACCAAGAAACTGCTGAAACAGAGCACAGACAAGTGTAGCAGGCTAAAGTCTCTACGAGGCCCCTTATTTAGTCTTAATCCATTGGTCAGCTTCACTGCACAGCTCATGTTTGCTACAGAGTGGAAACCTGTATCTTGTAACATTATGTATACTATGTGCTGTCACAAGATCAATCAGTGAGAACAGATGATATATATATATATATATATATATATATATATATATATATATATATATATATATATATATAGTAGAAGAAGAATATTTATGAGAGGCCTAATGAGACAAAACCTACAATTTCTCTCACATGACTACATATACTCTCACACAAAACTATTCACTTGCATAAAGACAACTAAACCCTCTCACAAACACCACTATAATCTCAATGTCTCACACAAACACCATTAAACTCTCTTACATATACTATTAAACTCTCTTACATATACAATTAAAGTCTCTTACACATGCCTTTAATTTTATTACAGATACAATTAAACTCTCTTACATATACAATCAAACTATCTTACATGTACTGTTAAATTCTCTCACATATACCATTAAGCCCTCAGTAGATGCCTGTTCACAGCTATTTGGGTATTTCATTAGCTAACAGAAGCAGCACTTTGTGTCTCATGTGGACTCTTGTTTTCTCGGAAACATAGTGGCATATGGAAAACTAAATGACTAAAGCGATGAATCTAAATGTAAGAAAGGTGGGCTTAGGTTTTTGATCCTGAAAGCATTGAGATAAAAGGGACTCACTTTACTCCATGACCACAACAACATATAGTGTTTTCTTTATTGAATATTCAATATCTTTAACATTTAATTTGCCATTTTTTAAATGTCAGCCATTGGTTCCCTCTGAGCATATTCAGATGATTACAGCGGTCTACTGGGGAATTGACCTCCTTCTGAGGCAGCTCTATAAAAACGATACACGTGAATCACCTGAAACGTCTCCACCACCAGGTCTCTATAGGCATGGGTAGATGTGGGGTCCTTGAAGGAAAATGAATTCTTCAGATCACAGATAAGAAAAGAAAAAACAACTAAAAGAAAAAAATCGGTGAGGTAAAATATAAATATTTGGAGTGAAGGATCAACCTTGATTTTTAACTATCTGGATTGGCCATGAAAAAACTCAAATAAAATAACTGCTTAACCAACTATATCTGTATTACACTACACACTACCAGAAGCAGTGTTTGAGCTTACAGCAACAATAAAAAAAATCCCCCTTTATCTTCTGAGTAATACAAACAAAATGGTAAAAAGTTTGTACTTATACAGCGCTTTATCAAGTCCGATGGCCCCAAAGTGCTTTACTCTACAGTCACTTATTCACCCATTCACCCACACATTCACACCCTGACGGTGGTGAGCTATGTTAGTAGCCAAAGCTGCCCTGGGGCAGACTGACAGAAGTGAAGATGAAACTAAATCTAATAGAATTTATGTTCTTAAAGGAGGAAAGTAATCTAGATACCACCGGAGGTATAGAAACAAAACCCAAAGTGTTGCTCAATTAGAATGTTCTGATCACCAACAGACATTTATTGTAGTTCCAGCAAGCATTGTGTCATTGGTGTATATGCAGTTTAAAGAGTTAAAGCTGATTTAAAATAAATAAATTAATAGGTATTACACCAAAAATCTAATTTCTTCTAGCTCCATTTCATCTAAAATGCTTTGACTTAGAAGTTTTAGAATCACTCATATCTTGAAGATAATGTGCAGCCTTTAAAAACATGTTTTTACAACGGGATGACCTTGAGCAGCATCTTTAATCCACAGCTACTGTAAGTTAGTTCAATTTTTTTTTTACAATGTCCATGACCCAAGTATGTATTTTTATCTCTTCATGTTCCTGTAGAATCGTCTTGAGATTTTTGGCCTTGTGTGATACATGTTGCATTGCAGTTTCTTTTTATTGTAAGACAAGCAAAAGCTTGCACATAAATCTATGCAAGTATTTTAATAAAGCAGGCACAGACTCATAAACAGCAATGAAAGAGGGACAGTAACAACACTGGAGACATTCATCAGGACATTTTTTATTATTAACACAACTCAAAAACAGTAAAAACACAGAAGTAAACCAAAAATTAACCCTAATGTATATAAAGCCTAATATAACACACAATGTGCAACAATAAAAACTGAATGTTTATTCAGTCCATCCATAAATGTCCATGAGCTTTTTTGTTTTTGCTCTTTGTTTTTAGACTGCACAGCCATCAAATATCAAAGAGTTTTGTTTGGTTGGAAATATTTAAAACTTTTGATCAGCTGATAAATACTTCACATTGATAAAGGCCAGAGAAGGGTGTTTTTTTTTCCGTTCCCACTAATTCTGGTTCCCAATCCCTTAGCTCTCTGTTCTAAATATCCATCAGTTTCTTATGCGGTACAGCTACGTACATGTTGTGGGTAGATTGATGTGCTTAAAGCCAGGCTGCAACATGTTTAGGGCTGAAGTGGAACATGCTGTGTTGTATGATGTGCCGGTCTGAGCAGCGCTGCGTGGGCGTGTTACTTGCTGCCTCGTCTGTTTCTCTTCCTGTCTCGGTCAGGCTCTGGTAACACTCAACAGAGGACCTCTCTATGGTTGGAAAACTTGCTTTCACATCTGTGGGCGACAATCAGCATGTGGTTTTCGCACGATAAATCCATTTTGAGATAAAAAGGCAACAATTTTAAAAGCTCGATCAGGCCTAAGTAAGAAGCGAGCGCGAGCCCCAGAATGAACATGGAACCTTTTCGGACCAAGAACTTATGTAGGGCTGCCTCTTTCCACTTCTGCTAAAAAGAAAAAAAAAAAAAAGTTTAATTTTCCAGTTTAATGATTAATTGCTGATGAGGAATACTTTGATCAACGTACATTATTTCTACAAAGAGCTTTGATTCATTCAGCTTAGTCCGCCCACATGGTTCTGTCTGCTCAAAACGTGGGGAGAGCTCTGCTCAGGACGGTGACGCAGTGAAACAGCTGTGGAGTGATCGGTGTGTCATGGGGACGCAGGGAGTGGTGACCACAAGAGTTGGACAAATTCACTTCGCCGGGACAAGCTGTGCAACACAAGAGGCTGCTGCTTGTTCTTGTTGAGAACACACAACAACACACACCTGTTCAGATGGCTGTTTTATTTTCTTTGTGATTTGGGATGCTATAACTGGGCTGCATAAACATGCACACCAGTAAAGGAACAGATTAGTGACACCCCTGAAATAACCTGAAATAAAAGTTAAGCTGTTCTAGTACGATTCATTTTTATCTGTTAGCTAAAATCATGGTTTGCTGAGAGGTTCCAAAGGATCGAAGGGATCTCGGTGTACAAAGGTATCTGTCAGGAAAAGAGTACAAAAAATGCATAGCGATTTAAGGTAGTTACCACTAATTAGGCTCATTTCATTCTTAAATGTCACAAAGCTAATGGATTAAAACAGAACATTTGATTAGTACATATTGTCCCTTACCTTTTATGATTTTTGCTAAATGCCAGATCATAGCTAAATAATTTTCATTTTTGAATCCTTTTATCAATTTAGAATGTCTATCTGGACCAGTAGCAAAAACATACTGCCGTATTTTTCAGAGGATAAGATGCACCTAAAATCTTAAAATGTTCTCAGAAATTGATAGTGCACCTTATATGTGATTACCGTTGTGCTTACTGACTGATTTTATGTGGTAAAATGCGCTCATAAATCTGGTAAAATGTGTAAGTACGACTTTGGTTAGCAACAAAGCCACTCCACTCAATGGATATTCAGAGCATTACAGTACACTGTGTCACTACCTGATCAGACCCCTGAGCTGTCTACAAGACTGCCTGACTGTAATGTCTAAACTAGAAGTGCATGTAACATGCAAGTTCATGTAAGGCAGCCCACGCCCGGAGTACGCACTGACAACAACAAACCAAGTAAATTAATTCAGTATAAAAGTTACGTTTATTTTGACTTTATGTTAGAAACAGGGCAGTGTAGTCCAACTACTCTGTCCTCCCGACAGAGATGGATATCTCTCTCTCTCAGGAGAGAGCTGTGTATGTGGAGTGGCGGAGTGATATTACACACTTCTGAAGAATACTTAATGCGGTTTATAATCCGGTGTGGCTTATGGTCCGAACAATACGGTATTGATTTCAGCCAAACCAAATTAGAGATGCACTGGTCTGAGTTGTTGGGGCTGATTTCAGATTTTTATTTATTTGTTAGATTTCGACAGTGCACATTAATCAACATGACCATGATATACGGCAATGTGAATATGCACATGGCCACTATCCAATCAGCTCAGCCACCAGTTAATTAGCCCACATCAACTCCACCTGCTGCCAGTAATTACTGTCAATTCTGGTCACCCATTCACTGTTTACATATAACTGCTTCAGCCAACTCATCCCTGCCAAAACGTCTCTTCTCTTCCCAACTGAGCTCATCTTGTCTCGTGTGATGTGCTTTGACTCTACCAGTTCTTGTGTGCTCAGCCAGTTGGACTCTTCTGTTAGCTTCACTGAAAAAGCTTCCTGTGTCTGCATGGCATTATCATAAAAGACCCCTCACATCATAAAAGACCCCTCACACCCCCACCATGGACTGTTCTCCCTGCTACCTTCTGGGAAGAGGTTCCGCAGCATCCGCTGCAGGTCTACCAGGTCTGCAAAAGCTTTTTCCCTGTTGCCATCAGACTGTTGAACTCCTGAACTCTAAACTGGACCCTGCACCACATTTGCACATTGCATCACTGCATCTCTATCTAGCATTACAAATGCTGCCGAACAATGCATTTTTGCACAAATGCCTTTTGCACCATCATTTCTGCACATACAAATGGTTTTTAAAAATTCTCCTATACACCGTGATAGCACACTGTTCTCTTCTCCTGCATTGTTTACATTTCAATTGCTTACTTTTTAATCACTGCTGCAATTTTCCTGCATTGTTTACATTTCAATTGTTTACTTTTTTACTCACTCAAACCTTCTCCACATTCCCAGAACCAGACTCAGGACAATGGGAGATAGGGCATTTTGTGCTGCTGCCCCGCATCTGTGGAATGCCCTCCCTGACACCTTGAGGGCACCTCAGTCCACTGAGTGTTTTAAAAAAGGCCTTAAAACATTTCTTTTTGGCAAAGCTTTTGGTCCCCTTTAGATGTTTTATTTTTAACGCTTTTTAACGCTTTTATTTTTTTTAATTTATGTTTTTTATTTATTTATATATATATATTTTTTTTTCCCTGTAGCACTTGGAGATCGTTTGATAGAAAGTGCAGTATAAATTAAATGTATTATTATTATTATTATTATTATTACTTTTTAATCACTGCTGCAATGTATACTGTAATTTACAAGCTGCATGCAACGAAATTTCGTTCTGTATGCACTCTGTACATACAAAATGACAAATAAAGATGTCTAAGACTAAGTCTAAGTCTATGGTGCAGTTATAGCTGTTTCCAGTTCTCAGCAGATTGGATAGTGGCTGGGAGGTGACAGGTTGATAAGGTTGATAAGAAAAGTCCAAAAAAGTCCAAAGCAAAACAAACAAACAAAAACCTAAATCATGACACCTAGCTTTTGTAAAGCTTTTATCTGTCGATACCGATTTACTGATAATTATTTCTCTTCATTTTTCCATTGCATACCATTGCATGGCAGTTTTTACATGTCTTTGTAATTAAGTAGAGCAGCCAATAATTACTTTTTCTGTTTGATACATTGAAACATTTTTCTGTTATTTAATCATTCTAAACAGTTCCTCCAAGCTATTGCATTATGGCTCAGTGGGTAGTAGCAGTTGGCTTGTGATTGCAAGGTTTTGGGTTTGATTCCAGCTTCCCCCGTCACATGTCAATGTGGCCCTGGGCAAGGGACCTAATACCTAGTTGTCTATCAATCTGTGTATTGTGTTAGTGAGTGTGATTTGGTAAATGTGACTATAGCGTAAACTACTTAGAGTGGTTGATATGACTAGAAAAGCCCAGTATAAATTCAGTCCATGTATTACTTTGACAATAAATGTTCCCATTTTTGCATATCATAAAGGAAAATGCAAACAACGATTTGTACTTTAGAGTTTTGACCTAAGTATTAGCTTAATTTGAGATATATTAAATGGGTTTTCAGGTCAGTATACAGCACGTGGTGATTATCGATGCTCCGTGGGGGCTGCCCTTCTCAAAAACTCGCCTATGTAACTTTGAGAGGGTCAGATCCATTGCTGAATGGGTCATTCGACCTAGAGAGTGACTTTACGGCAGTCTGAGCTCCCCTTAAGTACAAGAGCTAACCTTACATGCTTCTACTTTTCTCATCCTCAAGTCAAAGTTTGTCATGGCAGAGGGAAGTAGAAAGAGGAAAACTGTCTGAGGAGGCCAAAAAAAAAAGAGAGTTACAGTTCTGCCAAAAGAGGGTAAAGACAAACTAAACTGTTTAAATTACTGCCCAATCAGTTTACTAAATCAGGACTATCAAATTTTTACTTCCATACTAACCAAAAGACTAGAACATATCCTCCCACATATAATAAGCTTAGACCAGACAGGGTTCATGAAGGAGAGATGAACCAGAGACAATATTAGGCAAACACTAAACATGATCAATCATTTTAAAAAGCCTGATAAACAAGCAATTATACTGGGCCTACACGGACAATAGGCGTTTGATACTGTAGTCTGACAATTGTTTAAACATAATTCAGGAAATATACAACAAGCCTACCGGTAAAATGTGGATTAATGGGGGACTATCAGGAGAAATAAAAATAGAACAAGGCTGTAGACAAGGATGCTCTATGTCCCCACTATTATTTGCCATATAGTGGGGACATAGACTGTTGGAAATGCACATCCTCATTAACATACAGGGAGTTTGCCTGGAAGAATGTTATAGGCTTCTTTAAAACACCAGCTCAGAGAGGCAGAGACAGACAATTCATGCTGGAGGTCATGTAGATCAAAATATGCTGGTCATTATCATGTCTTTTAAATTTTGCCACAGTAAGAGAGTAACTTAAGACAGCTCAAAAAAAGTGCGGAAAGTGTTGTTGGGGCCAATATTACCCTAAATGTGGAAACTCTGTTCCTGGGTAGACGACCAAGCGGGGTAAAGGGTTTTACAAAACATGTGTTTAATACAATGCTAGTTACCAGCAAAAAAAGCAATCACTAGGAAATGATGAAACACCTACATTAAAAGACTGGATAAACGTGGTTCAGGACATTCTTCAGATGGAGGAACAGGATAGATTTGAAGAATGTTGCACATTATGGGGGACTTTTGTGAACACTAGATCTGAAACTATTGAAAAGGAAGTGTTACCCGTCTTTACTTAGCTACTCAGTTCTGTCTTGATAATTTGTTTTATTGTGTTGAAGTGTTGCTTCAATTACACTATGTGAACAGATGAAACACATCTTCTTCACGTTGTTTCTAAATAGAAATTTGAATAAAAAGAGAGTCATCCCGCCTCTCGCCCATTGACAGCTGGAGATAGGCACCAGCACCCTCGCGACCCCACAAGAGACAAGCATGACAGACAATGGATGGATGGATGGATGGAAGAGAAGGACAGGGATCACTCCAGAGGAAAAACGAGGGCGGGTCTTGCACACAAAAATCCATCTTGTACCACTCCGGGTTCAAGCATTTGTGTCCGAACCAAAAACGGTCGGGCCAATCACATTGCAGTATTGAGTTTTAAGGCAGGACACACAGGTGCAACGAAAGCCAGAGTGGTTGAGCCCACTGCTGAACCAGCACAAACATGGCAGAGCAGGAGGACGCATGCGTAGCTGTTTTGTAAGAATACACAATTTCTTCTTTGACAGTAGTATATCGTGATTGGCTAAAACCAACCTTTGGTAGGTGGGCACAAGGTGTCGCTTCACTCAATCAGCTCAGAGAGTTCTGCTGATTGTCCCTCCTTTCCCCAAATGGATTCAATGGGAGTAGTCCCAGAATGATAATGTGCACAACGTAGAGTTCTACACATTATCAATCTGCACATTATTAATCTGGCTGGCCAGGTTAGTAGGATTTAATCTAGAGGGCCTCGTCTCTACAAATAACTTCATGACTTCTCAGTGAGTTTCTTGTTTTCCTTCCAGGTCAGCACCTTAGTGATGGAGCTTCAGCTGCTCACCATGGGTTGCTTTGCTATACAGAAACCCATACAGACCATCCAAACATCCCATTTAAGAACTTCTAGACTGTAGACCATATCACGTTGTTAAAACTTTATCTGTTATATGGTTTCCAAACTATTAGTCACATGAAGCCAAACAATTACTGCCATGGCTGAGGTGCACAGCATGCGCCCTCAGATAGATAGCAGGCCTCCCTGCAGACAGAGTGGTGGGAAGGAAAATATCCCTCCATCCATAGTCTATACTATGTTTGGGCCTATCTCCAGTGGTCAGGCGAGAGGCAGGACACATCTTGGACAGATCGCCCATCCATCACGAGCTACACAGAGACATACAGGTCAGGTACCCATACATACACACACACCTAATAGCAACAGAATTTAACTAACATCTGTTGGAAATTCAAAGTGTAATGGTAAAATACACACCATATATGGACGGTGGGACCATGATTAACACTCTGTAACTTCAATTTTACCCTGTTTAAATTTAGACTTCGTATTAAATAATTATAAGAATTTGATAAGCAAAAGATTATCTACATCACAGCATTTCATTCTTTTCTCTTTACTTTGAAACTTTTAGAAACACAAATGAATTTTTAGAAATGGGATACAGAATGTAGATATCATTAAATATTTAAAATAGGGCTGTCAAACAATTAAAATTTTTAATCGCGATTAATTGCATAATGTCAATAGTTAACTCAAGTTTAATCGCATATTTTATCCTTTTATTTCTGAAAGTGTAAAAGCCTATTTGGGCATTTTAATATGCCATTTTGCAATAAATGATACAAAAAAACATGCTTGTACAAAAATGATTTTTATTTTCCATTTTTCAAGCACTTTTCAGAATTGGAATGAAAACATCCTGGTGCCATAAAATGTTAAACTCTGGCCAATAATGGCTAAATCGCTAATCATAACGCCCTGATGTTTACACAATGTGTGAACAAATGTGTAAATAAATACCTGTTTTAATGCCGAAATTTACACACAGTTTTTTTTTAAAGCCTGGAAAAAGGTTTTAAATTTCCAGGTCATCCCAGAGTCTTAGACTTTGCTTGCAACTGGCCCAGGAGCTTAATACCCTTGAAAGAGAACAGTTAGCACAGCTTCATATGCTGGCACTGTAACTCTAGGATACTTCGTTTGGCAACGTGATTCAGCCTTAGTTTGTCAAATACAGAGTCAACAAATTAATAAGCATTAATGTATGGTTTATGGGTTGGGTTTCTAGAATGTTATCAGGGTGTAAAAACTCATCTTCAGAACCAATCTCTGCTCAAAATGGTGATTTGCACCACGTAATCTACTTTTAGCAGGTATCACCGGTTATTGCAACTGTAAACTGCAGAAAATACGGGCAGAGTTGCTCCCTCTGCCTTTACTCCCATCAGCTCTTAAGTCAGCCTAGAGGAGGATGCGCTGCAGCGTGTAATGAGGCAGAGGGATATTTCAGCTGGTTATGCTCAAAATGTCAGTAGTGCAAGCAGGTCTCTTAATAACTCTTGTTTATCGTCACTTATTTTAGAGCCCAAATAAGCAACTTCACTTTGAGAAACAAGCTAAAAAAAAATGCAACCCACGACTCATGACATTTACAAGCGACTTTAGTAAAAAGCTCAAAGTCGCATAAGATGAGCGGACTTGGCAACAGTGAGCGCAGGTCTGTTTTGCTGCAGTTCTCTAGCATTCTTGGAACTACGGAAAGCAGCAAGGGTAAAAGGAACACAGTCCGGAGAGCGCTGCGGGGAAAAAAACGGTGTGTGTGTGTTTTGACGCACGATTAACACGCAACAAAAAAATTGTTGCCGTTATGGTCTAACAAAGTTAATGCGTCAATAACACGCTAACACTGACAGCCCTAATTTAAAATACAAACAATTGGGCCAGGGAACTATCCAGATTTTGTGACATGCTTAAATGGAGTTCATCAGCTACACATACATACACTGTGGACACACAGACAGCCCTTTATTCATTACTATGGATTTCTTCATCTAACTTTTCTTTTGAAAGTAGAGTGATACATTGGAACGAAGATTGTCCTGCCAACATTCTCATCCCCAGGTGGAACGTAGTTGTTTCCTCAATATTTGTGAGCTGCTGTGTAGCTTTGACAGAAACGTCTGTCTCTGTTTCTGTGGCTTTGGCTTGGCATTTTGGTGTGACTGTGACTCCTTAGACCACGAACTTTTGCTTAACAGAGCTGAGATGAAAAGTGTCAAAGGCTGAAAGAGCGGAGCTGCACTATCATGGTGAGGACTAGTGAGAAGCTGCAGCGAGGCACTTCCCTGTTCCCAGCAGGCCGAGCTGTACACTTCCTGCTTTGATCCACAAACCTCAGGACTGCCTTCCTAACAACTACGTTCTCAAGTCATTGGGCTTCATTTCTTTTTTGATTCAAGCTGAGCAAAGTCTGCTTGCTCCCAGTAAAGCTTTACAATGTGTTTACACGGGAACCTCCTTGAGCCCTTGCTAAACTCATAATTGGCATGTGTGACTCATCTTAGGGCTTGCCTTGTGAAATAACAAACCACAGCTGTGGAAACCCTGTCAGCCAGCTCAAGAAAAGGGAAGTGGAGGTTGTCTCTGGGTATACAAACACACTTGATGCAAGAGTTTTTCTTTGAATTTCTCTGAAAGTGGGTAAAAAAGCCATGGTAAAAAAAAAAAAATACAGCCCCTTTGAGTTCGACATATTGTGAATGTACAGTTTTTTAGAAATGTTTAATAGTCACTGAACATGTCTATTTTTTCAGGTTAGAATCATAAACTTACATGTATTTTATTGGTATTTATGTGCTTGACCAACAGAAAGAGTTTTGTATTCAGCCCCCTGGAGTCAATCCTTCGCAGAGCTGCCCTTCACTACAATTACAGCAGCTTCTGTAAGACCTTTGGCCTGTGTATCAACCGTCTAGAGATTGTATCCTTATACATTCTTCCTTGCAAGATAGCACAAGATCGTTCAGATTGAATGGAGAGCATTTGTGAAGATTCATTTTCAAGTGTTGTCCCTTATTGTTAAATGGATTTAGGTCTGAACTTTGACTAGGCCATTGTAACACAGGAACATTCTTTGATCTAAAATACTCTGTAATAGTTCTGGCTGTATGTTTAAGAAATTTCCAAGTTTTGTAGCACTGTTTGTCCTGTCCTCTGAAAATGGCAACGGCAAGACAGCAAAAGATGTTACCATCCAATGACCAGACCAGCCACAGAGAGCATCAAATGGGAGAGTTTGTCAATAGGACCATTATTAGTTGTGGCAAGAAAAAGTTCACTGTTAAAAGAAATACAAACAGGAGAAGTCCTGTATGCTGTTCACCATACGCCATGTAGGAGACACCCCAAACACGGGGAAGGAGGTGATCAGGTCAGATGAATCTAAAACCGATCTGTATGGCCTACATGAAAAAGGCCATGCGTGACAAGAAACTAACACTACACATCTCCCTGGACACGCTATCCCCACGATGAAGTATGGTGGTGTCAGTATGCAGACATCACCATGCTTATTTATGGGGATGCAGCAGGAACAGGGAAGGTGGGTAGAGTTGATGGAAGTTGGACTGAGCTAAATACAGGGCAAACCTGGGAGAAAATCTGCAAGAGGTCAACTTGAAAGTTTCAGGTCTTTCTTTAAGTCTTGAACCTTCAAGGAATGGCTCTGAACAAACAGCTAAAGCTACAATAAAATGGTTTAGAATGACCCAATTGAGATCCCACTGCAATTAAAAACTCACATTTACAGATGCTTTCCATCCATGCTGACTGAGTTTGAGCTACTTTTAAAGAGGAGTGAGCAAAAGTGTCAGTCTCTACTCTAGATGTGCAAAGCTGGTAGAGACATGTTGATTGTAGTGAAAGGTGGTTCAAAGCAAAACTTTTCAGATTTTTATCTGGAAGAAATCAAAATTTTGAAAAAAAGCTCTTTTTTAAGTTCTGAATTCATCTGAAAAGTAGTGTATAGAGGGTTTACAAGTTTTTCACAAGGGTGGCGATTTTTTGGCTCGGTTTGACTCAGCTCAGTTATAAGGGGTTTCCATTAGTTGTGGTTACATTGTACAGCTCCTTTTTGGCAGGGGTTCCAAGCGCACTGAGTTGTGCTGACAAGCATATGTCAGAAGACTGCCGGAGTGGTTTAAACCAAAAAATTGGAAGTGGTTTGACCAAATGAACGCTATTCACGGGCACCGACCAGCCAGCACCAGGAGGATGAGATGATTCAACTAAGCCACTGGCAGTAATGGATTCCATGATGGAAGATGGCGAGTGTTTTGTGGCTTTAAAGGTCCCATGACATAACTGTATAAACCATTTCATCTAGTTGATATTGCTGCATATGTAAATTATCCAATGAATTTAATTAAAAAAATAATGTCATGTTGTTATTTTGGCAGGCCAAATGTCCCTTAGTAAAACGGTTGGTTGCGGTAATGATATGCAGCTCTACCAAGTTGAATTCACTCTGATTGGCTACAGTTTAAAGTTAGACAGTTTAAAGCCTTTGGTCCAATTGGAGAATATGAGTTATGTAGAAAGACAACCTACATAGAAAGACGACCTCTTTTACGATCTGAGCATTTTTCAGCCAATTAACAAAGCTGACTGTCCCTGAGCAGGTCCTTTGGTATTCAATTTTGAAATTAACGCAGCCTCATCAGTGTACAACAGACCATATGATACCTCCAAAACCTCAGAAAAGGGAAAGTTGTTGTCATGGCCCCTATAAGCATGCATGAATGAATGAATGAAAGGAATTTCATTCATTCATTCATGTGTTGTGCCATGTCAGGACGTGACAGACTGCATTTCCCATGATGCATGGTGGTCAAAATGGCCACCAACTCCCATCATGCAACGCGGCCCAAAATGGCCGGCGCCCTAGCAACCGATAACGTTGCTAGGGTAAAGTTGATAAAACTCGGTTGCACACGACAATCTTCCTTCTTTCCTGGCGCCCTGCCAACCGAGAAGACACACACACAGCTGTTTCCGTTGGGAAAATCCCACGCCACGTGCTCGAGTTTCTCGCTGGACCGAGATTTTTTCGAAGCAAAACCATTCCCTGGCAGACAGGAGGTCGACTCAAAAAGGTACCTTTAATTCCCTCTGATCAAATACTGGAAGCCGCCTTATCTCCCAGTGATCGAGAGAGGACGACGCGTTGTTTGGCCCAACAAGCGTCTAGGAGCCCAGAGAGAGAGAGAAAGACGAAGGAACTCTCTCAGTCTGGTCCCCGCTGCAGCCTGCGGACACCTGCGGTCGTCAAGACGCGTTCAGGACGTCGCGTGATCCAGAGCGCTCCGGACCGAAGCCGGGACTTTCACTCCGGACCACCTCAAAGTAACGGGGTTCTCCCCTTTTATTTCTGTTTCACCAACAGGGTGTTTTAGAAGTGCCTGGGCAGACGTAGAAATTTGTAGGCTTAGGTTAATGCTTTTATTCCACGACGAAGTTGGAATTATTTTGCTGAATATTTTCTTTATATGTGCATGCATTTTACATTTGATTTTGCTGTGTTGATTTGTGATTCATCAATAACCCCGCCGTGGGTCATTGCTTCGTTTCTGTTCCATCTTCTTCCCTGCCTTCCCCTCTCTCTCTCTTTTCGCTTCTTCTTATCAGTTTAATCTCTTTGTCCGAGCTCATTCCGCGGTTTTGCTTTAAACTACCAGTTAGCCGCGCCCTCTCGAAGCGAGGCATTACCCCATCAGCGTAAGCGTGGTTACGTCATCAGAACCTCCCCTCACGCTTCACGTAAATTGATAGACCATACGTCATCGTAGCGGCCATCTTGGGAGGGTGTCGGATGACTGGGCTGTAGCTTAGCTGATAGCCTTGTAAGGCATCAAAGCGTCCGGTAGGACTCCCACAGCTGCTTTGTCTGTCAATGCTATGTCAAATGCCGATGTTCTGAATGTGGTTTAAACAACCGTGAGCTGAACTAAGAGGTGCAACCGCTCATTTTAATCCATTTGTTTTTCTTTCCTTTCGTTTTGTTTGTTAGTTAGTAGTGAGTAAGATTTCCAAAGTCGTTGAATCAGAGAATTACTGTAACAGGGAATTGCTTTTGGTTCAATAAAACACCACTGCGGAATAGACATTGTTTTGTGTTCAATCCAATTCACAGTTGCCTGGTTATTCAGAAATCAGAGCTAACCTCCTTTGGAGTTAACATCTGACATTAATACAGAGACAATATCATTGGATGGTGATAGACGAATAAGGATTTAAACTCTAATTGCAGTTACATTGGGGTTCTCATAGCCTGCCGGATAAACCTCGTCGGTCACAAGTCCGACCAGATCATTTATCCCAGCATAAATGAGTTCATAACAGCAAATTAACTAATGCATTAATGGTATAAATACTTACAAGCTTATAGCTAACATCACCACCATTTGAACTATATTTTGTTGTAGCGGAATTTTGAGTTGAATGATTTATTATTTAAATTATAATGCCAAATTATAATTAATAATAATAATAAGCATATTCAACCATCTTCTGGCATAACATTTACTGGCGTGCCCGGGCGGGCTAGTCTACTTATTTGGCGTTCCTTTAGACTAAACTGAATAACCAGCAACTTATGAATTTAATGAACACAATCTACATTCCAGCATTTTGACTGCTCACCTTGCCAAAAGGGCTATTCAGTCATAATTGATTAAGGAAGTACTCCTACTAAATATGTACGTGTTTGTGGTGGTTTGAGGTTGTTAACCTGAGGTTTGAATATTGATTTCTGAACCTGGAGTTAGTTAGACTGAACTGACTAGAACGTACAGCGCCTCCAGCGTCTGCTACTGATCAGTCACCTTCTGTGTCGTGTTCTGCTTTGAAAAGAGAGACCTTGCCTCCATCTGGTGGACGTTGTGTGTAATTGCATCATAATTGTTTTGATGAAGGAAACGATTCCCCATCGGCTGGACATTGTGTGTAATTACAGCTCAGTCTTCCCAAAAGTGAAGGGCACCCTGCCTCCATCTGGTGGCCAGGATAGGTAGTTGCAGTCACGGTTAAAAATTCAGGTGAAAGCACTCGGCTTCCCTGAATGGATATTTGAATGTCAGTTTCTTAAAACTTTCTTTACGGTTACTCCTTTTAATAATTTTTGTCAACTTATTATAATTTTTTTATTCCTTTTGAAATATTTTTTTTTAAACTTTTAATTTTGTTAAATTATTTTTCTTTCTTTTCCCCCTTCTGCTCATCATAAGTGGTCAAAATTGAGCTGTGATTTTGAAACTAAGGTTGCAATTTAGCGGTTTTTAACTGTCATTCTTTGCCACCTCTGAAGTTCCAAACACTTTGCTATTTTCCACACATGTGTAGAGCACCTGTTCTTAAATAACTTGCATCACAAACAAAGCCACAGCTTTATCACTTAATTACTGGCCGAAAGGTTAGTGGTCCATGTCACTCACAGTTAATATTCTCAAAGTTAAACAAGCATATTAACCGTTCCTAAACATAGGAGTTGTAAGTCGCAGGGTTGATTTTCCCCTGCGCAGCCTAATTAAACGCACGTATTTGACCACACTTCCTGCAGTAAAGTGTCAGTCGTAGTGCGAGTTGCTGTTGACAGTAAAGTGAAGCCACTTAACAGTTGTTGTTAGCAGTTGTTGTTTAGCGCTGAGCTAAACTAAAGTGTATGCGTTGTTGCCTAGTGCTAAGCTAGAATACAGCGTTGTTGTTTGTTGTCTGTTATTTTAGCGCTAAGCTAAACTACAGTGTTATTTGATTGTTGTTGTTGTGTAGTGCTGAGCTACAGTTGTTGTGCTGCTGTCCATAGCTGACAAAGAATGGATAGTAAAGGTTCTTCAGTCAAAGGAGCTGAAGGTCCACAATCCTCCATTGGAATGGAGGCTCAGGGTGTCATTAGCTCACTGCTTAAAATGACACCGGAGGACCAAGACCGCTTGAATCAGTTTAACATAGAGGACTGTGAGAGAAAATTTCAGGAATTGGTGGAGGAGGTCCAAAGCAAACCAAAGGATAGATTGGTAGCAGATGTTTTGGGTGAATTATCTGCGTTATACCACCGAAGGTTAGTGCTAGAGACTGAGAGGCGTGTCTCAGCTGAGGAAAGAATCAAAGAGCTAGAACAGAGAAGTGTTCAGGGCAGCTGTCATCTCACAGAGGAGCGAGAGGAGGTTCTCATTAGCTTGCAGCCAGAAGGATCTGAGGGAAAACATGGGGATCACACCTGGAGGACATTGGATGAACTGGGCCCTCAGACACCTTCTGAGCGAGGGGTAAGCGAAGGTCAGGACAGATATAGCAGTGTGATACGGAAAGAAATGCCTAAACAACTTACGGTGGCGATCAGGACTGATCCACATGATGCAAATCATGGGAAAACACCTGCTTCCCACCTGACCCCTGACACTGTCTGCTATGATCCTTTCCCCCCACCAGGGCGACGGGAGCACCGTTCCTGGGACACAGGTAAACCCCACTCCTCTGAACTGCGTCCACGGACAAGAGTTCATGACAGGGAGGGTCCCCCGGCGTCCCACGAACGGCCGCCGATGCCAGGTGGGTGGTCAGAACCAGAGCCCCCCTGCTATCGTGGTTACCACAGGCAGGAGTCGTCAGGAGAGGACTCAGATGGACCAGCCCCGATCCCTGAACAGGGACTGCGGATGCGTCAGCTTGAGTCCCTGGCCCGAGACATAGAGCGTTTTGATCCTAGCAATACAGAATCCACCATTGATGACTATCTCAGAGAGGTAGAGCGCTGTCTGCTAGACTTATATAGCCCCTCGGCTCGAGAAAAATTGAAGCTTATCTGGAAAACCACGTCCAGAAGTGTCCATGTTTTCATAGAAAGCCTCCCTCCAGCTACACGTGACCGTTACTCAGCTCTTTGTCAGGCTTTAAGAGAAGAATATTCTGTGTTCACAGACCCAGCTTCTGCGACTCTTGGAGCTTTTGCAATTCAGCAAAAGAGAACTGAAGCGCCCAAGGAGTATTACCGCCGTTTACGGGCTGCTTACTTTCAGGGACGAAATGCTCCCGGCTTGGAGGAAGACCACACTTTCAAATCTTTGTTCCTCCATAATCTTCATGAAAGCGTGCGTTATGAGGTTACCATGCATTGTAGAACCAAGAGACTTACCATGCAGGAAATCAGGAAATACGTGCAGGTTGCATGGGAAACACGTGTCCGGCCCAACAAAGGAGCCGACAGTGATAAAAAGGTTCTACAGATTCAGATCGAACCAGAAAAGAGGTTAGGTCTGGAGGGACATGAGATGCCTCCCTCTAAACCTCAAACTAAATTTGGTTCCAAGAAGCAACATGGTTTTGAGCCGCAGCAGAAGAAAGCTTCTCATGATAGGAGAGGTCAGCATGACAGCATGGAAGGTGAGAGGTTTCAAAAATGGCACAGGCCGGATCCAGCCCGACACGGTAAGCAAACTGACAGGTTGGAAAAGCAGAAAGGCACACATGACAACAAAGGCTGGAACCTGCGCATGGAAGAGTCAATGAGAAAGGAGATGGAGGAGACTTTTCGCAGGTTGCTAGCCGACACAGTGCGTCAGATCGCGCCGCAGCCGTCCTCGCCACCATCCAATCCTGCCGACCCTCCTGGGAAACCAGGCCCAAAACCCACGTCAGCATGACTAGGCGTGGACCAGGCTCCCCCTTCTAACAGAGTTTATCTCATTAAGTGGGGGAACCAACCAAAAATTCACCAACAACCTTCTAAGATCCCATCAGCAGGTGATCAGAAAACCCCTTTTCTAAGGTTTTTAGGTGAGCTAAACCATCGTGAAAACGCGCATCGCTTGTACTGCTCGACAGTTATAGGAGGATGTGTCACAGCAAATGCTCTTTTAGACACAGGTTCCGAGATCAGTCTAATGTGCTCAGATTTGTTCGATGAGGTGACCAGAGCTATGGTGTCCCTTGGGAAACCGTTACAGGTGGAGACCTGTAACGTGGGCATCACCAGCTACACTCAGGATCAGTCATGCATCACCAAACGGGCGTGGTTAGACATCACTTTCCGTGACATGACCCTTGTTCACCCCATCTACATCTGTACTTTGGACACAGAACCTTTTCTTGTGGGTCAGGATCTGTTGAACAGGTTAGCTCCACTCATTGACTGCCATCATGGTCATCTTTGGGCCCAAGTGGGGACCCCCAAGCCTCTTACTTCTGGAAGTGGACTGTCCGTCCCTATCAACCAGGTGACCTGCTCAGAAGAGCCCAAAGAACTCTTAGCACCATTTCTGCCTTCAACAGAGCCGATTTCCAAATCCTCTGACACACCACCGCTTCTTAGCGATCAGAGAACTTCTCTCTGCAGCCACACATCTTTCCTTTGCTCACTTAAACACTCTGGAGTTGAACCCTATAACCCCAGAGTGGCCGAAGGTGTGCACCTGGAAAGCACATTCATGCCAGACGTGCTGCTGGCTCTTTGGTCAGAGAAATCGGCAATCAGCAGAGATCTGTACAGCTCTCTGTGCCGTGAAAAGCCCCATCTGGCTGAAACAAAACACAGCCACTATTTGCTCTCAGCAGACTGGCCTCGCCGGCTTCTGAAAGCAACGGGGGTGTGCATACTTTATGCACAGATTGGCACAAGGCAGCTCTCTCATCCTTTCAGCATTGTGGAGAATTTACATCCTCCAGTGTTTGTTGGTGCTGATTTCCTGGTACGGCTAGGTGCACAGCTGGACACTTGCAACCAGGTCCTGTGGGCTCAGGCTCACGTGACCCCAAGTTCCTTCCTGGGCACCCCTGAAGTCATGCGATCAGGGCAAACAATCCCACAGGCTTGCCAGGTGGCTAGCGAAACAAACATGCTAATACCACCACAGACTGCAGGTGTACCTATTAGATTAGCCATCCTGAAAGGACAACAAATACAGAACACACAGGTTTTCTTCCAACCCCTTTCTTATTTCCAGGAATCCAACCTGGTCATCCGGGGCACACCCCTGCTTGAGCTGATCAACCGCTCAGCTTACCTTTTAGTGGAGAATCCAACCCACATGCCGATCCAAGTGGTGGCGAAGAAACCCCTTGGGGTGCTCATCGAAAGCTCTTTCCACGACTTTGAGCTGAGCATTCCCGTCATTAGAGACCTGCCTTTATCCTTGACCGGCAGACAGGACTCTCCAGACACAGTGTTTATTTTTCCTTCCAACATGATCCAAACCAGGCGACATGAAGCTCGGCCTGCTGGATCCATTTGTGGTGCGACACTTGACGCTGAAGGAAACCTGTTGGCGTATACGATAGAAACCAACCCAACAGAACCGGCACCAAATCAACCAGAGAACCAGGACTCATCCACTGAGCCCTGCCCTGGTTTCAAAACAGAAATTATGCAGCAGCTGGAACAAGCTGATGCACTGACCACTGAAACAGAGAGAACAGCACTTAAAGAGCTGCTCCATGAGTTTCAGCCCATTCAGCCCAAAGATTCAAACGAACTTGGGATCACATTGACACACGTCCATGACTCACCAGTAGGAGGACACAGAAGCTGCAAAGCTAATCTGAAAACTCTCCTACAGGTGGCGTCCCGGCCTTCACCGGCCCAGGACACCCAGGAGTATGTACAAGGCTGCTTAACCTGCTGCCAGTTACAACCCACACGACCGCTAGACCGAGCCCTGCTTCAGCGAAGGGGGGTTACATTTCTGTGGTCACATCTGCAGACTGACTGGATCGGTTCAGTCCCCAAATCGTCAAGAGATAACAAATATCTTTTGACAATAACAGGCAGCTTCACAGAATGGGTCAAATGTTTGCCGGCACCGAACGACACCGCCGTCACCACAGCAGCCCTGCTGCTAAATCGCGTTTTCAGCCGGTGGGGCCTTCCCCTGCCCATCGACTCGGACAGAGGAACGCATTTTACGTCAAACATCATGACCGCGCTTTTCGACATATTGGGCGTGGAAGTTGAATTCCACATCCCCTACCACCCACAGTCATTGGGACAGGTGGTGCGAATGAACTGCACCGTGGTCAGCATGTTAAGGGAACATGCCAGCAGCCATGGCAGGGACTGGGACATAAAGCTTCCCTTGGTCCTAATGCTAATCCGCTCTACCTCACCATGCTCCACAGGGGTGACACTTTGCCAGATGATGACAGGGAGACAAATGACACTTCCCCTGAATCTCATCTACCAGCCCGAAGACGTCAGTGTGACAACCGTCTACACGGCACACCAATGCGTCACTGATTTAAAAGACCATCTCCAAACGACTTTCACGTGGGCTCAAAAGAACCTAGAGGCCAGCGTGCAAAGTCCGGAGTACAAATGGGTTCATGCGAACCAAACTAAACCGTCCACCAAACTCTCCTCACAGGGAACGGAGCCTAACTCCGCCCCCGCCGAAGAGAACAATGCATAGCATTAAATAGGACAAGTGCATGTTCAATCAGGACATTTTAAACGTGCACTAATAAAACAAATGTCCATACATAACTTCACGTCTATAAATTCACACTCAGCAATAACACCATGCATTTCTTTGGAAACGCTCACAGAAGTGGTAAAGAATGACATGATGTATACTCAGGTTGTTAGAGATTTAATGCAGGACCTCACTCGAGAGGTTAGCTCATCCGTAAATAGCCTTGCTGAAGGACGGATTCCTCCGTACTTGGTACCAGTAGATTTGGTTGAAAAGGTTCTCAAATCTGCCTCTAGTGAAACACTGCAACCACCACAAACACACCTGGCTTACAGCCTAGGTAGTGCAATTCCAATATTTGTAAATCCTGACAACTTGGAGATAGGATTTATGCTAAACCTTCCCATCATTGAAAGAGCTAACGTGTATAGGCTTAAATCAGTATTGAATGTCGGTTTTGGCAAGGTGAGACCCACGTACACCTACAAACCCCCTCGATGCTAGCCTATCATGATGCCGACCCCAAACGTTATTTAGTCCCTAATTGGGATTTGTGTACCAAAACCAAGGACACCCACTGGGTATGTCCATGCAATCCATTTTCTGTTCCTCACCTCAAGGTGCTGTAGTCCACATTGGAAACATGGTTCTGCATCACCTTGACGTTGACAAATATGACTCAGAGATTGAAATAATAGATGTCTTTAAGAGATACAATTTCAGCATTGATGTCGGCATTGAAAGACAGCTTTTACTTGCAGGCACCCAGCTGATTAAATTCAGTCTCACTCCATCAGAGTTGAGCTCGGTCCCTCTGCTTCGCTTCCCCAGAGCTACAGAGTCGACCGACACTCACATTATGACCATTATTGTGGTTCTCCTTGTATTTGGATGGGCCATCACTACGGCGATGGCATATGCAGCATACAAGCAGATCAAACAGTTGCAAACCAGGATTGACACCCTCACCTTCGTCGCCCCCAGGTTCGTAACATCAGCTCCTCAAAGGCCACAAGCTGATTAGACTACGAACCGCTGTCTCTCTCCTTTCCCTTTTCCCTCTCTCCTTTCTTTGGTTCAAAGTTCAAACCTGATGACCAATGAATGTATTGACAATGGTGATTGTGAAGTTTGCATTTTCTTTTTTTTTATTTACTTATTGTTTGCCTTATTAGCCAATAGACATTACTAGCTATAGCTTAGTCTGCCCAGGCTAGGTCACTGACCCAGGCACAATAAATGCTTTGTTTTTTCCCTTCCTCTTGGATGATGAACTGAACTGCATGAATCCCGAAGGACTACTAGAAAGACTATTAGGTTGTTCCACTCATGCACAACGGATCTTCGTCACGCCAGAATGGACTTGGTTGTAGCTTTAAAGACTGTGACCAGCATCCCACTCTTCAAAGCTAAAGGGGGGTATGTTGTGCCATGTCAGGACGTGACAGACTGCATTTCCCATGATGCATGGTGGTCAAAATGGCCACCAACTCCCATCATGCAACGCGGCCCAAAATGGCCGGCGCCCTAGCAACCGATAACGTTGCTAGGGTAAAGTTGATAAAACTCGGTTGCACACGACAATCTTCCTTCTTTCCTGGCGCCCTGCCAACCGAGAAGACACACACACAGCTGTTTCCGTTGGGAAAATCCCACGCCACGTGCTCGAGTTTCTCGCTGGACCGAGATTTTTTCGAAGCAAAACCATTCCCTGGCAGACAGGAGGTCGACTCAAAAAGGTACCTTTAATTCCCTCTGATCAAATACTGGAAGCCGCCTTATCTCCCAGTGATCGAGAGAGGACGACGCGTTGTTTGGCCCAACAAGCGTCTAGGAGCCCAGAGAGAGAGAGAAAGACGAAGGAACTCTCTCAGTCTGGTCCCCGCTGCAGCCTGCGGACACCTGCGGTCGTCAAGACGCGTTCAGGACGTCGCGTGATCCAGAGCGCTCCGGACCGAAGCCGGGACTTTCACTCCGGACCACCTCAAAGTAACGGGGTTCTCCCCTTTTATTTCTGTTTCACCAACAGGGTGTTTTAGAAGTGCCTGGGCAGACGTAGAAATTTGTAGGCTTAGGTTAATGCTTTTATTCCACGACGAAGTTGGAATTATTTTGCTGAATATTTTCTTTATATGTGCATGCATTTTACATTTGATTTTGCTGTGTTGATTTGTGATTCATCAATAACCCCGCCGTGGGTCATTGCTTCGTTTCTGTTCCATCTTCTTCCCTGCCTTCCCCTCTCTCTCTCTTTTCGCTTCTTCTTATCAGTTTAATCTCTTTGTCCGAGCTCATTCCGCGGTTTTGCTTTAAACTACCAGTTAGCCGCGCCCTCTCGAAGCGAGGCATTACCCCATCAGCGTAAGCGTGGTTACGTCATCAGAACCTCCCCTCACGCTTCACGTAAATTGATAGACCATACGTCATCGTAGCGGCCATCTTGGGAGGGTGTCGGATGACTGGGCTGTAGCTTAGCTGATAGCCTTGTAAGGCATCAAAGCGTCCGGTAGGACTCCCACAGCTGCTTTGTCTGTCAATGCTATGTCAAATGCCGATGTTCTGAATGTGGTTTAAACAACCGTGAGCTGAACTAAGAGGTGCAACCGCTCATTTTAATCCATTTGTTTTTCTTTCCTTTCGTTTTGTTTGTTAGTTAGTAGTGAGTAAGATTTCCAAAGTCGTTGAATCAGAGAATTACTGTAACAGGGAATTGCTTTTGGTTCAATAAAACACCACTGCGGAATAGACATTGTTTTGTGTTCAATCCAATTCACAGTTGCCTGGTTATTCAGAAATCAGAGCTAACCTCCTTTGGAGTTAACATCTGACATTAATACAGAGACAATATCATTGGATGGTGATAGACGAATAAGGATTTAAACTCTAATTGCAGTTACATTGGGGTTCTCATAGCCTGCCGGATAAACCTCGTCGGTCACAAGTCCGACCAGATCATTTATCCCAGCATAAATGAGTTCATAACAGCAAATTAACTAATGCATTAATGGTATAAATACTTACAAGCTTATAGCTAACATCACCACCATTTGAACTATATTTTGTTGTAGCGGAATTTTGAGTTGAATGATTTATTATTTAAATTATAATGCCAAATTATAATTAATAATAATAATAAGCATATTCAACCATCTTCTGGCATAACACATGCTTATAGGGGCCATGACAACGACTTTCCGTTTTCTGATGTTTTGGAGGTATAATATGGTCTGTTGTACACTGATGAAGCTCCTATAAGCATCTTTTATGTAACTCATCCTATCAGTGGTGAGTTTACGTTGAACGAACAAGGGTATTTTAAAAAGAAAGCGGTTGTCTCTTGCATGAAGATGAGTTAGCATTAATGCTAACTCTGTGCTATGCACAAAACTCTTTGAATTGTCTTGTTACTGAAAAGTGCTTTATAAATAAACTTGCCTTGCCTTATTTTCAGCTTTTTAGCTCACTGTTTTACCTATGCTGCAATTACGGGTTTTGCGTGAACTTGGTTGTATGGTTTTTTTCATCCAAGAATCTCTTTCTTGCTGCAAGACATATTCTTCACGCTCTCTTAATATGGACTCTCTTCTTTTGCTTCTGTGTCAGCACCATCTACGGCTTCAACACTGGCACTAGCATTGACACAGCCTAGCACAGCCATATATCCCCTACTATTTTATTTAAGGGACATAAAAATGTATATACCTTGAGTTATTTGCCATACTAGCATCTGTATTTTCTGCTATTGGCCTATCGTACCAAATCAAATTGGCATATGGTCAGAGGGCCCGGTGGTGCCGTTGTATGGCAGCCTCGCCTCTGTCAGTCTGGCCCAGGGCAGCTGTAGCTACTAACATAGCTCACCACCGTCAGGGTGTGAATGAGTGTGTGAATGGGTGAATGACTAAACTGTAGTGTGAAGCGCTTTGTATAGCGCTAGTTAAAGCGCTATACAAGTACAAGCCATTTACCATTTACCATATAGCTTTTTCCTTTTAGCCCTCCTACTTGGCATAAAGTCTGTATAGTCTTTAGAAACATGTTTAGGAGACACAACAGTTTATTCTCAAAATTATTAATGAGATACAATGATACAGGCTTGGGCTCAGAACTGGGAAGGGAAGAAGAATCATTATCTGTAGTAGCACAAAACTCCTGCACTCAGTTGAGATGCTACTCCTGCACTGCACAGTGCCATGACCCTTCTCTTCCTGGAGGGCACACATTCACTGTACTCGTAACTTGTGCAACAAACTTTTGGATGCAGTTTTTTGCAGAGGAGGCTAAACATTTCTTTAGACATCCTGAAGTTGCGTAACTACTGCAATGACATAAGCACGCAAACTCAAGAGGTCTGGGCCTCTTCTCTTACTTTGGGTCTGACCAAAAGCCATACACTGAGCAGCAGGTTTACCATTGCTTCCATGGCCTTCGGTGTTGTGCTGCATACAAATCCTGTCACTTTACCATGCTATGACGACACCACCCACATTGAGGTGGTACTCATTTGTAATGGAAAATAACCCACACTGTGTAGCTGAGCAGAGTCGAGACGACCAGGTACTCAAGGAAAAGGGCCATTTGGCTTTGTCTTTGTTTAGCTAACAACGACATGGTGGAATCTGTGCCGTGCATGTTTTTGTATACTTGAGTTTAGAGTGAAACAATTCTAGAATCAGATGAAAAGCACATCACTTGAGAGTTTAAAAACCCTAAAATGAATAGATTGTACTTTGACTGTACATGTTCATGGTTTACATTCTGTTATAATGGCTGTTCATTTGATGTATGAGAAACACTCATGAGAAGCTGAAAAGAAATATCATTCATTATGTAATTTCAATAGTCTGGTATGAAACAGCACAAACTACTTTGGCACACATCAGTCCCTGCCCAATATGGCTGTATTTGCATTCTCTGGCAGAACCCCACCCCTTGAACCCATGCAGCCAAGGCAAAGACTCAGCCTCCAAACTTCCAAAGACCTCAAATGGATTAAATATTTGTGGAATGCACCGCAGCACGCTCTGTCCAACAATTTCCTTAACCCAAATGAGTCAAAGACTCTGCTGCCAGTAACCCGTTCCTAATTCTGTATCAGTTCATCCTTCACTGAGATTATCTACACAGACTAAATCTGTATTCATCTGATGTTCACCCTTTCAGCTCATGCTTTAATAAGTATACTTTATTAATAGATTGGACCTGCCTTTAAATG
Source organism: Fundulus diaphanus (assembly GCA_037039145.1). Lineage (NCBI taxonomy): Eukaryota > Metazoa > Chordata > Actinopteri > Cyprinodontiformes > Fundulidae > Fundulus > Fundulus diaphanus. The sequence continues at coordinate 50,367,679 of CM073124.1, read as the reverse complement.
CATTTTCATGCATCCTCTAATTGCTACAATATACTGTGTATTTTAACCTTTGTTTTCAATAGATATGGACAATATGGTTAGATTGGAGTTTTTTTTTACAATGATAATATAATAATTGTTGTTTTATAGTAAAATTTGGATTATGATTTTGCATTAATTTTTATATTAATGTTTATATTAATGTTTTAAATACACAGTCAGTAAAGTCAGTAAACCAGTCAGTTCTTAAAGAGCAATATTTAACACCTTATTTAGACCAAAGAACATTTCAAAATAGAATTTACACATTTTGTTTAGCTTTCCTAACTTGGCACAGACTTGTTGTGCAAGTTTCCTAACTTGAACAACTGACATTTAACAAATGCTTCCAAAGTATTATAAACATATGACACTTGAAGCTCACTGCTTAAAACAGCAATGGACATGCTCCTTAAGACCAGGGTTGACGACCTCTGGTCTAACACAATGCAATCAAAGTCATATTGCCCATCACCTGAACATATTTATTTTCAAGCTGTTTTTAAATATAAATATCTCTTTTTATTCTTTTACTACCAGGATCTGAGTGGCACAGTCTTGCCATTATAAAAAAGGAATGTTGGAGGGTTTTAAACATCATCCATGAAAATTGTTTCAATTTTAATCAGACACATTAGTTAATTAGCCTAATACTTAATAATGGTTAAATACAAACAATATTAGCTATTTTATTTTGGCAATTAAACCTACCTAAACGTTTCGATTTGAATTTAGATAACAATGTTGATTTAGTTAGCCGTTAGCTGTTCTCTGTGTGTGGCGTCCAGCAGATAACACTCAGGCTGATATGTTTATATGGGTTTGATTATGAGTGAATATCTGAACATAGCAAAGGTTAAAAAAATGTGACAAGACCTGTGGTTGAGAAAGTTTGTGGGTTGGAACAAGAATACGAGCTTTAACTGGTTTAGTGACAGCTCTTAGTCAGAGGTTAGGTAGCTAAGTTTATTTATATAGCACTTTTCAGTAACCAGACGATTAAAAGTGATGCTCTGTCCTCCCGTTTTTAAAAGAAAACAACCACAAATGATTGTTTTGTGAACAAGGCACAGAACATTAATTCAATTGTCATAAACTTGTTTAACTAGGTAACATTTAAACCTTTTCCGGGACAGCCACTGCTAAGATGCCATTTCAGTGACGTTTCATGCCTTAGTCACAAACCAACATTTCTTCCTTCTTTCCTTCACAGGAAAGACTGTTTAGAATTGAACTTATTCAAGAACGTGTTTTTTTTAATGGTTTGCAATTTAACACATTTTTAGCTAGCTAGCCTGCTTAATTTCTACACAGAAATGTTGATTAAAGTCTCCACAAATAAAATGCATTGAAATATTTTAAATGAATTCCACTGAATCAATTCTAATTTGTATCTGTGTTGAAGTCCATAAAACACATATAACAGCTATATAGAGGAGTGGATCAGGATATACTCTGACATATAGGGTATATATACACTTCCAATTATTTTACAGTACATATTGCTCTGACTCCACCCACGCTTATGGGGATGAAACAATGATGGAGCTATGAGCCAGTTGCTAATATTTAAACACATAGAGTGACAAATGTGGCTGAGTGGGTTGAGTTGTCCCAAATTGGAGTAAAACCCACTATTTTCGGATTGACAATTGAAAGGCTCGGCCCAAATATAGATCTACTGGTTTGCAGATTAATAAATGTCGATCTTTAAAAAAAGAAGAAAAAAACTATTTTTGACATTTGTCTGCTTTCATGCAGGTTTTTTTTTTGTACAAGTTCCTGTTTTAATGCTACCAAACTCAGTTTGTCATTTCTGCTGAGCTGAAGCTCCCACAGCTGCAGCCGTATGCAGGGGTCCTAATCTAGAATATTTTCCCCACACCAGCTACGCACACTCAACATTGAGTCATCCATGCGCCGCACAGAAGACCTACAGCTGTTCTCAACACATACAGACCTGGGGGAATTCTCACGCAAAGGGGCGTTTATAATATGCTGGATCCTGGTACACATTTTTTTCTGGAAACATAAATACAGTGTCATTTTCATAAATGAATGCAGTGTTTTATTTTTTTGTTTTATTTTATTGATACATTTTTTTGTCTATGCAATGTTTTTGAAACTTGAGATGCATTTTGAGGTTGGTAGCATCTTTTGAATGACACGTATCAGGAAACCTCAGCTAAATGTCTGTCCTGCACGTGGGTGGTGATTGCCACGGCACATCCTTTGGTCGCCTTGACTTTGATTACTTACAGTGATGATTATTGTTTTTTTTTCCTTATGTATACGCAAAGTTATTTTTCTTGCATCTGTACTTTACCCTCACCAGCATTTGTTTTTTTTAAAATGAACCCATGTCATTTATCAGATTTAGCAGTCGTTGTTGAACTGAGTCATCTGACTGATCTTTACCCTGTTCTACCTTTAAATGTCACTGAATGTCTCAGACCGTTCTGGTACTCAGCTACATATGTAAATGATCATCAGTGAGCACATTCAGGTTGAATGCAGAACAAAGCTAAATGATCTTCTTCCTTTTAATAACTGATCGTTATAATATTCGTAGACAGGGTTATAAAGATATACCATTTAAAGTACTTTGCAAAAGTAATCATGGCTCTTTTACTTTTGCATATTTTGTCAGCTTACAACTATAAACTTTTGTATGCACTAGTGTTGTCACAATACTAAAATTTCAAACTTGAGACTAAGAAAAATGCTCAATATAATTTTGGATACTGCGACAAGATTTTTGAGGCACATGTTTCATTCTAATTAAGAGCCAGAAAAGATTAATTGCAGTATGAGAATATTTTAACTTTATTAATTTAGTCAAATTAATAAATAGGGAATAATTCAGCCCTCGTATTGAGAAAAACATAATTAAAGTATCAGTCACTTGTTTGCTAAAGCAGTAGGCAAGATAACATGTCTTATATGCGTTAATATCCTTTATTGATATCATTGCCTTTGACTCAGTCTTGTGAATGTTTTTTTTCTATTATAATTGCTCATAGTTAGTGTGCCATAGCTTTCATTTGGCCGTCGATTTACTGTTGACACCAATACATTTTACTACTTAGGGGAACAAACGGAACAAACATTGATCTAACACAAACAGAACATATTTGTAGAGTGTAAAGAACAATCTGGTCCATGCAAATACATTCAGCTACAGCCCTGCACAATTTCTGTCTTTCTGGTAATTTAGTACATGTTCTTTAGTAACAACTACAGCAGCAGGGTAGATTGCTAGCCCGATAACCTGTGCTATTATTAGCCACATTAGCCCCCAATGCCTTTAAGTCTAAATGGTGGCGTAACGGAGGGGGAGGGGGGGGGGGTGCACTGGTTTGTTTCACTATTTTGCATTCAACTGAGCTGTCAGCTGATTAAGATTTTCCTGTTTGAATTTGTTCCGCAGTAGAACGAAGTGTTGTCACTGGGCTGTCTGTGTTTACGAAGCTAACATTTAAACAGATAGCATTAGCGTGTGTCGTGCTGGAGGTTAACTACTTCACTGTTGGGGATCCAGGAGCTTTAATGACCTTGAAACATCATTGTTGTAGCGCGGGAATGAAGTGTTGTATGCTAGTTTAGCATGTGGGATTGCTTAGCATTTTGTTTTTTCTTGTCCGTCTGCCTTATAGGGAAGGTTCAATTAAACAATGCTTGTGTGTTTGTCTTGTTAATAAAGAGGGTTGCATATGCTTTTCTGACTGAACTCCACATGCTAGCTGAGTTTAAAGGAGCAATAAGTAAGACATTTACTGCAAAATCAACCTAAATCATTCTCACTTGTCACCCAGGATGGGAGTAACATTCCCTATAAACAATCGGTCCTCTCCATCAACAATGTCTTAGTCACGGTTTTTCTCCTTTTAAACCTAGAGGCACAGTCCGGGACTACTTCGGTGCAGTGTGTAACCCATGTTTACTTCCTGGTTCCTGAGCCAATAATATGAAAGTTCCCAGGGTTCCCGAAACAGAGCGCAGCATTTGGTGTTTTATCTTGGCAAAAGAGCTGCAGCCTGCAAACAACATCATATATCTGTCCTGTGAAAGTAAAAATGCAGTGGGGATTCACACTAGCAACGTACCGATTTGCAACACTAGGTGTCAGTATTACTTATTGCTTCTTTAAAGTTCTAAATGGTAAATGGACTGACCTTATATAGCGTTTTTCCAGTCATGCTGACCACCCAAAGCGCTGTTATTCTACCAGCAGAGCTTTGGATAAATGTGAATGGATCAGTTTTTTTTCTTATTTGAGTATCTTTAAATAATTCATTTTTGATTTTTTTTTTAAATGAATACATTTTATCAGTGAATGCACACACACACACAAAATTATTCATTCATGCTTTAAATCTTCCTGTATTCTTGTCACAAATTGCATGCTAAAAATGTGGGTAATGTTCTCAATCCACATCTATATTTGATGAGCATTCTGCTGTATGTGTGTATTGGACTTATCCGAGTTTCTGTAGTTGGGGGAAGACAGGCAGCATGTGTGTTGAACTTTATAACACAATCTAAACAAAACCACATAAAACATCCTTAATCGGATTATCTTGAAGAAGTGAGAGTTTGTTGGCCTCACATGTCGATGCACTGAATGGCTATTTCTGTCGCTGGATCCACTTCTCCTTTCCAGTTGTATTACAACGGTTTTGGTCAGATAATGAAACTTTATTAACACAAAATACCTGGGTTGGATTTTGTGTGCATTGTGGGTATTCCATAGATGATGTGAGGTAGCGCTCTCTTTTCATGTGCTGACTGTGTGAGCAGCTGTGTGTTGAAGGCATTTTAAAGGCCCTGAAGCAGCTAGCTTCAGCTGCTCGTCGCACTTTCTTCCTTCTCTGCAGTCATTTTAAACACAGGGCTGAGGCTTTGCAGCTCTACACCTGTGGGACAACATGCGCATCATAAAGATCGAGCTGTTGCGAGCACGCTGAACTGAGCGTGCTGTGGTCAGAACTGCTTTTTGCTGAGGTCACGGATGAAAAACTGCAAAAACCAACTTCTGTTTCCCTTCTTTGGTGCGTGAAGCAGTCTTCTTAAAAGCCTCTACTGCGTGGATGGTGTTATAAACATGGATTCAGAGATGGTTAAAATTAGCTTCTTTTTCTGCTTTAGTCGCCAAGTATAGGTAGAGGATTGAATTGAAAAGTAACTTCACATTTTCATCTCATTAACTCTGCTAAACTGAGCCCCCTGTGTCTCCTGCTTCATGACTAGCATGTTTTAGGTTATGGGAAGTTTTTGACCTGAAAGTGTTATCACCATAAACCAGAACCACTGACAGGGTCATTTACCGCAATGGGAAATGTTTAAAACTGCATTTTTACTGCTCTATGCTTACTTCCAGTTTTCTTTCAGATCCCACCTGCCAGTTCCGATTTCGACCAACTCCAGTTTTTATTCTAAGCACTGTAAAAAATTAAATAGAAAAAAATGTAATTAGGGCAAGAGTAACTCCAGGCCGGGGTGCAACAGTAAACAAAAATCACAAAAATGGTCTAAACAGCTTTTAGCAGCTTTGGTTTTAAGTCCAAAAGACATTTAACAACAGTGGTTTGACATATAAAAAACAAGCTTTTAAAGCTCAGGCCTTGGTGGAAAAAAAGAAAGGAAAGCATGTTTTCATTCTGACGAAATGCCTTGCAAAGCAATATACAGCAATATACAACAGCAATATACAGTTTAAGTAACATGGTGGAGTTGCCTCGTCTTTTCTCATTTAAAAGAAAGGCTAAGTTACTTTAATAAAGTAAGAGGGTAGGGGTCTAATGACACATCTTCAGAGAATAAGTCCAGATTCTAAGAGAAAACTACAGCTCTCCATTTTTCTGACTAAAGATTTCAGAAATTGTGTTTTAAAGACTGTAGAGTAATCCAGTCCAGCTCCACTCGTCCAAATACAGCCAGTTGTCGATGGTTTCATTCAGTGATGGTCCTAATGCTGACTAGAAAATATCAAAAAGGCAATTTTTTCCTTAAATAAGGCCTTTTCAGTGTGGAAATAATTGATAGCATTTACGATGCGGGAGGGAGGGGTCAATTATTGTGTGCAGCTGAGCGCCGCTGAGACTGGGGAGAGAAAGGAGAGAGCAGAGCAAGTGAGAGCAGACAGAGGTGAAAAACTGCAAAAGCACAAAATGTCTCAACAATTTGTAACTGTGGCTGATTTAGTTCACCAGATATTTGCCTTTTCTGATTCAGATGGTGATAATTACTCTCTAGTGATGAGCTGTTTTTCAAACAACAATTGATATTGCTATTAATATAAATTGTAAATCCATCTGGCCATGCCATTTCAGCCAAGTTCATTAACAGCGAGTCAATGCACTGTATTACAGTATTGAAAATGTTCCATCTCTACGTTTCCCTGTATCTTAAGAGCGAGAATCGTTATTTCCAGCCTCTGGGAACAAGGTGTTCATTGCACATAACTCTGAATAGATCCAAGGCAGATGAAATACGTGGTTTAATTTTTTTTTTTTTTTAAAACAAGAGAAACAAAACACATGGACGTATATGTTTGCCCTGGTTGTGTGTAACGCAGCTAGTATAGTAATATGTTCATAACGGAAGTTGCATATTTAAGCCTGGCTCTTTCTGTAGCGTTTCTTCTGTTTTCTCTCAGCTAATGCAGATTCACATTTAGATTTTTAAGAAACATCTAAAAACAGGTAAAAAAAATGTCAAATAAGCGTGTTTACTGCAGACTTGAGAAAAATGTCTAATTTGCTGAAGGCCGGATAATACAAGTAGGTATTCTGTGGAAGCTGATAAGCCATTTTAAAGGGGGGGAGAGTGTTGTTTTGTAGACTAATTACTTTTTTGAATCTGTGACTTGAAGGGAAATAACAACTGAGCCACGGCACATAGCTGATTTTTCTCTTCTATTATTTTCAGGATAGACTAATTAAAAGTAGTAAGCCTGGAGTTCAATGAAGTCCTTGGTTGTTCTTTAAAGAACATCTCCATCCACCCTCAAAGCCGTGATGTGAGGAAACCTTGCAGCAGCGGCGTTATTAATCAGCAGCTTCCACCTCCCCTCCACAGGCTGTGCTGAGGATGCTGCTGCTCCCCTGAGACCAAATGCCATACTACGGTAAACCCGTCCTCATCCCCTCAGCGCTGCTTCATTAAATGCTGCGGTTCTAAAGTGATTAATTAGTTCTGCTACTCCTTCGCCTCTTCATCCGCCAGACCTGAGGCAGATAAGTAAATCACTCCTTAGTCAACTCCACTTCATTTCAGCACGCCTTTTCCTGCGTCTGGTGATGCATCACTCCTTCCTGGGGGTGGGGACATGAAACATAAAATAACGGCACTAACTCTCCCAGTCCTTATCTGTCCTTAAAGGCAGTCCCTCCCAAGCCATTTGCCGTTTGCTTGCCCCTCATATCAGTTCAAGTTCCGTATCACCTTCCATGCTGCTCTCAGGGTCTTACGAGGAACTTGCCCTTCCTCTGACTCGTGATACAGATTCCCCTGCCCACACTCAGGCTTTCTCAATTCCCCCTGTGACATGAATGTACTCTTACTCACTGACACATGCTGGTCTTTCAGAACAGGGAGTGGAAACAATGAGCTCCTTTCTTAGTGGTTTTTATCTTAAGGTAGGTAGGCTTAACTGGAAAACAAAACTAAGAGGTTCATCGCTGAATGGAGGGAAACGAATGAAGCCACTCATTAGACGTACCTGATGCGCATCAGGTAAAAGGTCATCGGAGGTCAGGATGCTGACACGCTAATTAGTAGAGCGAAGTTGTGTTTTTGTTTTATTAATAAAAGCACACGCTGGCAGCGTGGCTTAACGCTGCAGCAGCCGTCACATTTAATCCAAGCACAACAGGGGGGAAGGGGCCAGTTTCTTTCTTTAAAACTTCTAGTGTCCAGCATTCCTGACATTTACTGCGGCTGACGGAGATGGTGCAAGGTTTTGTCAGGTCTGCACAGGGTTAGCCCTCCCCCTTCTCCATCTGCCGCTCCAAGCTGTCAGTCAGCTGAGCATCATGGCCGACGACGAGGAAGACGCCAAAGTTTGCCACAGTGAAAAGAAGAATGTCTTTCATTTTGTTGTAGGGAAAAACCAAACTGATAATCCCATCTTGACTGCTGGAAGAGCACCCTCCAAGTCTGCTGTAAGGGACTCAAATTTAGAAACAAAGCCAATAGCAAACGTCTAGTGTTAGCAGGCCTGTTGGGAAAATAGTCAGTGAACCGGTTCATGCCAGCTCATCAAGCTCACGGTAAGACTTTAAGAGCAGAAAAGGGTCAATAGTCTTCTCAATAAACAAATGCCAGATTTTAAAATAACCTAAATGTGCTTGGTTGGGTGTCAAGAATTTCAAAACTTCATATTAATGCTTGACAATAAATTAGGATTTCAACTTTGATCTTCAAATAACTTCAGCTGCTTCTGATGTAAATCAGTGTCATGAATACAGGAAATAGCTGCCTGTGAACACGTTAACCCTCACCTGTTTTCACATATAACATTACTGGAGCTAAGTTAGTCACCCTGATTGTTTTGTAGCAATAAAGAATGATGTTTTTGTTTTTAAGTGAAAGCACCTCATAGATTTGTGTTTAGACATTTGTTCTGTAAAGACCATGACGCTGCTGTATTTTTTTTTTCTCATGGCTGTCATGCCATCAGAAACTCATACTCTGGGTGCACATCAGTTCGGAGCCAAATTAAAAAGATTTCCTCACTTGCAGTGCAGCAGGAAATACGGTGTTGTGCAGAAGCACTCGTAAAATGTTTTCATGTAAGAGCCACAGACTTTGATGTATTTCTCTGGGATTAGAAGTGATGGACCGGGACCGGGTTGAGCACACCTGTGGGGCTGGAAATAAAAAAGTCTACCGTACATGGTTTTAAAAATCTGGGCTGTGTGGTTAGCATTTTCATTCAGCTCCCTTAAGTCTGATGCAGGTTCTTGTCATCTGGCCACTGCGTTAGACCCACTCTGATTAGCATATAGAAGTAACATCTGTAATGAATGCAGTTACATAATGCTTGATGAGCCTCAAAGGTTTTCTAAGAGTCTTGTTTGTAGATTTTCGTTCTGTTTTGAACTCAGTGAGAACCCATATTCTCGTAAACTCTGGCTTTGATCTTTGGATCAGGGATTTTCTATCCTGTCGCATACAGAGGGGAAACATCTCTGCCGCTCGCACAGGTAGCGCTGTGTTCTCTCACCTGTGTTATTCTCTCTTTTTACAAACAAACTTATGGTTTATGATCTAAGCTGCCTTTTAATAAAATATGCAGATGATCTGGCTCTGGTCGGCCTACTACAGAGGCACAGGTGAAGCTGTTTATTTATCTTTTCCAAAGGCCCTGGAGACATGGTGCTGTTACAACACTGTGGTCATAAAGGGACAATACTCAGGTAGGCTGTGGCATTGATGCGATGCTCAGTTGGTACCAAGGGGCCCAAAGGGTGCCAAGAAAATAGCCCCCACACCATGACACCACCACCAGCAGCCTGAACCGTTTATACAAGGCAGGATGGATCCATGCTTTCATGTTGTAGACGCCAAATTCTGAACCTACCATCTGAATGTCACAGCAGAAATCGAGACTCATCAGACCAGGCAACGTTTTTCCAATCTTCTATTGTCCAATTTCGATGAGCTTGTGCAAATTGTAGCCTCAGTTTCCTGTTCTTAGCTGAAAGGAGTGGCACCCGATGTGGTCTTCTGCTGCTGTAGCCCATCTGCCTCAAAGTTCGACGTACTGTGCGTTCAGAGATGCTCTTCTGCCCACCTTGGTTGTAACGGGTGGTTATTTGAGTCACTGTTGCCCTTCTATCAGCTCGAACCAGTCTGGCCATTCTCCTCTGACCTCTGGCATCAACAAGGCATTTCCGCCCACAGAACTGCCGCTCACTGGATGTTTTTTCTTTTTCGGACCATTCTCTGTAAACCCTAGAGATGGTTGTGCGTGAAAATCCCAGTAGATTAGCAGTTTCTGAAATACTCAGACCAGCCCTTCTGGCACCAACAATCATGCCACGTTCAAAGTCATTTGAATCACTTTTGTTCCCCATTCTGATGCTCTGTTTGAACTGCAGCAGGTCATCTTGACCATGTCTACATGCCTAAATGCATTGAGTTGCTGCCATGTGATTGGCTGCTTAGAAATTTGCGTTAACGAGCAGTTGGACAGGTGTACCTAATAATAAAGTGGCCGGTGAGTGTAGATCCTAAACATGAATTTATAGCTGAACCAGATTAACTCGATGTCCAACCTGTAGCAAAATTTAAATAAATTTCTGGACAGTCAGCTCAGCTTTTCTTGAAAAAGGCTCTCAGAGACTCTGTCTTTTAAGAAACTTTAACGGGCCTGGGGTCAGTCAGCAAACTGTAGAGCCTGGGCACAAAGCAATTTTCCTCTCCCAGCATGGTCACCTGAGCTGTAGACTAAAAACTAAACCTCTGATAAAAAAACTAAACTTCTGAGAATTGGTTCAGTGGCAGATAAAATAGCGGGCCAACAGCAAAAAGCTCTGTCTTAACCTTCTGCTGTTACCATCCTCCGTCTGAGCTCAGGAAGGCATTATAAGGTCCCCGTGGCAACTAAAAGCATCTAGAGGTAATTTATCCCCAGTGCAATAACTATTCTCAATCAAATGAAATGATGGGATCTAAGCATGGGTTTGTTTTTCTCTGTGTATCAAACTGTTGACAATGTGAGTTTATGACTGTAGTATTTTATGTTTTGGAGAGTAGGGTAAAAACAAGGTTTTTATCCTATCTATCTTACCTTGCTAAATTTTGGCAAAACCTCATATTGCCTTCAGAAGTCAGTGGCTGAAACATGGTGGTGGCAGCAACATGATGAGGAAATGCTTCTCTTCAGCAGAGAAAGCAGCTGGTCAGAGGTGAAAGGAAGATGGAAATAGGTAAATAGGGGAGGCCTGTTAGGAGGCTGCACACCACACTGGTCACATTCTGTGTGTGTGTTTTTTTTATTGCAACAATAACAAGTAAAAGCCATGCATGCTTTTCTCTTCACCTCAGGATTAGTTGCTTCCTTGTGTTGGTCTTTGACATAAATGCCAATAAATTGTATAGGGTGTGATAGGAGGGTGACAGAATGTGGAAACGTTTCAGGATGACTGCAAGGCCCTTTTTTTCACAATTTCTGGAATATTTTGCTTGATACAGATGTTAGTATGACATGAGTCTTGCAAAAGTATCCTGCTGGAGACAAGCAGTCGTTTTGTTGAATATTAGGCCTCTCTGAGTCAAACAGTAGCTGGATTTCTGTTCATTTCTTCTCAGCCAGTCCAGCAGGAGAAGCTGAATAATTCACCAGCTTGCTTTTCCCCCTCATGCCGTCTGTACCAGCCTCCCACAGCATCTCTGCTCAGTGAACAACTTTGAACCACTTCCAGCTTGTTTCCTTTTCTTCCACAGCCACTCGCTTGGATCCATTTCCTAGGTCACACTTTCCACGCAGACATCCATCCTCAGCCGTTCTCGTTTTCCCTCTCCATCCGTTCCCAGAAAGCTCCTCAGAACCCCAGACAGCATGGAGGCATCTTTCTCCGACTTTCCATCTGAAACCTGTCCTGGTCACACAGTTTATCTTTGATCTCTGCTTCTCTTTTCCAGCCTGAAATCTTTGGTGTCAACCGGAGGTCGGAGTGTACAAGCAGCATGTGACTGGTGAGTCTCAGCACGTGTTTACATTCATCCATCCTCAGCTAAACCACTAAATGTGTACACACAGCACAAAACACATACTTGTGTCGTGGCGCCCTCTGCTGTCCATTTGTGCTCCATTGCATCTTAAATCTTACAATTGGATATTTTAGTAATGACATAAAAACTTTAAGAGAATATATTTGGACATTTGCTGTCAGCTTAGGTATTAATTACGAAATCGGGTATTAATGACAGAATCTACAAGATCGTCTTTAAAACAGTATCAGTTCCACTGGTGATTTATTCATGGGAGCTGAATGGCACTAGATGTAGGGCTGCTATTCCTATTTTTAACTCTAGGTGGTCAAGAAAACAAGGGATACTTATGGAATTGGGGAAGGAAGGAAGACAGTGAGGAAAGGAAGCTATAGTGTCTGTTTGCAGTTTCCTGCAGACATTAAGGAGATGCAGTGAACACGTGCTCCAGTCAGACCATGAGACCAGAATTCAGGTTTCTGGGCTACATGCTCGATGCTATGTGTGGCAGAAAACTAATACTGCACATGACCAAAGGCTTCCAGCAGGTCAATAACCCTGAGCTTACAGCCAGACCAAAGCAGAGCTATGTGTTAGAGCGGCTCCATCAAAGTCTAGACCTATTTTCATCTGAGAATCTAAGGCAAGACCTAACTTTGATGTTCATCCATCCACAATGGCTGAGCTTGAGTTGTTTTGCAAAGAGGAATTGACAACAGTTTCCGTCTCTAGCTAAGCTGGCTCTAGCAGTACTTCTCTGGAGTCCCGAAGCCTTAGAAACGGCTTTGTAACCCTTTTCTAGCCTGATGCTTGTCTGTGACTTTGTTTCTCATCTGTCTTTTGAAATACTGTACTTCTGGACGTGATGAAACTAAATCATGTTGACAGACAGAATCCACTGAAGTGACATCTCGATTCTACGAGTCAGGAGGTAATCAGGTGAAATTGAAGTCTGTTTTTAACTAGGGCTGCAGTTATATTTACACGGAGGGTTAGGGTTATCTTTGGTAATCTGAAAACATTCGAATGTCAGAAAAAAAATTAGAACAGAAGAAATCTGTAAGGTGACAAAACATTTTTTGATGCACTGGATGCACACCACCCCTTTCAGCTTTATAAGGAAACCCTTTTGAGAAGCCTATGTCATTTTCCTTTTTTCATTTGCACAATCCCCGTGAGGCACTGTATGACTGTTGTCTCAGCAACACATCATCGTCCCAGCAGAAGCAGAAATCAGAGTGCTCTGACACCCCCACTTCCTCCCAAACAGGCTTTTCTCCCATGTGGACGACCCGTTCCTGGACGACCCTCTGCCCAGGGAGTTTGTCCTCTACCTGCGACCCAGCGGGCCGCTCCAGAACCAGCTCTCCCACTTCTGGCAGCAGAGCCGGGTCACGTGCGGCAAAAACAAGGCCCACAACATTTTCCCGCACATCACTCTCTGTCAGTTCTTCATGGTGAGCTGAACGAACCTATGAAACACGTCTTTCTGGAAAGGTTAATGCCATCTGATGCCTTCAGGGGATGAAACTCTGAGCCTTCTTTTCTATCCAGTGTGCCGACCCCAAAGTCGAAGCCCTCTGCGAGGCCCTGCAGACCACCGTGCAGCAGTGGAGGGGCCGATTTCCACACCCGCTGCCTCTGGAGCTCTACACGTCTTCCAACTTCATAGGGCTGTTTGTGGAGGAGCAGGTGGCTGATGTCCTCAGGCAGTTTGCAGCGGATTTTGCCACAGAGGCTACCAGGAAAGCAGGTAGGAATCATCAGGGGATTGTGGGAAAATCACCAACGGCCTCGATTGCTGATTCTGTACTATTATTGTCAATCTACCTTTGATAGTCACCATTTAATGTGTGCCAGAGGCTGATGGTATCTGGTAGAATAACACCAAATTAACAATGAAATGAGAAGCTTCAGAAATGCACAAGCCTCTCCAACCAATCCCCTCTCTCCTCCAGAGGTCAAAGTGGAGCCTCACAGGAAGCAGCTGCATCTGACGCTGGCATACAACTTCTCCAGTGATCACCTCTCCTCACTGGAGAAGCTGGCCAAGGGCATCGAGGTGAAGCTGGGTTGTGACTGGCTGGCTGTCCTGTTCTCCCGGGACATCCGTTTCGCCAACCACGAGGTAACCGCTGCTCAGGGAAACAACGCATGCGTTTAGCTGCGTTTTCCATGTCGCGTATGCTCAGCCCTTTGAACGTGACTGCAGACGGTGAGGGTCATGTACCCCTACATGCCACAGAACGACGATGAACTGGAGCTCTCTCCTGGGGATTTTATCTTCATGTCTTCGATGGATCAGACCAGCACCAGTGAGGGCTGGGTGTATGGGACGTCCCTGGCCACCGGGCTGTCGGGACTTCTGCCAGAGAACTACGTCAGCGTGGCGGATGAGTGCGACACCTGGGTGTTTCATGGGTGAGGAGCATCTCATGCTGATCGGAATTACACAAACCAGTTATACAGATGGAAAACTACAAAAAATAAATAGAAATACAGCCAATTATCAATAAACGGGTAAAACGCCCAGTAAGTTAAACCTTTTATATAGGCAGGGGCGGATTAAAGTTACCTGTAAAGGTAGCTTCCAGCTGAGACAGATGTGTATGCTGAGAGTCTTTGTATTTATTTGCAACAGGAAGGAAATGAAAGAGAAAATCTGGTGCGGCACAAATCCCTCCCAGCACGAGCACAGTTCCTTTAGTGAAGCAGAGTGACGGCAGTATCATGGTGCGGGGTAGTTTTTCAGCAGCATTGCCCGGGAAATTGGTTAGAACTACTGAAACTGACTGCTACAGAGTATATGAATGACCTAAAGTAAAACTTGCCGGCGTTCTCACGGACTCATCCTTTATTTGCAATAACAAAGACTGTTAGCATAGCACACCGCTAGAATTAGCTCCAAGTAGTTATCAGAAGACTCAATCTCAGTTTATAAGGGGGGAAAAAAACAGAGTGAATCCACCCAAAGACTCTTACTGCAATAGTATTTGTGTCAGTTTGAAATGGTGCAGCTGATCCTTGGTTGGTCACTCCTCTACCCTCTTGTCCCAGCTCCCACTCTTTCTTCAGCTGTGCGCCCAGTGAAAAAGGCGGTAAAGAGAAAGGAGTGTTTGATGGACTGCCGGACAGCCGACGTCCCGACAGCACCAGTCCCGGAGACACGCCTACGCTCAGTGTGATCTGCCACCCTATGCAGGTATTTATTTTCATGCTTTTGAAGTTTTTGGACATTTATAACAGAATATAATCCTTGCTCTAACTCTCAGTTCAAAAGAAGTCAAGAACAGTGCAGTCACCTGGCTCCGTCATTTGATTCCAGCAGGTGCTGCGGTTCAGCGGCAGCCACAGTCGGCAGCCCAAACGGACTCTTTTTGTGTGCCGGCACGGCGAGAGGATGGACGTGGTCTTCGGCAAACACTGGCTCACCCTCTGCTCGGACAGTAAAGGTGAAACTTTAACCTCTGCGCGGTCTGGCCTTGAACCGTGTCAGGAGACCAAAAAGACAAAGACAAATAAACCACTTTGTTGATCTGCAGGTAGGTACGTCCGTTCCAACCTAAACATGCCTCCTAGTCTGCCTCTGAGGGGGGGACAGAAAGACTACGACATGGACGCTCCCATCACTGTGTTTGGATCCACTCAGGCTCGATTAGTGGGTACGTCAGTAAAATCTAGTAGATCTAGTCAGTAGTATCTAGTTTCCGAACTGTATCCATGCTTGACATGCGCTGTTTTCCCAGGGGAGGCTCTGTTAGAGAGTAACACGGTGATAGACTTTGTATACTGCTCTCCGTCCCTGCGATGTGTTCAGACTGCACAGAACATCCTGAAAGGTGAGATGGTTCCCGTGTTCTTCCTCTGGCTGTACCATACGTAGACTCGGCAGGACGTTCTCAGGGACCCCCCTGTTCTTTCTGACGGCCTGTGTTTGTGGGAGCAGGGCTGCAGCAGGATGGGAAGCTGAAGGTGCGGGTGGAGCCGGGCCTTTTTGAATGGACCAAGTGGGTGTCGGGGAACTCCCTGCCGGCGTGGATCCCCCCCGCTGACCTGGCTGCAGCCAACTTTGGTGTGGACACAGCCTACAGGTGATGGAAGCGGCCATTTCCATGGGAACTAATTACATTTTAAGCCTGAAAAACATTCTGCTTCAAGCGGCGGAGTTACGGTACCCTGAGGTTTTGTTCCCTGCTCTGGTTGGCCACAGCAGGGAAAGGGTAGATGTAGTGGAGCCTCATCTGAAGTAATGTTTTGGTGTATCATGTATGAAACATTGCATAAGATCTATACTAAATGTTTGCCAAAAAGCCTAGAATGGTGTGTGCCAAAAAGAAAATCCTCATTTATAAAACCATGCGAGCGCACACCAGTACGCACTTTCCCTTTATAGATCACAGCTGCATATGAATGTTTGCGTACCTGGTTCCTCCTCATGTTCTGCCCTCTACAGGCCATAAAGGGTCAATGTAAAGCACCTCATTAATGGAAATGTAGATTTAAATGGGTTAGCTTATCGTTCTTTGCTTCTCGGTTAACTATGGCAACCACAGACAAAAGAGAAAAGACACAGCGTAGAAAAACAATCCCAGAAAGGCCTTTATTGGATGTGTAGATTAGGGGGGAAAGCACAGCTGTCCACATTAAAATAACTTGTTAAAAGTGAACCTCATTGCTGTCTTAAACACCCTCACCGTTCATCATTTAAACCAGAGGTTCCTAAAGTGGGGGTCAGGACCCTCCTGTGGGTTGCGAGATGATCCAAAATGAGATATACATGTTTTAATACAGCAAATGTATGCCTTTAATCATGGGAAAACAATCTAGAAAATTTACAACTTTTGACAACAGAAAATATCCACGTTTTTTCTCGCAAATATATGAAATTATTCCCAATATTTCTGAGTTTTTATGTGGAAATTTACTTCTCTGTGGCCAGTAATCTATTTTCTCTAATCTACAATGACCGTAATACAATTTTTGTGTGGAAATTACAAGAATAAAGTCACAAAATTAGGTGTACAACAATAAAGAACATTATGAAAATAAAGTCACACAGTCATAATCATAAAAACAACCGCTTAAAGGTGCTGACACTAATAATAATTTGATGTGTAAAAATATTTAGGTTTTACTTAATGTGAAACTGATATTAAAGTATAACATTACAAGATGCTCAGCATTTCTCATTTTAACACCGGGGGAAGAGATCTCATAAAATGACTGCCTTTTGCAATTTTATGACTATACTCTTGTAATTTGCAAAAAGAAAAAAGATGCCCCCCCCCCTCCCCCCCCTAGAAAAAAGGGGGGGATCTCCAGTCTCACAAGCTGAGAAGTTTAGGGACTCCTGGTTTAAACTATGATCATGGGACATGGATCATGAGCGAAGAACAAGAGCCCGGATACTAGCAGCTTAAATCCTTTTTCCTGGGCCTCCCAGTCCCCTCTCAGCGGGGCTTCCTACTGACCCACCCCAAAACACAACATATGAAAACCTGTCGCTCAGTTTTCTCTGTTAAACGATGCCTGGTGCTCTGTTTGTCTCTGTATAGACCTCTGATCCCAGTCAGCAAGCTGACCGTGTCCGAGTCCTACGAGAACTACATGAGTCGCAGCTACCAAGTGACCAAAGATATCCTGTCAGACTGCAAAAACACTGGTAGCTGGAGCTCCTTTGCTGTCATTGTTTCCCATGCTCCTGTGTGTGTGCTGTGCTGATGCGTCCTGCTTGGATTTCCGCTTTGTGTAGGAAACAACGTGCTGATTGTAGCCCACGCGTCTTCCCTGGAGGCCTGTACGCGGCAGCTGCAGGGCCGCAGCCCTCAGAACGCCAAGGACTTCATCCAAGTTGTACGAAAGGTCCGTCTGCACCACATTTGTTTCATTTCTCCAATCCACCTTCAGCTCCCCTCTGCAACGGTTCCTCTGTTCCTCAGTTGTGGTTTGCTGTGCAAAAGCATGAGGGTGCGCTATTAAAGCTCCCTCCATGTCAGAGGGCCACAAAAGTAAGCTTGTAAAGTTGTTCAGATGTTAAACATTTTACATACTATTCTGGTCTCAGATAAATAAATATCAATGCCAGAATTGAATGTTTCTTATTAAAGAAACATTTTATTTACTGGTCTGTTGTTTAAAGGGCTGAACTGTAAATGATTTAACCCCATTTGTAGTTTTACCAATAGATGTTATTCCAAACTACCTAAAGCATCATCACTGGTTTAATTGTGCTATCTTGTAATTATATATGCACCGAGTGATTGGCTAGTGACCAAAAATATCCGGTTTTCAGCTTAATTGTCCCTGGCTGGTTACAATCTGGTTGGAAATTCAAAATTCCTATCTTTTTCTGATCAGTGAACACAAAATATGCAAGTACTCTCACTATCAGTGAGTTTATTAGCGAATAGATTTAATATGAAGTCAAAGGAAGTGTGGAGATTGAAGAAGTTACTTTAAAAGAAATAGTTTTTTTTCTCTGACACACCAAGACATGTTTGTGGTTCATTCATGCTCCAAGAGAGAGAAAAACTTAAAACAGATAACAGGAAGGCTGTGTTAATATTCTGTGCCTCAGCCTGTCATTAAACATGCTGGATTTAGAAATGTTACAAAATCTTAAAGTTAGGAAAGCATCTACATTCTCATTAGAACACACGCTGAGACTGCAGTTTTAGTGATGCCAGCTGTGCTGATCTCTCATACATAAGATGGCAAAGGAAGATCAAAATTTCCTTTCACACACATGGGGGATATCGCCTCAGCTTCTAATATAAATAATTATTGACTAACTGGGGTGCTGGAAAGATTTTTTTAAAATATTCTTATATCTTCTTATAGTTATCACAGATGAATATACACTGGCTAAAATCTGTATCACACTAAAATCAGGGACTGGAAATTGGCCACAAGATTCTGATCGGCGCATCTCTGTTTAGTTACAATTTTGTTTGAAGTTGTGGTAAGAAATAAAGGTAAAATCAAAACAAAGCCCATGATCTCCTCTGCTTGGTCCTCAGATTCCCTACCTGGGCTTCTGTGCCTGTGAGGAACAGGGAGAAACAGGAACGTGGCAGTTAGTGGACCCTCCTATCCTGCCTCTAACTCATGGACCAAACCACTCCTTTGACTGGAAGGAGACACTTCTGCAAGAATGACGCCTGCCTGCTGCGAGCCCCTCACAATGCTCTCGCTACACTCTCATAGACTGCAGCGTCACCATTCTGGCCCGTGACCCCTACACCCCAACAAACAGATCTGAGCTTTTTTTCTTTTCAGCCTGTTCATTAGCTGGTGATCCAGCCGGCCGAGAAAAGCGCTTCCTATCTGCAGACGAGAAGCAAAGTACCAGCGGTAGACTGGACGTATCTTCAGGAATAAGCAAATGTTTATACTCAGATGGCATTATGGGATCACTCAGTGCTTAGAGAAGTCTGGTTGAGAGTATCAGGAGGCTTCACCTGCTCTGTGTGGGAGATCTGATGTCAGCACAATCTATGAAATTTGGTAAAATTCACAGTACAAATGTTTTAAGCAATAGTTCCCATTAAGATTTATGCTAAAGTGTGTTAGCAGGCTAACATGTTTATTTAGTGCTAATGTCAAAGGTAAAAACGTTGCTCTTTTTATAGATTCAAAGATAAAGCAAGACAAGCATAAGCATACATACCAACAAAAAGAGTATTGTCTCCCTGTGTGCGTGCGTACGTTAAAATGCAAGTTTTTGATTTTATTTCCTCTCTTGGAAGCTAGGGCTAACAAAGGCGGGTCTGGTTGCTTGCAGTGTCAGGCCAGATCTCCTCATCCCACTGCAACTGAATTCACGCAGCCTCTGCTTACTGATCACATAACAGTCAAAAAACGTAAAGGTTATATTTCCTTTTTCTAAAATAAACTGCAAATGTAACTTCACTGCACTGAATTAATTCCCTTTAATTCAGTGCAGTCCAGTTTAACAAAATCAGAGACGTCCCTGGTTTTCATTAGAGAAATCTGGCCAACTTATGCTCTACACAACAGGGAAAGTTCCTCGTGTTGATGATGGTGTAAGCAGAGGTGCTCTTTCATGCAGATCTAAGAAAACTGCTGTTACTTATTATTTTAAAGGAAAGGCATCCTTTTATTCTGCCCGTCTCACTTCAGTAGCGGAGCTGATAGACACTGGCAGAGCCTACATCAGTTCATCAGTGACTGCACTGATGCTCCTTGCACAGTGCGACTCTTCAGGATGTCTCTTTGTTGGGTTCTAGGGATACCCACCTAGAACAGCAGGGCCTCCTGCAAATCATTTAGTGTGTTTTAAAGTGTAACACACACAGTTTTGAATGCACATGTTGCACTTGGTGACAATCATCCCGTAGCATCTTGATTCTGCCCCAGCAGCAATTAGTACCCAAAGCATTGGTGTAGCTGCAAACTTATGTAGAGAAAGGTCTTACAATTGAGTCTGTATTTATTTTTAAGCATTGTTGAAAAAAGTATCGGTTTTAGCAGCATGCAAGAATTTATGAACCAGTTTCTCAGGTGTTGACTGCATTTAACACAGGTATTTCTGCAGTTTTGCATTATCTCACAGTAATGGTGTGCCTCTGAGAGTTCCTGTGATGTCTGCTCATGTTCCTCGTGTCTCATCTAGAAGCTCAAACCAGCCACAGCC
Source organism: Fundulus diaphanus (assembly GCA_037039145.1). Taxonomy (NCBI): domain Eukaryota; kingdom Metazoa; phylum Chordata; class Actinopteri; order Cyprinodontiformes; family Fundulidae; genus Fundulus; species Fundulus diaphanus. The sequence continues at coordinate 50,347,284 of CM073124.1, read as the reverse complement.
AGACCCACAACAAGGTTGTTTGTACAGCCACATTGCAGTTGTGACTTAAGAAAACATACCAGTTAAAAGCTTTAAAAGGAACATATCATGCAAAATCCACTTTTTTAGCTCTTAAATACATTTTTTTATGTTCTTGCAGAGAATTTGAATGTGGTCTCTCCAGGAGCTGCTTAGATGTCTTTAAAAAAACTTTTTTGGTCAGATTTTTCAAGCAGTTCAGTTTTCTCTGTTTTCTATTACGTTTCTTGAACTATTATGTCACAGTATTTTCTGCAGAGCTGTTAAACAAGGTCATGGACGCCCATCTTACCAATTTCGTGAATCCCCCATTTTTATTTCTTGGAGTGATTTTGTAGTCCAAGCTGAAGGGTGAGGCTACAAGTAGATAAGTCATCAGTTGGTCATTACACTGTCCCCCAACATCCTGCAAAAATGGCCGAGCAGGGTAGAGTAAAATGCTCTGTGACCTGGAGGGGGGGCGGGGTGTGAAGTGCCTCCTTCAGATTTAAAGAGACCTCACCAAAACGAGTTACTCTCAGGCACACCTCAGAACAGGGAGGGGGAAAGGGGGAAATTAATGGGGAAATCAGACCAAACCATTGCAGTTCCACTTTATATAGACCCCAAGTGAATGATTTCAATGTGAAAAGGAAGAACTGGAATGCATGATATGTTCCCTTTAAGTTTTTCAACAAATTGTCATTTACATAATTTTTTATAAAAGTTTCCGGCAGCTTAATGGATTATGGCTTAATAGAAGTGTTAATCACAGTCTACTCTGTAGCCATTTCTACATTGTTCTGAAAACTTAAATTTGGATCCTGAAAATATTGATGACGCATTCAAACAGATTTTAAGAGGACATTAATTCAAGAATCCGTCTGCTGTATTTCACTTGTTCAGGGAACTAAACCACCAGTTTTCACTTGAGATTTTTTACTGTTATTTTGAACACGGATACTGTTCAAAATTATTTTAGAGATGCTTGTTTAAATCCATGAAAGCAATACTTTTCTTTCTACATCTCTGTAGATCCAAACTCCTAAAAACACTTCACACACTGCCAGAAACATATAGAACTTATTCAGTATTCACTGAGGATTCCTTGTGTTTAACAAAAAAACCCAAGCTGTTGATCCAGGCAGATAAAAAGTATACTAGATACATGTGGAAAAAATCCATAAAGATAGAATAAGTCTCACTGTGATCTTCGGTCAAACTCTGGAAATTAGGAACTTCACAGTGACACTAAATCTGCTGTCTCTAAATTTCAGATTTTGACAGAAAATCAAAGGGACAACAGTTAAATCCCCTACATATATATTAGCTCAATTTATCAGAAAACAAAGGCAGGTTCAGAGAGCATCAGCATGATGTAGCATGAGATTCAGTGATTATTATTTGGTCATTCCTGCAACATTTGAGTAGCACTTGCATACATTCTGCAGCAGAATGAGTGATATATGTGGCATCTCTAAGTTATGATCCTCGTACCTTAAAATTGTTCCGATGTGTTAAAAAAATGTTAAAACACCCTGTCAGTCTGGCTGAGTTCAGATCTCATTGTGTATGCCACAGTATCCAATGCATGGAGCAGCTGTGCTGGAATTGTATTTACTTATATCTTTGTCATCGGATGTCATTAAAATCCAAGGCCACCGTCTTGTGATATGGATATTAAGTGGGGATCACAGAGATTAAAACTGAAAAAAAAACCTTGTAAACTGGTAAATTATGTGGTATCGGTAAAGATGAAAACACAAGACAGCATTGGATCTATACCCTGCCAATAGCGGCCCCTTTCAAACCATCCACAAGCCAATGAAGGTCTACAAATGACACCAGTGTAATGATAATGTCTTTGACTGGGAACCACAAACTGGGTCCAGCACCAGGGCCACACCACCACTTTTGTTATGTTAAACCAGATCATAACTAGATACTAAGAACTCGTGTTAAGTGTTGTTCGAAGTCAGCTTCTCTGACAATATTAACAGTTATCCTTAACCCTGACTTATTGTAGAAATATGTCATATTACTGCTACTTTGTAGAAAGGTGAAGACATTCTCAGAGTGGTGGAAGACAGCTAGTTAGCTCGTTTTAGCCATTTTCTCTCATTGAATAATGAAGACATGTTTATTGGATGGAAAACTTACACAATGCTTGTCTTAAGAAAGGGGCACATTCATTTATACTACACACCTTGAGAAGAAGAAGAAGAAGAAGAGAGCCATGTGAAGGAGACTCAGAGGAAGAAGCCATAGTTTTTCTGTTGGCCTATTATTTATTGTCTGAACATATCATCAAATGTGTACAGCAATTAAGTTAATGTGTCATCATTGCAAGCCAAAAAATGTCTGTTATTGTGTAATTTAAGAGGAAGCGTGCAACTTTGTGCAGTTTATATCTTTTGTCTTTCTTCATTTTATTGAGAATGCAGCTATAGGAGAGAAAAGGCTGCGTTTTCTCTTCCATATTCTTCCATATTCTTACATACGGAGAACTCTGTGGGGAAGTAGGGCCAATTTATGATTTTTGTGATTATCTTCATTTGGTTATTAACTTGAATTTTGATGCAAATGCTATGAAAACAAGCACCATTATTTCCTTAGCAATAACTTTTAAAACAAAAGGGTATCCATCATTCATTTTTCCTCACTTGTTTTGCATCCAAGTGTAATTTGACAGTCAGGCGATCTTGTCTTTCTGTCTAGTTGGGATATTTCAGTTTTTGCCTCTGTTAAAAACACAACAAATGCATCAACATCCTACTTTGAAATAAAAGAGAGCATCATTTGGATACCAAAACCTCCTGACTCCTCAGTTTTTGATTTCAGAATAAACTGTTTTCATACCACTTTAAATATTTTTCACATTTTCTTACATTATAACAACCAAATTCAGTATACTTTATTGCCATTTTAGTTGATGCAATACATAACAAAAAGTAAAGCATAATTATCTTTTAAAGAGATTTTTCCAAGCATTACATAGTATATTTAACCTTTTATAAATTGCAAGTTGTTCTCTGGTGCAGTCCCTGCTAAACTGTAACACACAGTAGTTTGACCTCACCTTTAGACACTAACGTAGATCACTCTGTGCGAGATTGTATGTGGTCAGCTACAATCAGTCATGGAGGAAAATGACATTCTGGAAATCTATCAGTGTGTTTTTTTAAAACCATAGAACAGTATCAGTATTATTAAGGGCAAACCCCCCTCCCCCATTACTTAGTGTCTCTGTAACCAGTTGCAGAGCAGCCCATATTCAGTGGCAGCAGGTGAGAAAAAAAATGTTGGGGGAAGGTGCACAAGAACATTTCTTCCAGCAAAGGTCTCATGAAATTATTATTTTGTATTCTCTCCTGTATCGTCTCTATAGTCTGAGTCCTCCGTTTGCATCCATGTGTGAGTTACATTTGTGCCTGCACATCTGAGCTGCCAGTGATGTGACTTTGATTGACAGGTATCATGAATTAATCAACAAACAGTAACATCTGATTGGATCAAGAATGACACAAAATGATGAGCCGGACGCAAAGAGTAAGTAACCAATTAGAGACCAGCATGAAGTCACATGTGTTACACAGGGGAAAATATGTTTCTTTTGTATTTATTTTCAGTTGTTGTGTTTTGCATGCTTGGATTGTTTTGGTTTTTCTGCTTTCCCCTTTAACAACCCAAACACAATGGGCTGAGGCTGGTCGACTGAGGAGGCGGAGCTCACTAATTGCACAGCTGCACCCAGGTGTCAGCAGAGGCCTATAAAAGGAGCTTGAAGAGAAGGGCAGAGGAAGCTGACCCTGCAGGAGAACGACACACTGCCGAGCAAAGGAGCAGGTGGGATCTGCATGCCAGAACAGACGGCCTAGTACAGAGGATCAGGGCAGAGGGAGCCTCTGCCCGCGCCTGTAAGTAGCACTCTGCTTTGGAAAAGAGTATCGGTCGGATGAAAGTCCTTCAAGAGGATCTTGGAGCAGAGAGGCTGGCGTCTTCCTACTTGTTTCTTTCAGCTGGGGATCGAAGGTGTACTGCAGACGGGCGGCCTCCACCAGAAGCATCATTTCTAAGCGGACCTCAACCCCTGGTCCTAATTGGTGACTTTTAAGACAATTGGTGAATTGCTGTTTTTAAAGGAAGAAGAAAAGGACTCTTTTATGGTGCCACTATTGCTGTGACTGTCCTTCTGTGGAATAAATCATCTTGAACTGGACTGTTTCACTGGTTGGGTTCTTGAGTTGTTTGCTCCCCCTTGTGATCAAGACAGAGCGTGGGGTCATATTGGCCACAGCTTATTTTGGCGTTGTTGACAGGATCACAAGTAGGGAGCAACACTCATACCCAAAGGTAAGACCGCAACATGATGATGCCAGTCTTCCCTGGTGCACCTTGGGTGCCCAAGTACAAAGGGATTGAAGGTGAACTAAAATATGTGGACTGGAAAGAACAAGTACAAGGACTTTTAAGTGCTCAGGAATTAACAGAGTCAAGGAAGGTGGACATTTTAATAGGGGCTTTAGCTGGAGAAGCAAAGCAACAAGTGAATGTTTTAGATGAGACTGAACGAGATCAGGTCTGTAAAATTTTTAAGCATTTGGACACATTGTATGGTGATAATACTCCAGTTGCTGTGTTGAGGTCACATTTTTTTGGTTGCATTCAGAAACCTGATGAATCTGTAAAGTCCTTTACTTTAAGGTTGCGAGAACTGTGCTGCAGGTTGCGGCAGCGCAGCTCTACTGATGCACCTACCGATGCAAATTTATTGGACCAGATGCTACTTGGCCTGCGTGAGGGTCCTCTGTCTCACACACTCCGAGCCTATGTGCGACACAATCCTAGGGAGGACTTTGCCGCCGTTCATCGAGAAGCACTACAGCTTGAAGAGGAACATAACGGCTCTCAAAGACTACAGAGTATGTGTTTTGCAGTAGGTGAGTCAACACAGAAGCAATCGTTATCTGACTCCAACTGGAAAGAAGAATTTAAAAAGGAAATAATGCATAATGTTAAAGAACAAATGAAAGATTTGGCCAAAGAAGTAATTAACGAGATCAGACCCCTTTTACAACAAAATCAGGTGGATGTTGCTGCTTCAGGGGCGTCAAGACCACTACAAAGACGGCCTGGGTATTCCCGTGGCTGGACAAGAGATGGACAACCTATCTGCAGGCAGTGTAAGCGGGCAGGTCATATTGCCAGGTTTTGCCAAGCAGCTGATGGGGAACAGTCGGCTTTAAACTAGGTAACCCTACTGCTGAGGCCCAAGCAGTGGGGATGGGGTGTATAACTAACGACCAAGGGGCCGCAACACCATTCATTGGTAAATGCCCTACCATAGAGTTATCTATGGGTGGAGTGAGAATGACAGCTTTGCTGGATACTGGTTCTCAAGTGACATTGGTCCAGCAACAAGTAATGGACTCTTATTTCCCTCAAATGAAAAGTGATAAGTCTTTGGTGTTCACATTAAAAGCTGCCAATGGCCTCACCATCCCATATTCTGGGTATGCTATTATGGACTTTGAGGTGGAAGGACTTAAAATACCTGAAAAAGGTGTTGTGATTGTAAAGGACGACTGTTCTACCCACCCACTTATTGTGGGCATGAATGTTATTGGGGCTTGTTGGGACACTGTTTTTAAAGGTGGAACGTCAGCTCTCTCCCCTCAGAAGTGGAAGTCTCATCAGGCCTGGGAAGAGGCATTTGCTGTCTGCCAGAGGATTTTTGCCACTCGGATTGAGGGGGATTCCCTAGGTTGCGTCCGACCTGCCTGCCGCCAGGGAATACAGGTACCACCTAACTGTGAAATAATGATTTGGGGCCGTGCTTCTCAGAAGATGAGGTCCAGGAATGGGCCGGTGTTGGTGGAGGCAATACGTGGATCAGGACAATGGGGGGCAGCAAGAACTTTGTCGGTGGTTGATCGGGGTCGCATTCCCGTCAGGGTCTGCAACCCTCACCCTTATCCATTACAAATAGGGCCCTATGAGAAGTTGGGCCAACTGTATCAAGTGGAGGAGACTGAAATCCAGGGTGCTGGTGACCTTAGTCTAACTATGGGATTGGATGGGGTGGTCGAAGTTGGTGTTACCGAAGCTGTAGAGATGGAAGAATCCAACAGCTGTGAAGAAGTGAACAAACTCCTAACTTCTGTGGTTTTACCCCCAGAACAGAAGGTGGAGCTTCAGGCCTTTCTGCAGAGGTGGAAAAAGGTGTTTTCAGTGGATGAAGATGTTGGCAGAACAGACTTGGTCCAGCATAGCATACACACAGGAAATGTAGCACCTATCAAACAGAGGTACCGACCCTTGCCTCCTTTAATGTACAAAGAAATGAAAACACTGCTGGCAGATATGCTGAATAAAAGAGTTATCCGTGAGAGCAAGAGCCCGTGGGCCGCACCTATCGTTCTGGTGAGGAAGAAGGATGGAAGTCTGCGGTTTTGTGTAGACTACAGAAGGCTTAATGCTGTCACTCATAAGGATGCCTTTCCTCTTCCTAGGATCGAGGAGACCTTGACATCTTTAACAAAGGCTGAATGGTTTTCAACGCTGGATCTGGCCAGCGGCTACTGGCAGGTTGAGATGGATCCTAAAGACCGAGAGAAGACTGCATTTACCACGCCACTTGGCCTCTTTGAGTTTGAACGCATGCCGTTTGGGCTCTGTAATGCTCCTGCCACATTTCAGCGTTTAATGCAGCAATGTTTAAACAGCCAACTTACAGATTCTGCCTTGGTCTATTTGGATGACATCATTATATATTCACCAGACTTTTCCTCCCATCTACAACACCTCGAAACTGTCTTCCAGAGACTTTGGCAGCATGGTCTGAAACTTAGATTGGACAAATGCAAGTTTTTCCAGTCGCAGGTAAAGTTTCTTGGCCACCTTGTTGATCCGAATGGGGTGAGACCCGACCCTGAAAAAGTTTGTGCTGTCAGGAATTACCCTGTTCCAAATACCGTTCGCCAGGTCAGAGCTTTTCTGGGCCTGGCTGGGTACTACAGAAGGTTTGTCCCTGGTTTCGCCAAAATGGCCCGCCCTTTGAACTCCTTGTTGACTGGGATACCTGCTAAGAAGTCAGAAATAAAGGTTATTTGGACAGCTGACTGTCAGAAAGCATTTGAACAGTTAAAGACTGCACTTGCACAAGCCCCTGTTTTGGCGTATGCTGATTTCTCCCTACCATTTGTGCTTTATACGGATGCAAGTAAACAAGGTTTGGGTGCCATCTTGGCTCAGGTGCAAAGTGGTAGAGAACATGTGATCGCCTATGCTAGTCGAAGTTTGCATCTTGCTGAACAGAACGATGCAAATTACAGCTCTTTCAAGCTGGAACTTCTGGCTTTAAAGTGGGCCATCACCAAAAAGTTTAGAGACTACCTCACAGGAGCCAAGTTTACAGTTTTTACAGATAACAATCCAGTGGCACACCTTCAAACTGCTCACCTGGGGGCAACAGAACGCTGGGTAGCGCAGTTAGCCTCTTTCGATTTTGTTGTAAAATATCGGGCAGGGAAGGAAAATGTTAATGCTGATGCCTTGTCCAGATATCCCGCAGACACAGCACCAGAGGTCCAAGCTGCCTATGTGACTAATGCAGCAGCTTCTCCAGATCCTCAGGAGCCTGGACTACAGACACAGGACTGGAAGACTGCTCAAGAGTCAGATATGGACCTGAAGGTTGTGCAAAGGTATGTGAGACTGGGGACTTTACCTGAAGCACAAACCAGAAAGGACTTGTCAGTCATCACCTGCAGAATTTTGAAACAGTGGAGGAAACTCGTACTCCGGGATGGTGTTGTTTGTCGAAAAGTAACAGACTGTAAAACGAATGAAACTCTTTTCCAAGTTGTATGCCCCACCAGCAAGCGCAGAGAGGTGTGGGAGAAGTACCATCAAGCAACTGCCCATGCAGGAGTGGAAAGGACTTTGTCCAGAATCCGCCAGTTCTTCTATTGGCCCAATATGGAGAAGGAGGTGCATCAGTTTCAGTTGGGCTGCGTTGCCTGCAGCCTGCAAAACAGGGGGGAGCCTAAGGCCCCACTGCACCCTATATCTGTGTCTTACCCCCTTGAGGTTATAGGCCTGGATTTTCTTTCTCTGGGTAGACCTATAGATAGGTACCAGAATATCTTGGTCATGACCGATTGGTTCACACGCTACTCTTGGGCCGTTCCAACCAAGGATCAAACTGCCCACACAACAGTTCAGGTGCTATGGTCACAGGTGATACAGACGTTTGGTTGCCCAGCCAGATTTCATACAGACAGAGGGCCAAATTTTGAGTCTGCTCTAATGCAAGAGCTCTGTAAGTGCTACGGTATCACCAAAAGCAGGACCACTCCGTATCACCCCTCGGGGAACGGAGGTGTGGAGAGGATGAACCAAACTCTCTTGAATATGTTGCGGTCTCTTGGAGCAGAGAGACAACACAGGTGGCCAGAGTACTTACCTGAACTGTTGCAAGCTTATAACAACACTATCCATGGCTCTACAGGCTATGCCCCTTCATTTTTGATGTTTGGTAGACACTTGAGACAGCCTGTGGATGTGGGTTTAGGAGTGGGACCATCACACTCTCAGCATGACATGGAAGGATGGGTCAAAGACCATCATGCAAAGTTGTCCTTTGCTTATGAAATTGCTAAACAGCACATGGCAAAAACTGCTTGTTGTAGCAAAAAGCAATATGACAAGAAAATGCAAGCTCTGCCTTTGGCGCCTGGTGAGAGGGTGTGGGTGAGGGACAGAAATAGGAAGGGACAAGGTAAACTGCATCCAGGGTGGAATGACGAACCTCATGTTATCTTGGAGCAAGTAGGTGCAACAGGGGTGGTCTATAAAGTCCAGCCAGAAAAGGGAGGCCGTGAAAAGATGCTACACCGCAACGCATTGAAACTTTGTATTGCTCCTTTAAAGGCAGAACCCCAGCCGGTAGCTAATAAGGAGACTGTTGTAGAGACTAGCATAGCTCCCCCATTTTACGGTGTGATGTTCACCCCCTCAGCCCCGTTCCAGGAAGAGGTTTTAGGACCTCGACGCTCCACAAGAGCAAACCTAGGACAACCTCCTGTTTACTATAGACCAGAAGACTAGTGACAGGGACTGTCACTGTAAAAGTGTGCGGGGATGTTACACAGGGGAAAATATGTTTCTTTTGTATTTATTTTCAGTTGTTGTGTTTTGCATGCTTGGATTGTTTTGGTTTTTCTGCTTTCCCCTTTAACAACCCAAACACAATGGGCTGAGGCTGGTCGACTGAGGAGGCGGAGCTCACTAATTGCACAGCTGCACCCAGGTGTCAGCAGAGGCCTATAAAAGGAGCTTGAAGAGAAGGGCAGAGGAAGCTGACCCTGCAGGAGAACGACACACTGCCGAGCAAAGGAGCAGGTGGGATCTGCATGCCAGAACAGACGGCCTAGTACAGAGGATCAGGGCAGAGGGAGCCTCTGCCCGCGCCTGTAAGTAGCACTCTGCTTTGGAAAAGAGTATCGGTCGGATGAAAGTCCTTCAAGAGGATCTTGGAGCAGAGAGGCTGGCGTCTTCCTACTTGTTTCTTTCAGCTGGGGATCGAAGGTGTACTGCAGACGGGCGGCCTCCACCAGAAGCATCATTTCTAAGCGGACCTCAACCCCTGGTCCTAATTGGTGACTTTTAAGACAATTGGTGAATTGCTGTTTTTAAAGGAAGAAGAAAAGGACTCTTTTATGGTGCCACTATTGCTGTGACTGTCCTTCTGTGGAATAAATCATCTTGAACTGGACTGTTTCACTGGTTGGGTTCTTGAGTTGTTTGCTCCCCCTTGTGATCAAGACAGAGCGTGGGGTCATATTGGCCACAGCTTATTTTGGCGTTGTTGACAGGATCACAAGTAGGGAGCAACACTCATACCCAAAGGTAAGACCGCAACATGATGATGCCAGTCTTCCCTGGTGCACCTTGGGTGCCCAAGTACAAAGGGATTGAAGGTGAACTAAAATATGTGGACTGGAAAGAACAAGTACAAGGACTTTTAAGTGCTCAGGAATTAACAGAGTCAAGGAAGGTGGACATTTTAATAGGGGCTTTAGCTGGAGAAGCAAAGCAACAAGTGAATGTTTTAGATGAGACTGAACGAGATCAGGTCTGTAAAATTTTTAAGCATTTGGACACATTGTATGGTGATAATACTCCAGTTGCTGTGTTGAGGTCACATTTTTTTGGTTGCATTCAGAAACCTGATGAATCTGTAAAGTCCTTTACTTTAAGGTTGCGAGAACTGTGCTGCAGGTTGCGGCAGCGCAGCTCTACTGATGCACCTACCGATGCAAATTTATTGGACCAGATGCTACTTGGCCTGCGTGAGGGTCCTCTGTCTCACACACTCCGAGCCTATGTGCGACACAATCCTAGGGAGGACTTTGCCGCCGTTCATCGAGAAGCACTACAGCTTGAAGAGGAACATAACGGCTCTCAAAGACTACAGAGTATGTGTTTTGCAGTAGGTGAGTCAACACAGAAGCAATCGTTATCTGACTCCAACTGGAAAGAAGAATTTAAAAAGGAAATAATGCATAATGTTAAAGAACAAATGAAAGATTTGGCCAAAGAAGTAATTAACGAGATCAGACCCCTTTTACAACAAAATCAGGTGGATGTTGCTGCTTCAGGGGCGTCAAGACCACTACAAAGACGGCCTGGGTATTCCCGTGGCTGGACAAGAGATGGACAACCTATCTGCAGGCAGTGTAAGCGGGCAGGTCATATTGCCAGGTTTTGCCAAGCAGCTGATGGGGAACAGTCGGCTTTAAACTAGGTAACCCTACTGCTGAGGCCCAAGCAGTGGGGATGGGGTGTATAACTAACGACCAAGGGGCCGCAACACCATTCATTGGTAAATGCCCTACCATAGAGTTATCTATGGGTGGAGTGAGAATGACAGCTTTGCTGGATACTGGTTCTCAAGTGACATTGGTCCAGCAACAAGTAATGGACTCTTATTTCCCTCAAATGAAAAGTGATAAGTCTTTGGTGTTCACATTAAAAGCTGCCAATGGCCTCACCATCCCATATTCTGGGTATGCTATTATGGACTTTGAGGTGGAAGGACTTAAAATACCTGAAAAAGGTGTTGTGATTGTAAAGGACGACTGTTCTACCCACCCACTTATTGTGGGCATGAATGTTATTGGGGCTTGTTGGGACACTGTTTTTAAAGGTGGAACGTCAGCTCTCTCCCCTCAGAAGTGGAAGTCTCATCAGGCCTGGGAAGAGGCATTTGCTGTCTGCCAGAGGATTTTTGCCACTCGGATTGAGGGGGATTCCCTAGGTTGCGTCCGACCTGCCTGCCGCCAGGGAATACAGGTACCACCTAACTGTGAAATAATGATTTGGGGCCGTGCTTCTCAGAAGATGAGGTCCAGGAATGGGCCGGTGTTGGTGGAGGCAATACGTGGATCAGGACAATGGGGGGCAGCAAGAACTTTGTCGGTGGTTGATCGGGGTCGCATTCCCGTCAGGGTCTGCAACCCTCACCCTTATCCATTACAAATAGGGCCCTATGAGAAGTTGGGCCAACTGTATCAAGTGGAGGAGACTGAAATCCAGGGTGCTGGTGACCTTAGTCTAACTATGGGATTGGATGGGGTGGTCGAAGTTGGTGTTACCGAAGCTGTAGAGATGGAAGAATCCAACAGCTGTGAAGAAGTGAACAAACTCCTAACTTCTGTGGTTTTACCCCCAGAACAGAAGGTGGAGCTTCAGGCCTTTCTGCAGAGGTGGAAAAAGGTGTTTTCAGTGGATGAAGATGTTGGCAGAACAGACTTGGTCCAGCATAGCATACACACAGGAAATGTAGCACCTATCAAACAGAGGTACCGACCCTTGCCTCCTTTAATGTACAAAGAAATGAAAACACTGCTGGCAGATATGCTGAATAAAAGAGTTATCCGTGAGAGCAAGAGCCCGTGGGCCGCACCTATCGTTCTGGTGAGGAAGAAGGATGGAAGTCTGCGGTTTTGTGTAGACTACAGAAGGCTTAATGCTGTCACTCATAAGGATGCCTTTCCTCTTCCTAGGATCGAGGAGACCTTGACATCTTTAACAAAGGCTGAATGGTTTTCAACGCTGGATCTGGCCAGCGGCTACTGGCAGGTTGAGATGGATCCTAAAGACCGAGAGAAGACTGCATTTACCACGCCACTTGGCCTCTTTGAGTTTGAACGCATGCCGTTTGGGCTCTGTAATGCTCCTGCCACATTTCAGCGTTTAATGCAGCAATGTTTAAACAGCCAACTTACAGATTCTGCCTTGGTCTATTTGGATGACATCATTATATATTCACCAGACTTTTCCTCCCATCTACAACACCTCGAAACTGTCTTCCAGAGACTTTGGCAGCATGGTCTGAAACTTAGATTGGACAAATGCAAGTTTTTCCAGTCGCAGGTAAAGTTTCTTGGCCACCTTGTTGATCCGAATGGGGTGAGACCCGACCCTGAAAAAGTTTGTGCTGTCAGGAATTACCCTGTTCCAAATACCGTTCGCCAGGTCAGAGCTTTTCTGGGCCTGGCTGGGTACTACAGAAGGTTTGTCCCTGGTTTCGCCAAAATGGCCCGCCCTTTGAACTCCTTGTTGACTGGGATACCTGCTAAGAAGTCAGAAATAAAGGTTATTTGGACAGCTGACTGTCAGAAAGCATTTGAACAGTTAAAGACTGCACTTGCACAAGCCCCTGTTTTGGCGTATGCTGATTTCTCCCTACCATTTGTGCTTTATACGGATGCAAGTAAACAAGGTTTGGGTGCCATCTTGGCTCAGGTGCAAAGTGGTAGAGAACATGTGATCGCCTATGCTAGTCGAAGTTTGCATCTTGCTGAACAGAACGATGCAAATTACAGCTCTTTCAAGCTGGAACTTCTGGCTTTAAAGTGGGCCATCACCGAAAAGTTTAGAGACTACCTCACAGGAGCCAAGTTTACAGTTTTTACAGATAACAATCCAGTGGCACACCTTCAAACTGCTCACCTGGGGGCAACAGAACAACGCTGGGTAGCGCAGTTAGCCTCTTTCGATTTTGTTGTAAAATATCGGGCAGGGAAGGAAAATGTTAATGCTGATGCCTTGTCCAGATATCCCGCAGACACAGCACCAGAGGTCCAAGCTGCCTATGTGACTAATGCAGCAGCTTCTCCAGATCCTCAGGAGCCTGGACTACAGACACAGGACTGGAAGACTGCTCAAGAGTCAGATATGGACCTGAAGGTTGTGCAAAGGTATGTGAGACTGGGGACTTTACCTGAAGCACAAACCAGAAAGGACTTGTCAGTCATCACCTGCAGAATTTTGAAACAGTGGAGGAAACTCGTACTCCGGGATGGTGTTGTTTGTCGAAAAGTAACAGACTGTAAAACGAATGAAACTCTTTTCCAAGTTGTATGCCCCACCAGCAAGCGCAGAGAGGTGTGGGAGAAGTACCATCAAGCAACTGCCCATGCAGGAGTGGAAAGGACTTTGTCCAGAATCCGCCAGTTCTTCTATTGGCCCAATATGGAGAAGGAGGTGCATCAGTTTCAGTTGGGCTGCGTTGCCTGCAGCCTGCAAAACAGGGGGGAGCCTAAGGCCCCACTGCACCCTATATCTGTGTCTTACCCCCTTGAGGTTATAGGCCTGGATTTTCTTTCTCTGGGTAGACCTATAGATAGGTACCAGAATATCTTGGTCATGACCGATTGGTTCACACGCTACTCTTGGGCCGTTCCAACCAAGGATCAAACTGCCCACACAACAGTTCAGGTGCTATGGTCACAGGTGATACAGACGTTTGGTTGCCCAGCCAGATTTCATACAGACAGAGGGCCAAATTTTGAGTCTGCTCTAATGCAAGAGCTCTGTAAGTGCTACGGTATCACCAAAAGCAGGACCACTCCGTATCACCCCTCGGGGAACGGAGGTGTGGAGAGGATGAACCAAACTCTCTTGAATATGTTGCGGTCTCTTGGAGCAGAGAGACAACACAGGTGGCCAGAGTACTTACCTGAACTGTTGCAAGCTTATAACAACACTATCCATGGCTCTACAGGCTATGCCCCTTCATTTTTGATGTTTGGTAGACACTTGAGACAGCCTGTGGATGTGGGTTTAGGAGTGGGACCATCACACTCTCAGCATGACATGGAAGGATGGGTCAAAGACCATCATGCAAAGTTGTCCTTTGCTTATGAAATTGCTAAACAGCACATGGCAAAAACTGCTTGTTGTAGCAAAAAGCAATATGACAAGAAAATGCAAGCTCTGCCTTTGGCGCCTGGTGAGAGGGTGTGGGTGAGGGACAGAAATAGGAAGGGACAAGGTAAACTGCATCCAGGGTGGAATGACGAACCTCATGTTATCTTGGAGCAAGTAGGTGCAACAGGGGTGGTCTATAAAGTCCAGCCAGAAAAGGGAGGCCGTGAAAAGATGCTACACCGCAACGCATTGAAACTTTGTATTGCTCCTTTAAAGGCAGAACCCCAGCCGGTAGCTAATAAGGAGACTGTTGTAGAGACTAGCATAGCTCCCCCATTTTACGGTGTGATGTTCACCCCCTCAGCCCCGTTCCAGGAAGAGGTTTTAGGACCTCGACGCTCCACAAGAGCAAACCTAGGACAACCTCCTGTTTACTATAGACCAGAAGACTAGTGACAGGGACTGTCACTGTAAAAGTGTGCGGGGATGTTACACAGGGGAAAATATGTTTCTTTTGTATTTATTTTCAGTTGTTGTGTTTTGCATGCTTGGATTGTTTTGGTTTTTCTGCTTTCCCCTTTAGCAGAGGCCTATAAAAGGAGCTTGAAGAGAAGGGCAGAGGAAGCTGACCCTGCAGGAGAACGACACACTGCCGAGCAAAGGAGCAGGTGGGATCTGCATGCCAGAACAGACGGCCTAGTACAGAGGATCAGGGCAGAGGGAGCCTCTGCCCGCGCCTGTAAGTAGCACTCTGCTTTGGAAAAGAGTATCGGTCGGATGAAAGTCCTTCAAGAGGATCTTGGAGCAGAGAGGCTGGCGTCTTCCTACTTGTTTCTTTCAGCTGGGGATCGAAGGTGTACTGCAGACGGGCGGCCTCCACCAGAAGCATCATTTCTAAGCGGACCTCAACCCCTGGTCCTAATTGGTGACTTTTAAGACAATTGGTGAATTGCTGTTTTTAAAGGAAGAAGAAAAGGACTCTTTTATGGTGCCACTATTGCTGTGACTGTCCTTCTGTGGAATAAATCATCTTGAACTGGACTGTTTCACTGGTTGGGTTCTTGAGTTGTTTGCTCCCCCTTGTGATCAAGACAGAGCGTGGGGTCATATTGGCCACACATGCATGCCAGAAGTTTAGAAAGGTACATACACACTCATCTGTCCAGTGACCCACATTGTTGAAACATTACAATTAGGAGGTCATACAGAAAATTGGTCAAAGTTTCCGATCTAAGGAAACCCAGCAAATTGCATCTAGTCTTAACAAGCATCATTCACTCCTCCTGAAAGAGTGTGGAGCTATAAAAATATTCTGAATTGAATTGAGTTGCTAGAATGGCCAAGTCAAAGTCAGAACCTATAGTAAGACTTGGAAATTAATGTTCATGGACATTGGACAATGAGCTCTGACTGAGCTCAAAAGAATACAATAATGGGGTAAATTTTCTTTCTATAGATTTACAAAACTTGTAGTTGCCCTACAGTTTAAAAACTGAGTAGAAATCCAAGCCCATATGAGGCATTGGACTGTCACAGAACTCTATTTGTGCATTTTTCTGATTGGAATGTTTCTATTCAAAATGCAGTCAGATGGCAACACAAACAGAAGAGCCTCTGAGAGGTAGGTCAGAAATCCTGCAGATGAACTGTATCCTGTAACAATGTCAACCTAATTTTGCAAAAAGTCTAATAAAACACCTAAAGTTAATAAGAATGTAGTTGTAACAAGTAAACATAATGCCAAAATAGTTATACAAACAGTTAAAGTTATAGTTAAAAAAAACATTAGCGGAAAAATTGCAATTAGCGTTTTAGCTATGTAATGGTCGCGTTGGCATATGTTCATTATTCGACAGGGTGATATTTAATTAAACCAAGTCTAATATGCTTAAATTAAAAATGTATGTGGGGAAGTTATGGAAAGCTCCTGTGGGTTGCACACCTCCTCTCAGTTGGTAACACTATTTATGCTATGCTAAGCTAATTGTTTGCCAACAGATGCACTTGGAGCAACTGAAGCATGGAGTGACACTTTGGGCAAACAAATTGAAACCAGAGTACTACTGTTTCACACAAAGTCAGATTTGTAACCATGATGTTTCAGCTTGCTAAAATATTCACTGATTTGATAAGAGTACAGGTTTGTTTTTAGACAATGTTTGTGATCAGTAGGTGCCCTGTGATTAAAACTCGTTTGTATTGTAGGAGGGCATCCAGACATTGGTTTATACAGCCAAGTTAATTGATTCAGACTTACTACTCAAGTAACATCTCTAGAAAAGATAAACACTACAAACCATGACACAAGTTTAAGCCCCAAATTTTTCATACCCCCAGTTGGTTTAACATCGATTTAAAGTACTCTTTTAATTTTACCAACATTTTTTATACTTTCTAGAGGTATTATTAATGTTTTGGAGCGGATCAGGCAGAGTCCAGACTTGAATCTGATAGAAAATCTGTGGAGAGAGCTAATTATGATGGCAAAGTAAAGTGACCTTCCAACCTCAAAGGTTTGGAACTCATCACCAAAGCTGAATCGTCAAAACATGAAAAACCCTGATCAGCAACTATTAAAAAGGCTTTGATTGCTGGAATGCTAATAAAAAATTTTATTAGCATTCCAGCGATTTTTGGGAAGAGTATATATACTGTAAATAATAAGTTTAAAAAAAACAGATATTTTAATTGTTTCTTAACTTCCTTTCATAGTTTTAAAATCTAAATCTGCAATATTGACTCATCCTGTTGTTTCAGCAACATGTTGGGCTAAATCTGAGCCTTGGGAGATGGCTGAATATCGCATCTGGGCTCATGCTGCTGATGTGGACATGGAGCTTCTTAATTGGTCCATAGCGCCAGATGGCTACATCCCCAACTCTGTGATCAGGAACTGGAAGAAGAAAGAAAAACAGCAGAACGAGCCACACTGGAAGGACTTCTTGTTTAATACTCCTTGCCATTTGGATGAGGGTTCAACCAGTGATGGGGAGGATGAAACTCCTGGAAATATCTGGTTTGCTGAAGTCGAAGATGTAGAGGAAGAAATTAGTTTTGAGGTGAAACGGAAGAGGCGTGAAAAATACGATGAACCAAGCAAGAATGAGGTAGATAAACAGAATGTCAACAGAAAGGGAGGGGAAAAAACAAAAGTCTGGGAAAGAACTGGTGCATTTAAACCAAAAATGCATGAGAGGAAAGAAGAGGGACAGAATAAGTTTGGAGAGAGGGAAATAACTAGTGCATTTAATCCAACAATACACGAGAGGAAAGACGAGGGAGAAAATGAGATAGGAAGGTTTATTCAGATGGACAGCACCCTGAGTAAGAACATGAAAGTCTTTGCTGAAAGAAGTCTGGTGCCTCAGAAGAGAGAGGTCAGCTTAAGTCTGAAAAACACTGACAGGTTCATGTAAGTAATCAAACAGGTAGATAGTTTTAATTCCACAAATATGCCAAAATATTAACTACCATATTATACCACGTATGTTTGTGCGTGGCAGAGTTTCTGGACCAGCAACTGAAGAGACCAGACCTCATACGCCACAGAGAGAGCTGCAGGACAATACAGAGCTGAGAAAACTTATCACACCTCCACTTCAATCTCATTCCACACCCCAACAATCCAACACCATACCTAGAGGTACAATGAATCCCTGCACAGATGTGTGAATGGGTATTGTTGATTCAACAGGAAATTGATGTTTTCTCTACTTCAACAGAGTGGCTGAAGTCCTCCATGGTCTCTGCAGACGCTGCCATCTCAAAGCAAGGTGACTGTGCTACCAAGTATTCTGTCAGTTCAGGATTACATTGGGTCTCATACAAGAACCGTTCATTTGACCTGTTTGCCATCAAAGCACAGAGCTGACATCAAAAGCATAGCATTCAAAACAACAGCTAGTCGTATTGTGTACCATCGGACATTATCTGAGCCGCATAGTGTTCCTCTCGGACATATGTCACCAGATGGAATTGAGAGCTTCTGTGAGCATCAATGTTCAAGTCTCACCTGGATTTAGAGACAGACTTTGACTGGGCCATTCTAACACGTTTAAACCATTCTGTTGTAACTCTGGCAGTACGTTTAAAGTCGTTCTCTGCCAGAATTTGCCCCCACAGCTTTTCTTTCAGGATTGCCCTGGTTTTAACTCCTTAAAGCACCACAAAGTAACATTTTTACCTTAATATATCCTCTTCTACGTCCCTGTGATGGTAATATAAGTGTTTATGAGATGATTAAGGTGTTTGTCATCTCCCCCTAGTGTCTCTGGCAGAAAAAACACACTTGGAACTTTCTGTGTTTTGACCCGAAGGCGGTCTTGTGGCTCTATTCTCGTTCTCATGATAAGACGAACAGCTTTAGGTTGTAACATGTCTTTCTCCGTCTCTCTAGCTACTTTGAGAGGGATAGTGTGCTGTAGCTGTGGGGGAAACGTGGAGGGGAGTGAGTATCAAAAGGCCTGTAGGGGGATCGCCACTTGAAAATTACTTAGTATGTCTTTAAACCCTAAGCAGTTTCCCTGTCACTGCCAAAGAAAAGCACACCTACATCACGATGCTGCCACCATCCTGTTTTACTGTAAGGATGGTGTGCCAGATGATGTTCAGTTCTAGTTTTCCACTACACAAGCCTTTTGGATAAACAACACAAAGTTGAGTTTCCAATCTGTGTGAGTAAGGGTAAATCTTCTACATTCCTTCCATAAGCTATTTAGAAAAACTGGAATGTTGGCCAATTCCTTCCAACAAACTGTAGGAGACATGTCAGGTTTGTAGGAGGACATGTCCCTGACTGTATTTGTAATCTGGCTTTTTATCTGCTGCTTTTGGATAAATTGCTTCTTCTTTGCTGAGTGGGCTCTCAGCCCATGTTGGTACAGGACTCATTCACTAAGAATGATGACACTCTGTTACAAGCTTCAGCAGCATCTTCACAAGATCTTTTGATTTTGTTCTGGGATTGATGCACACGTTTTATACCCATCAAATACTGGGACACAAAAAAACATGTCTCAAACATGGACAGCATGATGTCTATACTTGTATTTCAGTCTTTGAGCAGATTAACGTTGCACCTTTCAGGCATTAGGAAATTGGACCCAAAGAGGAACCAGACTTTGTGGAAGCCCATGATTCTATTGCTGATATCTTATTTGACTTCTTTTGCATTTTCTATGATGTCACACAAGGAGACTCTGTGTTGAGGTGTTACTTTAAAATACATCCTCAGGTGTGCAACATATGAATTCAAATATTGTGAATTAAAGTATTAGAAGATTACAAAGACTTGACATCATCGTCTGAGCTTCCCCAAATTGTTTGAAGGAATACTAATCTTAGTGTGTGTAAACCTTCTGAATTTCAAGAACATAATAACCAATTCTCTAAAACAATCTCTCATTACTATTGTATTTAACAAATAGAAATCCTTTTGGTAATCCTAACTTGCCTAAAACACTGAAGGTTTGTTCTGATTTAGTGTCAGTGAGAAAAAAAGTTACATTCTTTATAGAGCCTATGTAAACAGTCAGAATGTAAAAATATTGGTCTGGCAACCTTGTAAATTTGTCTGGAAACGTGTGACATTTTGATATAAAAACAATTTTGACCCCTGGACAGGATAAATCGTGTTCCTTCATTTAATTATCTTTGTGTTTCATATAGCTTTGGATGCTCAAGCTGTAAACCGACAAACAAAGCTCAACACAACAGTACCTCCTGTACCGAAGCCTCCTCCACCAGGTCCAGAGGATCCCCCGCACACACTGGGGGTTTGCTCCCCAAAACGGTCTCCAGTTCAAGATCCCAGTTTCCTGCTGTCCCCTGCTAAATATGACAACATCAAGGACCAATCCCAGATGGCCCTCGATCTAAATGTCCTGGCCCTCTATAAAAGGTCTAAAGTCCACCCTCCAATACTCTTTCCTCAGACAAAAAAAGCTGGGTTTAGTCCCACAGGAGGACTGTATTGGCCATTTGATGACATCCCTGCAGGATTACATGGACATAGCAGGAATCTTAGAGGCATTCCAGCATTTATTGTTAGACTGTCCACCATTCACAGTCAGCATCACAGTCAGCATCACAGCCAGCATCACAGCCAGCATCACAGCCAGCATCACAGTCAGCATCACAGTCAGCATCACAGTCAGCATCACAGTCAGCATCACAGCCAGCATCACAGCCAGCATCACAGCCAGCATCACAGCCAGCATCACAGCCAGCATCACAGCCAGCATCACAGCAGTATCCAACCAGAAACTCCATGCCCTTCACACCCTGCCGATGACCAGCTCACTCTTCCCCAGTTCCTCTATCCGAACAGAAACAGCTCCAACAGGCCCACGCCTGAGGGGAGGAAGACCCTGCACCACCTAGACTCCCTGCAGGGTTTCCGATCTTCACGGGCGGTAGGGCAGTTTGCTGCAGAGCACCCACAGGAGCCTCCCCATGCACCACAACCTTCAGTGACCATCCCTGTACTCCAGCGGGGTCAAGCCGAACCATTCCAAAGGGTGGTGCAGAACATCCAGCTGCAAGATGGCACAGAGCCGACCCAGTGTTGCTTGAGCCAAGTGATCCCTCTGCATCCTCAACAAAGCTTTGTCACCTCACATCAATGCGGGAAGACTCAGTATGGAAAGCTTCAGTTTGATTGGACGAGGGGATTTTGAGATTAAAATCGAGTGAGGTTGTGATCGATTTGGTCAAGTCATGGTCTTTATTAAAGTGAAAATGGGTTTGAAACAAACTAAAGTACATGTTCTGTGTTATCTTTTACTTCATGTGAGAAAGAGGTCTTTGTACAACTCACGAGCATGCTTTGCTACTTGTTTTACTTTAATACGTCTTTACCAGTTCATTTGCATACTATCAAAAAAAGTGACAATCGTAATTAATGCCACGTGTCTTTTATTACCAGATCAAGTAGGACGTCAAATTATGGATTGTAACTTGTGTTCTTGAAAACAAATATCTGCACAAGCCTAACTCTCCACATGGTTATGCAGTTCAGTGAGAGGTGCCTGCAGAGCTTAATGTGCTGTTGCAGGCGGTTCAATGGATGGGAAACATGGTCCCAACAAGATCGTTGGTAGGTCAAACATGAAGAGGTTTCTGAAATGTCTCTAAGAAGGGAGATCAACACATAGTGCGGCAGAAGATGTTGACTGTTCTTAGTCATGTAGCCATATCAGACCCTAGGAAACTGAACTTCTGCAGACACTTCACACTTTGACCAAAACTGTGCAGACAGCCTTGATTATGACGTTGGGCTGAGCTAATGTACTCTCTTATCAAACTGATATTGTTCCAGGAAACCTTCAAGATGTAATGTTTTTTATGACCTCGCTATGTTGTTACTATCTAAATAGAATCATTTTATAAAAGTCAATATCCATCCCTCCATTTTCTACTACGTCTATCCCTTGTGGGGTCACGAGGGGGGCTGGTGCCTATCTCCAGCTGTCAATGGGCGAGAGGCGGGGTACACCCTGGACAGATCGCCAGTCTATCGCAGGGCAACACAGAAACAAACAACCATTCTCGCACACACTCACAACTAAGGAGAATTTAGAGAGGCCAATTAACCTAATAGTCATGTTTTTTGGACGGTGAGAGGATGCTGGAGTACGCGGAGAGTATACCACGCATGCACAGGGAGAACATACAAACTCCATGCAGAAAGACCCAGGGCAAGGGTAGGACTTGAACCCAGGACCTTCTTGCTGCATGGCAACAGCGCTACCCACTGAATTTCCATGAAGCGTCATTTTACCATACCAACATATTTAGAAAGAGCTTTAAAACAATCACAGCTGAAATAAAAGGCTGAAGATAGCTGCAAACTATAAACATACATTAAAAGAACAAGAATATATAAATAAGGCATCTATAGGAACGATAAAGATTTATCTTTTTTTTTTAATTTAAAATCAGTTTAAACAAACAAGGTCAAACTAAGTCTCACTAATGTTCAAAGCCAAAAAAATTAAAATAGGTTTCAGGATGAGTTTTGAAAGTAGAAAGTGAAGGACGAGGAGCCTCTCTAAAGTGCAGTGAGAGGTTATTCTACAATTGAGGAGCAGCAGTAGAGAAAGCCCTGTCCCCTCTGAGCTTCCTCCTGGACCCTGGTACCTGCAGGGGATGAGGTAAGTGGGGATGAAGAAGCTCAGAGAGGTAAGGCAGGGCAAGATTTTTCAAACACTTACAAACAAACATAAGAATTTTTAAATTAACTCTAAAATACACAGGCAACCAGTGGAGTGAGGTCAGAACAGGGGTAATGTGCTCTGTCCTTAGAGTACCAATTAAAAGACGAGCATCTTAAACCATCTGCAGACGAGAGAGCAATGACTGACAAACTCAAACGTAAAGTCGATTACAGTAATCTAAGCATAATAAAATAAAAGCTAGGACCACTGTTTCAAAGAGTTGTCTGGACAGAAAGGTTTCCTCCTTTGCCAGCCACCTGAAATAGTAAGAGCAGGATCTTACAACTAGTCTAGTTTTACTTTCTAATTTAAAATCACTGTTTAATTCAAACCCAAATCAGTGATTTGATTTAAGATATGCTGCCAGGGGTCCCAACCCAACAGAAGTGGAGTCACAGAGGCCACTTTGTCAAAACAATCACCTCTGTTTCTTTTTGTTAAAATTCAAGAAGGAATCAGGGCTAACCAAACTTTAATGTCCTTCAAGCAAGTTAATAGGGCCTTCACCAAAAAGCCCTTCCCCTGCTTCAAGGAACAGATAAATCTGACAACCATCAGCATAGAAATCCCATTCCTTCTGAGTATGGAACCCAGAGGCAATAAATACAATAAAACTAACAGTTCCTCGGACCAGACTTAAGAGGAAAGGAGATCGGGCTTTTTCTGCTGTTGCTCCTTCTCTATGGAACAATCTACCTTTCCAAATTAGATCTGCCCACAGCCTGGACCATTTTAAATTGCTTCTTAAAACTTATTTTTATTCTTTGGCATTTAATTAAACTAGTGTTTGATACTATGTTTTTATTCATTTGTGTTGTTGTCACTCTTGTACAGCACTTTGGTGCAGTTCTATGCCTGTTTTAAAGTGCTATATAAATAAATTTGACATTGACATTTGACATAAAAAAAAAACAGAGGCCCTAAAATTGAGCCTTATACAATAGATGCACATAGCATGATTCAGTATTTGAAATGTTGACACAGAAACATCGATGAGCCAGATAGGAGCTAAACCCGTCAAAAGCGGTGAGATGAATGTCCACTAATTGATTTAGATGTCGTATTAAAATACTGGGGTTCACAGTTAGAAAGGCAGCCGTTAGGTTAAGCAGAACCAAGGCAGCAAAGTAAGAGAATCACATGTCAAACAGATATAATTAACGACTGTTGTAACTGATTTGGTACTATGGTGAGCTTTAACACCAGAAAGAAAGGTTTACAGAATGTCAGTTTCAGCCAAGAAAGACTGTAGCTAACTGCAAACTATCTTCTCTAAAACATTTTGAAACAAATGGCAGCCTAGAATTACGTCTATACTTAGCCAACACAGTGATCTAGACCAGGTTTCCAGAGATGAGGTTGAAGTACTGCGTGTTTAAGTTTAATCATGCGTTCACACACAACGCGTTTTGGCCGACCAGAGTGACCAATTTACATGTCATCCATATGTACAGGTGCAAAAAAGTACGGATGGCAAGACGGGTTTCAATTTTGCTGATTACAGTGAAGCCACAGCAACGCAACACCTGCAATGGATGCGAAGCGACAGTCACTGGAGTTGAAAAGCTGTACTTCGGTGTCTCGTCGCGTTGCAACAACCAATCAGGAACTGGACGTGGCTGTGACGTGGGGTGAAGGACTGCAGCGGAGACGAAGCTGTTTCTATTCAGCATGGAAGACAAGCTGATAGTGGTCTGCGGTCAGCCTGAGTTGTATGACTCAACCAATTATTACTACTGAGACAAGTCCCGAAAGGACCGAGCCTGGAGAAAAGTGAGGAGACTGGAGTGGCAGTTAAAACTTTAAAGTGAAAGCGTCACTAGATAACGCCATTGTACTACTGTATTTCTGGCTTGTCGCCCAGATTTGGTGTGAACGCACCATTACAGGGACCACACCAGAACACATACTGCCATTTACAATGGCAAGGACACATTGTGCAATACTGGGAAAGACCTGTTTGAAGAAATTGTCAAGGGACAGAATCCTGTGAGGAGCTTGATGGCTTCAGATGTCTCACCACATCCTCTAGGAAAGAGAGTATCACAGGCTCGAACTGCTTAAAAGCCACAAAGCAAGGAAGTGTCAGCATCAGGAGGTAGGAGCCCTTGTGGGGGGAACATTTTCAATAAAAGCCAAGAAGAAATTATTACACTCGTTTCAGAAAATGCTTCAAAACAAGGGTTCTAAGGAGGGCTAAGAACAGAGGCAATAGTGTTGTACCACAGGCTACACAAGGGTTACGTCTGATGGATGACGACATTTTTTCCAAATAAGCTTTTTTTTTAACAGCATTCTGGTACTGACAGCAGTAGGGTCTGGGTTTTCTATAACGTGCCGATTCACAAGAAATATTTTTAAAAAAAGTCAAGTCAGTCCAAAGTTTTCCATTTCTGTGGCATGTGGTAACTAAACTAGATTTGCCAGGGAGTGACTGGTTTAATGCAAACTCGTGGTGCCCAGGCAGTTGCACTGCTGTTATTGCTGATGATTTATGAATTAAAAAAACAATCTTAATCAAACTAAGAAATGTTGAACACACTTGATCTTTATTGACAAATGTTTGTCTGTTAGCAATATATGTTTTTGACATCGAACTTTTATTTCTAGAAAACAGCTTGTTGATTAAAATACAAATTAAAGCTGAAGAAACAGATTTATAGCCAGCATTACCTCCTTTTTCAAAACAAGAGGCTTAAATTAGGAAAAACTATACATGTCTATAAAGTAAAATAAACAATATAGTATGAAACTAACTGTACTGGTGAAACATTTAGCCTGACTGGGAAGTGTCAATGCAAGAGAACAGAGAATACTGTTTAGGAGGCAGATATGCAGTTCACTTGGGCATAAATCATACAGTGTCCACAGATGGCACCTGGATCAGAGAAGCAATGACATTCAGAAAAACAGGTTTGCACTGTCAGACGTTTCAACAAGATGGAGTAACATGGAGAGTGGCATGTAGGAGGACATCGTTAAGGCAGCGTTTACAGCTTCCAGAAGATCTAACTATTAGGATCAAGTCAATCCATTTCATTTACAACATGATCTGGTTTTATTTAGTGCAACATGCTTCCACAAAATTACACTTTTAATAATTTACTGTCTCAGACTCCTCCTGCCCGTTGGTGTTGTCTAGATCCAGATGCAGAAACGATGTGAACGCTCAGGAGCTAACATACAAGTGTTTCTGGTGCAGAGACCCACATTTATGGATAAAGATTAAATAGAGAGAGAACAAGCGCCCTGTCCCTTCTAACAGCATATACATATTTTTATACCACATTTAAAGACTGACAAAGGGATAATCATTTAAAACCATTAGAATAGAATATACACTTTTAAATTCTATCACTCACTTATGATTTTGGATCATTTGGAGGGTACTTATAATTTGAGTCATGCATTAGTGGACATGGACCGGTTACTGGTCTGGAAGTACACCCAAACCAGTAGGTCACCCACTTGCTGCTGCTCGCTGCCGGTCAGCTGACTGAAGGAAGGCTTCTAACACTCTTCCCTTCTTTAAAATACAAAATCCATTGTTTGGAAATATTTTTGGGGAAGAAAAGCACGGGAAGTCATAATCTACAAACATATCTCAACACGTCTGTCTTAATCACTGCGACGATACAACAGCAGGCTGGCTACGGGAGCAGATCATTTAACAGGGGTACTCTAGGAAAAACACAAAAACATAATTTTCTGCACAGTAACACATCTATCAAAATAAGAATAAATAAATGCTATAACATTAACTTAACTTTCAGCAACCGAAGGAATAATAGCTACTTTTTTAAAAGTTTTTGTTAAAGCTGTTAGATCAGGTACGAATTATAGTCTTAAATTTATGTGAAAATAATGTCGCTACGATACCGCTAGAATCTCATACCAGCCCGACTCCAGTGTAACTGCAGTGTTGCTGAAATACGCTGCTTAAGATTAAATCATAAAGATTTCACAGTGATATTCATGTTGTGTGAACATTTTGCACATCATCAGTAAAACCCAAAACAATTCAATTGTGTCTGTACAATCAGAAGAGGAAACTGAACTCAGCCGAAGAGGCTGGATTGAAATTACAGCTTCAGGTTTTAAATTGCCGTCAAGCAATAAAGGTCAGGTTCAGTGCAAAGCTGTGCAGATCTCACCAGTTCTGGTACATGTAGGCCTGGTCAAAATCCCTTTCAGCTTACTGTCATAAATATATTTGATCTCTTACAGAGGTAGTATGCATATTGTAAAAATAAAAATATGTTTTGGAAGGCTGTATTCAGAACATGCATAGTGAAGTTATTAAAAGGGCACATTTGTTCTTTTAATGACAATGCAGCTATGTTTCACTACCATCCAACACATGGATGGTAGTGAAACATCCTGGACCCACTGGCCTCTCTCTGTTAGCACAGATATAAAGTTAAACATGGAAATGGTACTATCTGTGTTGACTATGTCAGAAGGCTATAGCTTGTTTCTTTCTGATAATCCCAGTGGTCTGGTGTGTGTGTTAAGGAGATGGTTCCATGAGGTAACTCAGGCTAGCACCCAAAGTATGACCCACAAACAGAAGGGACTCCTGACAAACTGATGCTCTGAGCACAACTTTGTTTTCAAGTAGTGTTGGATGTCCTTACACGATGCAATTAAAAACACCGGCCTTTTTTATATCAGCTCAGCTTCAAAAGAGCATCACATAGGAGAGGTTGAGTTTATACTTGAAACAAGGTTATGACAGACTGAACACACATAGCCCCTTCGCTTGGGGGTGTTGGCATTATCTGGCGTCGTTGAGCTGCCGCGCCACCGTCAGGATCTCCTTGGCTCCTTTGCTCAGCAGTAATTTGGCTAGGTCGACGCCCAGCCGCTCAGCCGCGGCCAGAGAATTCGCAGGGAGGTTGATTGCCGTGACTCCCACTCTCTGGGCCCGCTCGTCCACATTCTCCAGGCTCTGCTGCACATAAGACATTAGCAAAAAGTTTAAACCCGAGAATTCAGAGCTGCAAAGATGAGCAGTGGCCACCACATCTTCACACTCACCTTGTCACCAAGAGCGATGCTGGTCTCCATGGTTTCTTTAAGACTCTCTGAGCCATCTAGACTGTACACAGCACCAGTCAGATAGAGCTGAAAAACACGGCAGATTTACAATTGGAGGGTTAATGATGAATTTGGATCCAGTTTTTAGGACTATTTTAAAAACATTTGTCAAACTGAGGCATAAATATGTGTTAAACAGGATGAGGTAGGTTTGCCTGACCCCCCTATATTTGACTGGAATATTATGTACTTTTTAAAATCAATACAGTGCCGGGTTTGTCCCATGTTTTAAAGGTTGTTTTGAAAGCAGCATCATCTTGTCCACAGTGTTTATGAAAATGCAAGTTGATCTATTTGTTGAGGTCAAAGTCACAAGTGACAAACAGGAAATGACTAGTTTCAGCCAATCAGAGGGAAGTCCTTGTTCCTTATTCGTAAAAGACCTAATTAAACCAATGATCTTATCAATTAGGGATTTAATTTATGAGCTGACCTCTTTAGGAACTTTAGGAACAGAGTACATCATGATCTGATGTGCTTATTACAAAACAATGAATTGTAATGTTTAATCTCACCTTTATTTGTTTCGTATTCGGAAATTTCATCTGCATGTGAAAAAAATACACTTGCAACATTTTTTAATATATGAAGCCAATTAAGTAAAGGTACTTTAAAATGTTATTGAGTTAACGGAAATATTATAAAATCGGATAAATAACTAAACATTTAAAAAGACTAATGATTTATATTTAGGCTGCAACAACTGAAAATACTTTACCCAAAAAAACCTTGTTCAAACAGTCCTTTATAAATTTTCAGTTTCCTTATTGATATTATGTATATAGCATTTTATGTTTTAGTCTGTAAAAGGAATTTGTACATTTAAAGGACAGTCTGTCCATTCCCCTCTGCAATACCAAACAGCAGAACAAAAAAGCGTCAGTAGGTAGCATGACATGACATTAGTGTGTGTAGCTAATTAGTTCAATAATTATTGTTTTTCATAGAAGAGGGGATTTACTTGTAAGTCATAGCAGCTTGTCTGCATTAGCTTCCTGACCTTAGATTTAAGATAAGATAAGATAGTCTTTATTGATCTCACAATGGAGAAATTCACTCTTAAGATAGGTTTCAAGAAATTCAGACAAATTCAGACATACTCAACAAGTGCAGCTAATACT
Source organism: Fundulus diaphanus (assembly GCA_037039145.1). Taxonomy (NCBI): domain Eukaryota; kingdom Metazoa; phylum Chordata; class Actinopteri; order Cyprinodontiformes; family Fundulidae; genus Fundulus; species Fundulus diaphanus. The sequence continues at coordinate 50,318,630 of CM073124.1, read as the reverse complement.
AGCTACCTGTATGAGGAGTGTTGGTCTAGTGGTTAGAGCAGCGCGCTTGCACTCAGAGAAGGATGCAAGTACCCGGTTCGATCCCCAGCGCCTGCACTCTGGGTCCCTGAGCAAGACCCTTAACCCCAGATTGCTCCCCGGGCGCCGCACATGGCAGCCCACTGCTCCCCAAGGGTGATGGGTTAAAAGCAGAGAACAAATTTCGTTGTAATGTATGTTTCAATGACAATAAAGATGATATTACTACTATTACATTACTACTACTGTATGCAGTTAGCTAGTATTAGCCAACCTTATACAGTTAGCTGCAGCTAGTCAAGTCTGTTAGCATCATGTTATTTCAGGGGACATTTTTTACAGACACCAGCCTAAAATTAAACACTTTTGTCTGACACCAAGCTGGTTCTGTTGGAGTATAGGAGAGAGCAGGTGTTCTGCCACAGTTACCACTCACTCATAGCATAATGAAAAGTTGTTCTCCCATGTCCTCATGAATAAAAGTACTTTATTTTTGCAAATGCAACAGTGATAGTTCAAAATGCCAAGCAGGAACCTATAGCCATGATACTGCTATGTTATTACTGCTTCTATTCCAAAAAAAACAAAGCAACTGGACTGTTTTCCGTAGTTGAAGACGTTTCGCTTCCTCTCCAGGAAGCTTTCTCTGGAGTAATGTGGAGTACCAAGCTTTATACTCCTGCCCAACAAAGGCCTTGTAATGGCTTAGATAACATGCAAATTCAACAGAAACAGGTCCACCCCTTTAGTAATGGGTGGTCGGTTCAATCTGCTGTCTTAATGACTTTTTGGAATGACCATGACCTGGATGACTGAGAATCTTCACCAGCATTACTGCTTCTACTACATCAACAGCATTTTTACACCAGAAATGAAGTGAATTAATTCAGTGCAGTAAAGTTCCTTTACAGTTTATTTTAGAAACAGGAACTATAACCTTTACGTTTTATGCTTACTGTAATGTGATCAGTTAGCAGAGGCTGTGTGCACCTATTCATTTGCAGCGGGATGTGGAGGGGCTCTGATTGGCTGCACCCGGGAGGGACTGCTGCCTGAGGACTGGGAGTGCTTTGGGACAAGGGTGGGGCCCAAAACAGCCCCTGCTGCTGGTTGAGAAAAGTAAGAACGATTCAACTCTAATAAGGCCTGGGGTCTGAAAACGCTCCTAGTTGGCAACATTGCTTTCTCCATGTCACGGGGGAAGGAAGTGACATGATAACGCTATAATCTGTTACAACAAGTATTTAACTAGAATTTAGCTCAGGTTCAAAATTGCATCATGGGTATTAATGCTGCTAGCAGCAATTCTTAATCTGTGTAGTAAAATAAATCTGTAGAGAATCAAACTTGGCTTTTTTAAATTGCTGCTGACCAAAAAAAAAACAAAAAAACGGCTAAACTAGTTGATAAATCTGTCCGGCTGGTAACGCCGATGCACAGTTTTAGACTCAACTTTTTCACAGCAACCCGAGTTCAGAATCTACTTCTGAAGGGAAAACAAAATGTGGCTGTGGTATTATAATCTGGTGAAACTGTGACAACCTTATCTTCAGTGTATGAGGAATTTGAGACCTGCTTTTAAAATCTGAAAGAAGAGTAGAGCCAGCAGACCAGATGATTAGTTATTGAGGACAGATGAACTGAACAGTGCCCTGTGTAACTGAACACACGTCTAACCTCTGCCAGCAGACCGTGTGTATGCACAGGAGCCGTACTTCTTACAGTCAAAGCAGCAGGAAGTAAACAGCAGAGTAAAGTCCTCCTCTTGCCAGCATTCCTACCTGTGAGTCCTTCACCTTGGTATGCACAGCCACAGGAACACTACAGCCGCCCTCCTACAAACAAAAGTTATGCTGAATAAACTCCACTCCTGGATTTGAGCACTAGGAAATGAGTTAAAATCAGGACAGTTTTTGGTGTACCAGTTCTTTGAGGAACGCTCTCTCAGCGATGCAGCGCAGCACGGTGTCAGGGTCATGGAGGACGGACACCATCTCCAGGATATCGGTGTCTCTGGCTCGGACCTCCACTGCCAAAGCTCCCTGAAGACAAATACACAGATGATGATTTTATCAGGAACATGCACACAATTACTTTTCTAAACCACAGACTGGACATGGTTCCTTCCTCTACCTGTCCAACAGCGTACATGCAGTCTTCAGGCTCCAGGATCTGGCAGTAGAGAAACAATCACAGAGGTTGTTAGATGAAAACCAAACAGAAACATCTGAGAGAGGATCTGACATCATGAGGAGGAGTACCAGGCTGATTCGGTTCTCCCAGCCCATCCTTTTAAGGCCGGCAGCAGCCAGGATGATGGCAGCAAAGTCATCCTTCTCATCCAGCTTTTTCAGACGCGTGTTCAGGTTCCCGCGCTATAGACTGCAGTTAAGAAAAGCTCTCATAACAACAACTGTACAAACATTACTAGAAACTAACAAGACTCTTTTTTGAATCTAGTTTTGTACACTGCCTGGTAAAATTATTCATATTCCTTTAACTTTTTCATACTAAAGCAAGAGACTTCGGTGCAATGTATTTAAGGTGATAGGCGGACAAATCAGTGCATAATTGTGAAGTAGAGAAAGGCCCGTTGAGTATTTGTATCTGGTAGATGAAAGAGGTATAGAGCGAAATACAGGGCAATGCTGGACTTGAGTCTGGAGTGGTGCTTCAGGTTCCAGCAGAAAAAAAATGACCCTAAACCTACACATGAATATACTTTGATTAAGATCAGAGTATATCCATGTGTTTGAATGACCCAGACAAAGTCCAGACCTCAATACAATTGTGAATCTATGGCAAGACGTTGATGTTCACATCTTATCTGACTTAGGTTGAGCTATTTTGCAAAGAAGAATGGGCGAACTCTTTAGTCTTTATTTGTTAATGAGAGGTGGTTTTTCTGAGTACTGACCCAAGAAGGCTGGATCCAACTGCATCAGAGGTGGGGAATCCAGATTCACAAAGTAAAAAAGCCGGTCCAGAGATTAGTTCCAACAGGGACCAAAATCACCTGGTGAAGTGAACAGGATGAAGGAAACCCAAGCAGGGTTTTTACTTTCCTGACGCCGGATTCCCCACCTCTGAGCTGCATCCAACACTTTTCAGGTCTTTATTTGTAAGAAGAATTACCAGCATGACTCTGTTTCCACCCATTTTACACATACTTTGTCTTGGCCTATGACATGAATTCCAATAAAACCCACTGACAATTGAGGCTGTCAGGTGACAGAATGTTAAAAGGTTCAAGGAAAATAAATACTTTGGCAACACTTAATATATCCATCAACTGCTGGAAGTTCCCCTGTGGTTTTATTTTCTAAACAGACTATGCTTCTCCCTCTTTAATTGGACTCTTCGTATGGTGACCAAGCCCAACAGGTTCAGGATGAAAAAGAGAAACTGTCCCAAAGGATACAATATCTTTGAACTCCAGGTGGGGGAACCTCTTCTTCAGCTGGGCAGCACGGCGTAATGAACTCGTGCCAATCACACTGCAGAGACACAGATGCACCCTATGAAATCCAATCTGTTCATTTAAGCATATATAAACACACCGAGCTTCCTAAACGGGCCCTACCTTTTCTCTGGCAGAGTGTCCAGAGTTTTCCCCGCATTGCTCGGATGGAGCACCACGGCATCATGGGGGTTCTCCCTCCTGAAACAGAGGACGGGAGTAGTATGTGCTGCTTAATAATGGACTAGATGTGAACCCATACTGCCCCACCCCTTCATCCCCTCAGCTCTGCTCCTGCCTGGAAGAAACGCTGAAGTCTGTGGAGTAAAGCGGAATCACCTGGACTTTTGAAGCGTGGCCCTTTTTTTTTGTACAATTCAAAATAACCTGTATTAATGTAGCCACGTTGTTGTACATCAGCGCTTCTTTGCTCCTTTTTGTTCACCAGCTAAATAAGAATTAAAAAACACCGGCTCTGACAGTACAATGCTAAAAGAAATTGCAAAAAAAAAAAGAAAGAAAACGATCACAAATTATATAGCTTTCAGTAAGCATGGTAAAATTTATAACAGGCCAGTCAGAAGGAGGCTGAACATGTAGGCTTTGCCTCTTCGCTCATAATAAATAGCATTAACTGTGAAGATTTAAAATATCAGAGCAAAAATCTGAAAACTGTCAAGCATGGTGACGGAGGAACGATGATGAGGGCTTGTATGCAGCAACCGGACCGAGGCACATTGCAGCCAACAAGCAACGACAAACTCCTCTGTGTCAGACGGTCCTATAGAACCACAGCTGAGACCAACAGCAGGAGGTTGGCCCAAACAGAACCAGGATCTTCTACTCGGCACCAAATCCACAACCAAAGAGCCTAAAAACGATTGAAGATGCAATAAAACATTGGCACCTCGGCTGCACTGAAATACTGTGATAAGATTTTTTACAATCTGCTTCTGGATTGCTTTAGCTTTGCACGGACGACTAATGACGCTGGAACACAACTAAGGCTGCTGGTCCAGTGAGCGTGTACGTTGGGAAGGACCGGATCCCCTTTCTACTCTGGTACATAAAAGCTCATAGTTGTGGGTGTACGTCCTTTAACTATGACTGCATGTCAGCAATTCTCCTCAACAGACTGAGCATTTTAACCACTAGGGGAATAGTTCCTGGATATTCACCAACACCATCCCTTCCCTGGTAGAGTATGTGCTGAAAACAGACCAAAGTGGGATTTTCCTGGTTTCCAAAGACTGCAGACTGTGGACTTACTTCAACACGGCGCCGATGGTGAATCCTGCAGGCAGGCTGGTGGGAAGATCTTTGAGCGAGTGAACAACCAGGTCGACCCTGTCAGCCACACAGGAAGGACATCTGTTAGAGCGGCTCCATTCGTGTTTCATGGTAGAATGCGCTCATTCAGCTGCAGCCCAGAACCACCTGCTACATCTGAGGTGGCCGCTTTCAAAGGGCTTCTCTCTGTATGACTTCAGCTACACACACACGGCGGCTCGCAAAAGTATTCACACCCATTAAACTTTTCACATTTTGTCTCATCACAGCCGCTAACGTCACACTATTTTTGGGGGATTTTATGGGATGGACTAGAATTGTGAAATCAAAGGAAAATGAAACGCGGTTTCCTTTTTCCTTTACTTATTTTTCTTTTTTATTCACAATGTCAAGGTGTGACATAAATCTGAATTCTGTCGCCCTGAATCAATATTCTGTCGAGCCGCCTTTCTCTGCAGTGAAATTTGAAATCTTTTGGGCGACTCTAAAAAACATTTTTGCACATTCTTCTTTGCAAAACAGCTAAAGCTCAGACAGAATGGATGGAGAGCACCTGTGCCAAATACTTTTAAAGCCTTGCAACTAATTCTCATCTGGATTTGAACTTGGACTGGGCCATTCTAACACAAACATGCTTTCACAAATCACTCATTGGTAGCTCCGTCTGTATGTCCTGAAAAAATGTCCCCTCAGTAACACGGAGTGACAATAAAACTTCTATATTCTTGATATGTGGGGTTGCTGTCCAGCCGGAAGGTGAACCTCCGCTCCATTCCCAAGTCTGTTGCAGACTCTGATGAATCGCTGGACTATTTGCCCATTAGGTGACTTCTTAGGGCAGCTGCTTGCTCTGCATTTACTGTAGAGTCATCAGCGTGAAGGGTGCTGAATGCAAACGCTAACCTAACAGATTTTAATTGCAGGAAAAAAGAAACTGATAACCATGTATCGTTTTCCTTCCGCTCCCCAGCTTAGTGTTGGTCCATAACATGAAATCCCAATGAAATAGATGGAAGGTGGTGGTTGTAAAATGCCAACGTGTGAAAAGAATTGTCAAAGGGTGTTAATGCTTTTGCAAGACAACATAGATCGGATGTACTGGACAGGCGGATCCATCAGCAAGACGCTTTTTAAGTCTTTTCTGTTATGCAACGAATCAATCACTAAGAAGGTAATCAGCCTGTGACGAAAAGCCTCCATTTCTATTTCCAACCGAAGGCTGACTGAATATCCGCATGACTGTGCCGTCGGTGTCACACTTACTCATTCCTCTCCAGGGCGTTCTCCAACTCTTTGGTGAACAAACTCTTCTCACCGATCTGAATGAAAAGCACAGAGGTTCTGTTAGCTCCACGTTGTAAACTTCACATAGAGCCCTGCGCACATCATGTCCACTACAACAGCCTCTGAGGGAACAGTGTGGATTTCATTTCAAGTAAAACACTAAATCAGACCTCTGTGTGTGTTTCAGGAAAAGGGGATTGTATATCTGACATTAGTTTGGCCATGTGACAGCAATGCAGCAAAGGATTGTGGGGTGTTTAACTGAAGCAAACAAGCAGTGTGGTAATTTTTTTAACATATTGCATATTTATCAGTTAATATTGGTTATAGGCCATAACAGCGATATTAGTATTGGATATTAATATTGGCCCAAATTTTCAGATCGGTGCATCTCTAGAATATAATAATTTTTCCTACTTAGGTTTCATTTTCTGCATGCTCCATAAACCATAAAACAACACAATGTTGGCTTCTGGTCCAGCAGTGTGGTAGAGGGGATTTGTTTGTCCTTGTTATTATTTTATTGGCAAATCAAATCAGATCTATTTTAAAGCTGATCAACACTTAAATTGGTCAAATCTGGACTGAATTATCCTACACGAAATACAAATTATCGTGTCGCCTTTTTCTGTTTGTAGAAGTTCAAACATCAGGAGCTTCAGTGCTTCGTTTGGTACCTAAACCAGACCCAGGTTAAAATCCTGTAAAACCCATTTTATTCTTTTTTCTGAGTTTTTCCTTCAGCTAAATTCATTCCAGTTGGCCATTTATGAAGTTATGATATGCCAAAGCGTAAAATAAAAATAAAAAATGATTCATTTTGGAAAATATGACTATATCTAGACGTCAAGGAGTCCAGTCAAACCAAACTGATCAATAAGATCGACAGAAACTCAAAGTGGGACGTGGAAATTCAGAGACAAAATGGGAAAAAAAGAAGCCCTGTATTCTTAAGAAACTACATTTTTTTGTACTTTTCGATAAAGTAAAACAGTGTACGGTACTGATGTTTTTTAGTCTTGGATGAGACAAACAATCACCTTACCTTTGATAAAGCTTTGTCAAGGATTACATCTCCCATTGTCGACATGGCAACTGAAAGACAGAAGATGTTCATCAATGATGGTCAGGGTCAATAAGTAGAACTGTGAGGAAATGTTATCAAGCAGGCCAAACGGGGAGAGTTCAACATCTGCAATCGCCACACAAAGCTCTGTGCTCCAGAAACCAGGGTTGTGAAGATAGTTCTGCTCGTTTTATGTCATCCAGGGATAAATAGGCCAGCGGCTTTTAACTCACTGAAAAGCTCTCTGTTGGACCATAATACTGTTCTATTTCCATCAAACCGCGAGGGCTATGCAATGTTTCTTTGTGACCGCCCGTCAGTGAGACGCTGAGGATGCAACTTCTATGATTAGGTCAAGGCCTCTATTGAACAAGCAATATAGTCTAGTTCTTAAACAGGAAATTCTCAAGAAGTGGGGCGTCAATCATGATTATTCCACACTTCAGTATGTGACTCATGTGCCACTCGTGGCCCTTGTGCAGCTTGTGCAATCGGGACAGTTTAGAGCCTCTGAGAAAAGAAGAATTTAAATGAGACGAGGTTTAGGTCCCTTCCTCGGCTGAGCACCTCCCAATCTGATAAGACGAGCTTACTTCGACTTGTTCCTGCCTGCACGCGCGTACAAATCATAGCTTTCTAACACTTGTGCATGACCTGGTCACTGAGGCACAACAGCGCAGACCTCAGCTGGGACGGCCATGCGGAGGAGGACAGGTGGAGCACATCCAACAGAACTGATTTAAACAGGGAGGTGTTTTCAGTGCTCTCACAGCCAGAATCACATCCACATTAACGGTAAATCCATTCTGGGCTTCTTTTTCCTGAGTGAGCCGATTATACAACAAGCGGCTGCAAAGATTTTTGAGAACAACAGGGAGCCCGCCCAGCGATTTGGATCCAGGTTATAGAGAAACCAGACACAAGGTCCGGGCAGGTTACTGGAGCCCTCCTTCTGGCAGCAAAGGGAGTCCTCATTTGAATCTGCCTTTAAAACATAGTCCACATATTAGCACCAGGGTCCTCAGATGGAACAGAACTGGCAGCTTTAAGCTCGTCTGAAAACGGCCTCCGACGGCGTGGAAAGGCTGAGGCCGTCTGGAGAGAAAACTCGTAAAGGATTGAGCTGTTTTGGCCACAATGACATTATCTATGCTTGGGGGGAGGGGGGGGGGGCTTTCACACCCAAGAACACCAGCAACTGTCGAACACGGTGGGGACAGAATCGTGCTGTCTGCTCTGCGGCCATTTCTACTAGTGCCTAAAGTGGGAGGAACAATGCAATAAAACTACCAACAAAATTCATCAACTTCATCTTCAACTCCACAGATCAGAGGTTGAAACCGGTGCTCTGACAAGATCCCAAACACACTGCAACGCTGCTTTTGGACTGGATCAAGCGGGCCAGAACGAAGGCCCTGGGTGGCCTTTGTTCTGGCCTTACATGGCTCAGAATGTAACCCTTTGGACCAGGTATGGACTGTGGTTGAAAGCCAGGTCTGTGGAGCCATCCAAGAGCTCTATGGTGGCTTTAAAAAGTGACTATCACTGGAGGAGTAAGCATATATAAGAAGCTGAATGTATAATTTTCACGCTGTACAGATTAGGTGAAAAAGCTGCAGTAAATTTAAACTGGTGCGTAGATTACGTTTTTCTTTTAATCAATAAAGTTCTAGAATTATCTTCCTCCTGAAAACAGTCCTTTAAAAGTCCAAACCCGGTTCTCCATTCATCCCGATGACGGGTGGAGGAGATCTTCAGGCTATACCTACACGTGCAGCGGCACCGGGGCCCTTCAGACCTGGTCAGATTCTACTACCTAGTTTCATCTCCTGGCAGAACAACTTGCGTCTCTCACCTATCTCCAGGTGGACGTCAGGGTGGAGCTCCTTCAGCTTGTCAGCCACGCTGTCTGTCTGGATGCGAGCCAGCTGCAACGGCAGAAAAATCAAACAATCGGACATCTGCTGGAACATACCTCATTAGTCTAGACAGCGAGAAATCGGGAAATGAGCATGGCGGCCAGGAGGAGGATCCGTCGTCGAGGCAAAGCCACGGTGTTATCGCCGCTGCAGACGTCCTGCCCCGCTGTATCTGGAGCCGCATGGTGGTATCAGATAATCCGCAGTTAACGGACACCCTGGACCTCTGCAGGGCCTCGCTCCATCTTAGGACTAAATGTAGCGCAAAGGCAGCGGGGGGAAATGTGGGACGAACTGCGGGGCTGTACCTGGCTCTTGCGGGTCCCGATCCTGATGAGCCGGCTGGCTTTACCGCTCCCGTCCTGACAAGGCAGAAAGAAAGCAGTTCAGACAAAGCGTGTCAGCCAAGACTCTCCGTCCGTACACGACCACGCTCCCACAATCAGCCCAACGCAGCTGCAGCCACCGCGGTGGAGCCGGACTGGGATCCGCTGGCCCTCACCCTGATGTACTTGTAAGGTCCTTCCTCCATCATTGTGCTTCTTCGCTCCGAGCTGCTGCACTGTGGCGCCTATTGTGTCGGCTGAGAGTCTGGGGCTGCCTGCTGCGTCTTGGTGAGAAGCTTTATGCTGGCTGAGGTCATAGATTCTCCAGAAACAGTGACCTGACTCACTGATCCTCCCCTTCTACCAGCCTTTCACTAAAGGACACCCCCCCCCCCCCTACACACACACACACGTCCAGCAGATCTCTGCTGCTGACAGATAAGTGCCAGTTTACTGAGGCCGTTAGAAAAGGCAGGGATGGGCAGCTGACATGGGGGGGTGTAAGGTGTGGTCACAGTGAGGTCTACATGTGGGAGTCCCGTAACACTGTTTCATGAATGGACGTCAGCCATCCATCATTTCTTAGTGACAGCACAGTGACATGAATTAAGAGTCAGCATAAAGAGCTTACGTTCTGATTACTCAGAGTTAAAACGTAGGCGGCCCACATAGAACTTCTAGGGAAGCGCCAAAATGACCAAAGACCAGTACTGCAAATAGATTCAAGTTACCAGGTTTTCCAGGAAAATTTTATCTAAAATATATCCTGGATCTTCTCTCTTCCTCGCTGGGTCATATGTACACATGCAGTTAAATGTTTAAATTCTGTGGGGCTGAAGGTTCTGTGATAGGGCAGACGACTTATAGAAAAAAAAATCATATTGATAAAACAGAAATCATATTGATTGATAATTATCAAAAAATATGTTCTATACATATATTTTAAGTGCCACCCTGACCATGTTATGCTGTTGCTTAATGACCTATTTTTTTTTAGATAACGAACGCAAACACTGAATTCAAACTCAACCCTTTACTGATCCAACATTTTACTAAAACTGCAAGTTTTTAAAAAAGAACATTTGCGAAAACCTTTCAGTTCTGAGAAGATTCTAGCAATAAACCAGAACACAGGGAGGCATTACAACAGCACAATGATCTAAGTCTCACGTTAAACCGATGGAGGAATCAAACCAACTTTAAGCTTCTGGAAAAGCCTTCTGACACACCTCACCCATGAAAATACTTAAAAGTGTGAACTATGCCTAAAAGCCAGGTGCATGAAGAAATCAGACCAGTCAAAATGAATTTGACGAATCTGGCCCCAGAAGAAGGGTTAAAGAGGGGTCAAATATCAACAAGTGGTTGAGATGCAATATCACCACATATTATTGGGGGGGTGCATGTTTTAGAGAAACCCCAGATTAAGTAGGCACTCACGCCCACTTCTTTAGTAAAGAAAACAATGCAATCGTAGGCTGCGTAACGTAAAACATGCGGGTGCATCCAAACTAGATCTGGTTGGATTCACCTCATGAAACCAAATGACTGCAACTTGTCCATATTTCTGATTACTTTAGAGAACATGTTTACGATCTGTGAAAATGTGTTCTAAATTTAACACCAGGAACACGTTCATTGAAAAGCACTTAATAAAATCTACAGCCTAGACTGGTCCATCCAGGACGGCAGTGATCTGGCTAAATTAATGCGTTCTCCTAAACCCAGAGAGCGATCTGTTTGATCTTCACTCCAGCAGTGAAACTTTAAAATGTGTAGATGTGTAAATGAAAAGTGACAGCCTGTTCCCTGGCTCAGCTTTGCTACGGCGTGTCCCTCCGTTTTTCTGACCAATCCAAAACACCCTTGCAAGCAAGACACAGCCAAGAGCCAATCAACGCGCCACAAACGACTGACGTAGGCGGAAATGTACCTGAGCGCCCTGAATGACGGCAGAAATGGTCGTGATTAGATAAAAACTTACCTGCGAGCTCGCTTCCTCCGACATGTCGGTGATCCGTTTATCTCAGTCGGTGCTGTGGGAGTCAGGAGCTTGCTTTGATCAACACTCTGCACATCAGAAAACACTAAATCCTGGACAATCCTCCGAGCTCGGCTCTCCTTCCGCTCCCTGTGGGAATGAGCGTGAGTTCTGGTGACGTCATCACACCAACTAGAGGTCATTTCCTCCTTCCGACTAGCGCCCTCTGGGTGAATCCTGACAGAAAGCGTTTTTATTTAGTATCATGAGACTATACATATATATATATACATATATATATATACATATATATATATATATATATATATATATATATATATATATATATATATATATATATATATATATATATATATATATATATATATATATCCTGCAAACATGGAAGCCAGTAAGAGAAGAGGCCAGGAATAAAACAGAATACTACAGCATATACATGTTAAAATTTTAACATGTAAAAATTCTGTGGGGTTTCACACCATCAACAGAACCGTTTAGAATTGGCATATTACATTGTCAGTGGCAGGTTGTTGTACCGATTTGTACCGTTAGGTAGGTGTCATTATTACTTATTGCTATGGGTGTGCATTGGCACTGCCCTCACGATTCGATTCGATTACGATTCACCAGGTAACGATTCGATTCAATTCGATTCTACGATGCATTGCGATGCATTGCGATGCATCAAAATTCTACTGCACACAAGGCAAATTTTTCATCAGTCATGAGGCAACAAAAGCAATCAGATAATAACAACATATTTTATTGGCTGCTATGTCTGTATCTTTGACATAAATGTCAATGTCACCGAACGTGCTTGATTTCAATTTTCAATTCAATTTTATTTATATAGCGCCAATTCATGAAACATGTCATCTCAAGGCACTTTACAAGTTAGGTTCAATCATATTATACAGAATATATTTTAGTGTGGCAGGTTTTACACACCGCGAAAGTCTTATCTAGTTTCCCATTGACTTCGTAAAATCCAAAATGTGCCCAGATATCCGCTTTCCAAGCTTTTGGTGCGTTTTTAATTAGGCCTACCCGTCTATCGCGGTCATCTCCCTCTGCCTCAGCCATCTTGATTGTTGTTGTTATGCCCCCGGAAGTAATTGAAACTTCACAACTTGTCCATTTGAGGCCAGAAAATAAACAGTGACATAATCGATTATGGCATGTTGCCGCATCGATGCTGAATCGTGCATGCCCCGCATTGCAATGCATCGCTGAATCGATTATTGTTGACACCCCTACTTATTGCTCCTTCAAGTGAACAGAGAGAAGGTAAACCAGGCTGGGTTTCCCTCTGTTACTCTAGTATCATGGGAAAGACAGAAATAGAAAAAAAAACACAGGATCTCCACTGAATGAACCTCAAAAAGCAGGCTTGTTGTTATGGTATGGGTTAAATGCAAGGAAATTCTTCACTGACCAATGATCTAACCTTTTCAGGAAAGCTGCTATTGACCTAGTAATGTTTCCCGTTCTGGTTTTCAGCAGCCAAGGGTTTCCACACTTCAAATAGTAAAATATCCTGTACTTAGAGCTTTATCAGGTCTGGAAGACCCCAAAGTGGTTTCCACCACATTCTGTCATTCAACCATACATTCATGTCAATGATGATAAGCTGCAGCTGACAGAAGCAGGGCTGCGGTACAATCGGCGCCACCAGGCCCAATGACAACTGGCAGCAGGACACTTCTGCCAGTTGCCTGGCAGCAGGCAAAGCATTTGAAGTGTCCTGCTCAAGGACAAAATGACTGATGTGGTCAGGGTGGGGGTTCAAACTAGCAACCAACCGGTTATAGGGTGAACTCCTAGCTCCTGCGCCGCTGTTGCCCAACTTCAGGTTTTTAGAGACTTGGTTTTACAGCTATGGAGCATGTAGATTGAAATTGTGCTCAAAAATCCTGACTAATTAGTTACTTAATTCAGAGGTGGCTCATACCTTAAAAAGTAACTCTGAGATGGATTTGGGCCCAGGACCATTCATTAGTTGCATTCTATTTGCCTCAGAAATAAAACAATTGGAGCTGGAAATGGAGTAAACCCGAGTAAACAGTGTTCCAGTTAACACAGTCTGAAAAGTCAGGACTCCAAAATAAAACAAAAAAACTAAAGGTTAGGAATCCAATATGGCGACAACCAGGAAATCTGTTGTTTTGTTTGTAGTACTTCTAATAAACATCCTTTAAAGGTATATTTCCACATGCAAACACCCCTTTTAATTTTCTCGGTTCAGATTTGCAGCAGCTACATGAGTTTAAGTTTAGACGCACTCATACAAGTGTGTCTTGTAAAATTAACATGTTTTCATCACAGCTTAGTCTTGTTGATTACAAGGAGCTGTCATACTAGATCTGACAATCAGCCTTAAAAACTTTCTCCAACTTTACAAGCGGAAAGTCAGACTATAGTAGTCGTTACAGTTGATTTTTCCAATCTTAAGCCGTGATTTCCAAGTTCTGACTGCAAATGGAATGCAACATGTGGCCTATAGACCAATAACAAGATTTTAAAGTCTGTCATTTTACAAACATCAAGCAAGTGCAGTGGTTTGACTGTTGCTTCCTCTTCCTGGTCAGGACACTGTAGAGAGACCATTTTAATAAGATGATCTTTTGAAAGTCAAAACATTCACCAACTGTTTTCCTGAATGGTATTGGAAAAGTTTTTGTAATATTATAGCTTGGTGATTTTAGCATTGAGTCCAGTTAATTGCTAATCTGTAACCCTTGTATTTTCAGTACCAAGAACAAGCATGTCTGTCTTTTCTGTGTCAAACTTGAGGAAATTCTAGCATATGTACATATAATGGAAACACACAATTATTGACTATATGATCTGTATTTTTGTGGTGTCTGGAAAGTATACACCTGTGACTCATCAGCATATCATAGGAAGCAATGCTGTGATACGCAGTCAGAACTCGGAAATCCCGGGTTCCGATCGGAAAAGTAAACTGTAATGGCCACTAGAGTCGGACTTTCTCCTCAGAAAGTCGGAGAATTGTTTTAACAGAACAAATTGAAAGTGGTATTTGGATGTGGACAGCTTTAAAGGCTGTTTATAAGAGGTACTACCAAGAAAACAACAGCTTTCTGGCAGTCACCATATTTAATTATCTTAAACTTTTATTTTTTGTTTGGTTTTTGTTTTGGAATCCCAACTTCCCAGACTGTATTAACTGGAACGGCCCTAGAACGGAGTCTTGAGGAACGCCACTTGGGATCACTCAGTTCAAGCCAGTAACCTATTCTTTAGCTTTACCAATGCTATCATTGCTCTTAGCTTTAGTTATTCATATCGTTATGATTATTATCATAAATTGTAAGATGCATCTTTCATGTCTGATTTATTGCTGTTGGATAATATTAGGAGACGAATATTGTTTAAACTAAAAGATTACTGCAGACTACTACTCCGATCACTCTGTTTCTCTTATGGCATCAGAACTTTAAATCAGAGAGGCAGTGGTGGAACTTTTATAAAGTTCTGCTGGGGAATACGTCCATACATAGCAGAATAACACAGGCTGCAGTAGGTTAAAAATAATAATAACAGAGCGTTATTTCAGCCAAGGTAGTTTTAACGCGCTGAAACTATTATCACGACATAGTTTGAGTCCTGGAATGACTTGTAGTATTGTGCTGTTCAGGTTTCAGAAGCTTTCTGAGAAAGAAGCGCTCTCGCCCTGCTTTATTTGTGCTCCGAGGCCAACATGTTGGAGCCCACGTCACCGGTTTCCACGGTGGGCTGATCCAGCGAGCCTCTTCCGGTGGATACGTGGCTCTCCGCCGCTGCTGCCATATTGACGCTAGCTAGCTAACGCTCGGCCGCGCTCGAAGTCAGCTGCGTTCGCTCCCCTCCGCTCCAGAGTGACACGAAATTCCCCCGAAAAGAAGACACACGACGGACTGAAGGCCGCTCGCACACGAAGAGAGACCAAACATGGTGAGTGGAGGCAGGAAGGCCGCGGAAACGGTCTTAGTTGTCATCGGGCCGCGCAGTTATCATAACATTGGCTAAAGCGGCTAAAGCTAGCAGCCTGGCAGCTTCTCTTCCCAGAAATTGAAAGCAGAGGGACGCGGAGGCTGCTTCAGCTGAATGTCAGGGCAGGCGGGATGAACATCAGCCCGCAGCTGTTTGTGTTTCACTAAGCCAAGGCGACCTGAGTTCAGGGGGACGTAGTCTGGAGACACCGCTGACGTTAGCTAGCTTCCCAGGCTAGCGCTGGTTGTCTGCTGTCCGGAGCTGGACCCGAGCTAAGCGTCCAGCCTGTCAGCCTGTCCCCGGTCAGCCCGCACGACCCAGTCTGCTCACCGGACCGGAGTTCGGGACACACGCTCCTTATCACGGCGACAGCTTCGCGGACCAGCGTCCGCTGATCCACGGCTCCAGCAGCCAGTCGGTGTCTTCAACGTGGAACAAATCCACTTTCATTATAAGGTTCATTGTTCCGCAGCCTGTCTGTAGAGCTGGCGTGATGTTACCCAGAGGTATGGCGCGTTCCCCCCCCAGGAAACTACCTCGTTCTTCGTCTGGGTCCTGTGGCTTCCTGTGTGCAAATGGTATTTAATGAGGAATCATTTCTGCAGGTGAAATCTGAATGACAGGTGTCCCCGGAGAGGCCAGACCTACACTCCCAATGACTCCTGCCTCACCTGGACAGCCCACATTCTAAAGTTACAAAGCACTAAATGCTCCGGGTTTTTGAGACTTCACCTCGGTGTGAAAATCATGGCTCAGCCCCCGCTTTCCTCACTTTTCTTTATTTTCTGTCGTCACAGTGACCCCCTCCAGCCTGCATGGGTTTCAGCGTGCACTTCCCCCTAGATCCTGCAGCTTTTAGATGGAAGGGATCGCAGATCCCTGCCCCAGATCTATTGCTGCTTTGGGCAGAAAAGACGACGAGCGTTTGTCCGACTGGCCGAGTATGATCGGCTAGTTTGGATGCACGGCCCACGAAAACACGCCAAAGCGGTGTTTTTGTGATGGCAGTTTAGCCTTAGTTGAAACTGTGGGGGTGGTTTGTAGCTCAGTGTGCCGCAGCTCTGACCTAAACAAATTCACATCAGTTTATTTTTCATGCTCAAGTAATTTCATGAAGGCACATTTTCTAGAAAGTAAAAAGTCTCATGAGCGACGAAATTACATTTATTTCCTGAAAACTCTGGTCCCTCATTTGAATCAGTTGACTCTTACAAGAGTCTGAAAGATTGACTTTATGCCTCCTGTAATGTTATCATTGGAGACAACTGTTTATAATAAGTCCATTATTTGGACTTTCCGGTTGCCAAAGTGAGTGTGAGAGAAAAAAAGATATAAAATCAGCCCCTAGGGTGGAGGCTGGTGGAGATTTTCACTCGGGAGGCTGTAAAGAAAGACACGGGATGGTGACCAGCGGAGAAGGAATGGATGGCAAGGAGGAAGTGGAATCACCTTTCTTTTGAGTCCCACAAAGAAACCAATGCCTAAATTCTGGGGGACCATCTCCCATCAACAGTTTGCAGACTTTTTTTTTTAAGACCATCGATGCATGACCTCCATTATATGTATTTTTGTAGGGACATTAGCGCGCCACTGGTTCAGCAGGGTCGTCTGTTTCAAGACGACTTACTAATAATAATCATCATCTTTGCTGTCATTGCAACTTTGATTCAAATGAAATGTGTCCTCTGCATTTAAGTCCTCCCTTAGGGAGCTGTGGGGAGCAGCCGGAGTGGCAGTCAAACCAGGAGCGCCCTGTGTCCCCTATAACTCTGCTGCCGTAGCGTTCTGTAACTGAGGGAAGGAGCTCAGATTCAGATGAGGGTTGTGTTGCACTGGGAAACGATTAGGAAAACGTGATAAAGTGGAAGCCTGTAGAGATAACCATAGGACGGGCAATAAGTCCACAGAATGTTTCTGGTTTGGCTTCACCGCAAACGCAGCCCAGTAGCCAGAGCGTCCAGCCACTGATAAAATCATCATTTCCCTCCTCAACAAGGCTTTATTGAAGAAGTTGGTCTCTGTCGTTCAGGCAGTGATACAAAGTAGTTTCCTAACCACTTCCCCACGTTGCCACCTCTTACCATCTAAAAGATTTTTATGCTACGATAAACAAGCGTCACCAAATCCATCGGCGACACGGGGTTCCTGGATGACGAGCTAACGTGTGTCGCAGTTCTGTGCGGTGTTTACATCGCCGTGGCGATAAAGCTGGGATGTTTGGTTCAGCCCTAAAAATATCCACATCCAAACAGTCTCACTGATCGGTCTTATCCTGACAGAGCTTTTGTTTTAGTAATTGAAGATTTGAACAAGGTGCTCGTTAAAACTTTCGGCTTAATAAAACAGTTGCAGCAGCAGCCGCCTCGGCGGTTTTTCCTTTCTGACCCAAGGAGCGCCGTCCCATGACCTCTAGTGTTTAGGGTCCGTCTCTCTGAGCGGCTGAAGCTTTCGTCCTCTCCTGCAGGTGCTGTTGGCAGCGGCGGTGTGCACCAAGGCCGGTAAGGCCATCGTGTCGCGGCAGTTTGTGGAAATGACCCGCACACGGATCGAGGGCCTTCTGGCCGCGTTCCCCAAGCTGATGAACACGGGGAAGCAGCACACCTTCGTGGAAACGGACAGCGTTCGCTACGTGTACCAGCCGCTGGAGAAGCTCTACATGGTCCTCATCACCACCAAGAACAGCAACATTCTGGAGGACCTGGAGACGCTCAGACTTTTCTCCCGCGTGGTAAGACGGCGCCAAGTCCACTCGGGCTGCCTGGGTTCATCTGACAGCGGGACCTTTATGGCAGGCTGCAAAACGTGTAAATCAGGAGCAGGGAAGCATTCAGTAATGAAGTGGCAGCTCCAGCATGTCAGTCAGTAACTCAGATGAGTTCTTGGTGGAAATGAGGAATCCAGTGAGACTGAACGTCATGTTAGATGCTGAGGGCGCTGTTTCAGAGCAGAGCCGGCCAGAACATGCAGAGCTCCTCTAGTCTGCTCACAGACACCAGATTGTGGAGGAAAAACGCTTGTAGTTCAAACATTTTAATACATTTTTAGTACCAAAAATAAAAAGATCTCATAAAAATAATGTCAGCTAAATATTGGCCCAGAGATGTCAGCATGGTACTGTGGCCGTACAACAGGGATGGAGGGGAAGTGAAACATAGTCACATCTTAGGCTGCGTTCACACTGCAGGTCTTGATGCGTTATTACGATATTTATTTTTTTATATTTGCTGAAATCGTCTTTTGTTTGTTTTGAGGTGGCCGTTCATACTAGTATTAAATGCGGCCACCATCAGACTTCTGTCTGAACGGTTCAAGACCGCAAAGCGACCCACGTGCGCAGATGACAGGAGGAGGCGTCACACAGCAGCAAACTGTTTGTGGAAGTAATGGTGAATATAATTGTTTCTAGAAGTGTTCAATGAAGTTTTGTTAAAAAAAAAACTCGAGAAAAAAAAAAGCCACTGATGCCGGCCAGCATCTCTCCTTGTTAGTATTAGAAAGCTGTTGAGCAATGGGAGCCGACAATGTTAAGACCACATCATGGCAAGACTAAGGAAAGAAAGGAAAAAAAAAAAAGCAGCTCAGCTATTAACAGCGGCCATTTATGGAGCGCTAGCTGCTACTGCTGTGCGTGGATGCGTAGCGACGGGAAAGACACGGCCGTTCAGACAGCGCACGCTTTGAAAAATATCCGATACGTATCCCAATTACTACCACATATGGCAGTGGTAGAGTGAAAAGCTCGTAATTGGGCCGCTCACACCGCCGTGAGAAAGACAGACTGGGTGGTATTTCCCTGCAGTGAGTGTAGCTTTAGATGCACCCTAGATTCTGATGTGAGTCAGGTACACTGGAGATTATATTCTGTTATTTAGCTTCTGTTTAAAGGTACATAGGCACGTAATATGCTTATAAAAAAGACCGTTTGATCTTGATAAAATAAGGTTATATACACCAGGCCTCCATCTTGATAGTGTTTTGTCCTTTTGAGACAAAAATAGTTTGCTCTCTGGCGTGATTAACATGGCGCCATCTATAATGACATCATAATGCCGGACCGAGCCTGACCCTCTGCTGTGCCTCATGATAAAGCGGCAGCTCGGCGTGATCAAAGAGCAAAAGTTATTAATTGAATAAACCAACGTACAAAAACTTTAAGAGCCTCATATCAGAACATTTACTCGCATCGATCTACTCTGCGGTGACATCTGATCCTCGGCAGGTTTAGCGTCTGCTTCAGTGAACGCCGACGGTCACACTGTATTCCCAGCAGCATTCCAGTCTTTTCCTTCTTGGAATCATAACTTATTTTTTATTTTTATTTATTTATTTTTTCCACTGGATCTTGGACTTTTCTTCATTGTTTTGCCGGGAGATGCTAATAGCCGATAGCCACTTACTTCTTTTAACCCCTGCTGCACATGTGCAGTACGTACATCCTTTAAAATCACAAATAAACAGGAAAGGCTTTATTTACTAACAAACTATGCAAAAACAAAGCATACAACACCAAAGGAACAACTAAAACACCAGCAGGACCTGATAATATTTCATAAAAAGTTTGTATGCAACCAGAGTGAGCTACTGACATATAAATAAAAAAAAGTCAAATAATGTGGCTATGCACCTTTAACATGTGCTCTGCTTCACCAGTTTAATGTTCTTCATGGTAATGACACATTATTGACTAGTCAGGTTTATTCACTCTTATTTTTTCTGGTGTAAATATTCTTTCTGTCAGAAGTAGGTTTGTTAAGTCTCTTTTTTCTTTTTTTTTTACCTGAGGCAGATTTTGAAAAGCTGCTAGTCAGACAGCTTCACCCCGTGACATTTTATGTCAGAAGCAAATAGTCTTATCCTGAGTTTGTACATGAAAACTGGCTAAAAAAAACTCTTTTGTCTACTTACGGCTAGAGCTACTAGCTATTCAAGGATTCACATCATTTCTTTTTACTTTGGTTTCCATTATGATCCATGTGTAGATGGATAGAAGAGTCGGGAATGCACCTGAGGATGAGTCCGGTGTAGTTCTGGTTCGAATCTGTTAATCCTGTTCCTCTGCCGCCGCAGATCCCAGAATACTGTCGCGTGCTCGAGGAGAGCGAAATCTCAGAGCACTGTTTTGACCTCATCTTCGCCTTCGATGAGATCGTGGCGCTTGGCTACAGAGAAAACGTCAACTTGGCTCAGATCCGCACCTTCACAGAGATGGACTCCCACGAGGAGAAGGTGTTCCGAGCCGTCAGAGAGGTGAGAGCGCGGCGAGGCGTTCGGCCGGTCGTGTGTGAAAGGGGAACAGAACCCAAACCGGATGGAGCTGCATTAAATGGTTTTGTTTTTTTCCTTCTTTGTTGCCTGTGAACGTCTGCAGACTCAGGAACGCGAGGCTAAAGCAGAGATGAGGAGGAAAGCCAAGGAGCTGCAGCAGGCCAGGAGAGACGCGGAGCGCTCTGGAAAGAAGGTGCCGGCGTTTGGCGGCTTCGGTAACGTGAGCAGCGTGTCCTCCGGGTCCCTCATCACCGACACCATAGTGGAACCCGAGAAGCCCAAGATCACACCATCTGCAGTCCGGTACAGCACCATCAGACGCAGAATGATTTGTGTTGAGCCGCTTTAGTCGCTGGCCAGCTGGTGAAGGGCCTCTTCTGTCCTCCAGATCAAGTGGACCCAGCAAGGCCCTGAAACTCGGGGCTAAAGGGAAGGAGGTGGACAACTTTGTGGACCAGCTCAAGTCTGAGGGGGAAACCATCATCTCCACCTCAGGAAAGAGAGGCTCCGACATCTCCAAGGTCCTGCCACCACCAGTCAACATGGAGAGGTACACACACCGTATCTGAGAGGAGAGCGTTCAGTTCCTGTTGTAGCCGAACAAATGTCCCATTTCAAAGGACTTTTACTGATGATAATGGGAGAAGATCTGGAGAGAGTTTGGAAAATCCTGGTTTCTGGATCTGGCTGGAGTTGAAACTCCAGTTTTTTTAAGATGATCGAATGGGTTACATGGAGGATGAGAGGGATGTTTCTTCATGGCCAGACCGTTTCTGTTGGTCCATCGCTGACAGAAGTGTGTGCGTGTTCCCCTCAGCGTTCATCTGCGCGTGGAGGAGAAGATCTCGCTGGCCTGCGGCCGTGATGGCGGCCTGCAGAACATGGAGGTGCTCGGCATGGTGACGCTCCGAGTCACAGATGAGAAAAACGGACGCATCCGCCTCATCATCAACAACAACGACAACAAGGGATTGCAGCTTCAGGTTGGTCCACTCCTGCGTCTCACAAACAGGCAACCCAACACACAGCAAGCACTTTCACCTGTACTGATGGACTCACTAACCGCAGCGAAATTCCTCAGCTGTGTACAAAGTTCTAGCTGAATAAAGCTGATTCTGATGAGTGGAATTAGATCTTAGCTGTGATGTTTGCCTATAAAGGTGCCCTTCCTTGTTGTTACGCTTCAGCAGCAGAGAATAGACGTCAAACTGTTCCTAAATGAGATGTTCTTGGTTTGCAGACGCATCCTAATGTGGACAAGAAGTTATTCACAGCGGAGTCTGTGATTGGCCTGAAGAACCCAGAGAAGTCCTTCCCTCTCAACAACGACGTTGGTGTCCTGAAGTGGAGGCTGCAGACGACAGACGAGTCCCTCATCCCTCTAACCAGTACGTTCACATGACTGATGCACGCTTCCTCGGGGTTGTGCTTAAGAGCTGCACTACATCAGGTCGCACACTGCACTCCCGTTTAGCCCAAAGGAGCCCAAAAGCTAGGAATATTTCTTATCACGTAGATGGAAACATTCCAGTCTTCTCAAGGAGAGAAACGTTTCTGTTCAGTTATCTGAAGGCTGATTAATTCATCACGGTTCAGTGAACCAAATGGAAATATTTGTTTCCTTTGTTAACGGGAGCCTGAAGGGGTCAGGTGCTGAAGGCATTCCGTATTGTGAAAAGTAGCTAGAGGTGTGCACTGCTGCCGTCTCACCCACATTGTGTCTCGCAGTAAACTGCTGGCCTTCAGAGAGCGGCTCCGGCTGCGACGTCAACATCGAGTACGAGCTGCAGGAGGAGAACCTGGAGCTCAACGACGTTGTCATCTGCATCCCGGTCCCGTAAGTACATCAGCTCGCCTCGTGTTCTCTGGACAGTTCCCTGGACTGTTTGTTTTACTCTTGAAATACATTAATGGTCGACACCTTCCTCTGGAGAGGAGTTGGGTTTTCATTGTTTAGTGAAAGTAGTCGAAGTTTACCTGCTTTATTCACACCAGTGGTTGATTTCCATTTAAAACAATGTTCATTTAACCAGGGCGTTTGTATTGATAGCAAATAAGACAAACGTTTCACAAAAGATAAAGCAGCTATGTAAAAGGATGAGCAATTCTGAAAGAGCTGTATTTATTTACATTTGATCCATTAATTAAAAACCTCCCTGTTAAAAAAGGTTTCTACTCTTCTTGATAATCAGTACAGCAGTCAGACCGTTTTTCCCTCGTCTTCTGATCATTTATCTTTGAGCTGGAGGGTCACCCTGCCAGCTGGTTCAGAATCAGAACCAGGTCGGGTGTTTTGCTGGGCCGCTCCAAAACGGTCTGAACAAACATGCTGATTGAAATGAATCTAAATCTGCCAGGGTGTGAATAATTCCAACAGTCCTTTAGTCATTTCTGGGAAATAGAGAATGGAGAAAACATTTCTCTATCCAGGTTGTTTTTCCCCAAAAAGTGGTCTGGTTTATTTTGTTTAATTTATTCCAGTTTTCTGTTTGTTTTTAAGGTGAATTTCAAGCCCCAGAATGATATAAGACCTAGAAATTCTTTGTCAACCTTTCTATTTTTCCTATAAAAGTTGTCTTAAATGGAAATGTGACATGAAAAATGTCAGTAGGTGGCGCCATAGTTCTCATCAGAGCTTTCCCCGAGCCTTCAGTAAGAAATGCAGAATAGATGCAGGCCCTTTAATTGCTCTGAATGTTTAGTCTGAGGTGAACTCCAGTTGTAATCCCTGAAAACCGCAGTTTGTTCTCCACAAACCGCCACTTTACCTTTGGCTTTGGTAAATGAATGCTTTAAGCTTTTTTTTCCTAAAAAACAAAACAAATGAACACAGAGCTACACGTTAAATTCTGGTGATGTTGACAAACATAAGTATTTAAAAAACACACATTTTTAACTCACTTTTTTTTTTTGCTTGTTTAGTTTGTTTTACTGAGCAGGAACATTAAAGAATGATGCAAATCTTCAGGAACGCGTCAGCAGCCGACCCATCTGATGGCGAAGCAGCACCCCTCCGCTTCCTGGCTGGAGTCCGCTTTTAGCCCAAAGATGCTAGGAGTATATTTGCAGATGTAAATGATCCGTTATGTTATGCCTGAAACGAACAGGAAGCAGGAAGGGACAAAAAGGATCTGGTGACACGGAGTAAACCTGGCTGGCTAACGGCTCTGTTATCAAGTAAAATCATTTGCAGTCGCTTCTGTCAGCCTCGCTGTAGGAGAACAAAGGATGAGGATCATTGTCAGGCCATTGCTTTTATGTTTGTGGTCGGAATGCTGGAAATGCCACCGCTGCTTGGGGAGACTCGACTATGTTTTTTTTTTTTTTTGGGGGGGGGGGGTTTGTCGTTAGCATGCGTTGGTAAAATGAGCAATAAAATAATCATGAAGCCTCTACACATAAAAATAACAGAAATGTATTCCTCTGCTAAACGCCTGATAAAGACTCGTCCACCTAACCAAATGTATTACAAATGTCAAGCTGCTGTCACAAGCGGCTGCTCAGGCAGTTCTAACCTGGTTTAGTGGCTCCTTCACCTCATGAGTCCAGACAACTGCGCTAACATCCTCCTCCTCCTGGATCCTCGTCTGTCTCAAATGACAACCTACAAATGTTCCAGGCAGCAGTTTAACAGTATGGATGCATACGCTTGATATTGTTATAACGATTTATCGTGCAGAACGTCTATTTATGCTAAAACTCCTCTAATGTAGCTGCCCAAACACAAACCGCAGCATTCACCTTCAAAATAAAAGCAGTTTTTCAGGAGAGTGTTTTGGACTTGCAAACCGAGCTGACTCTGGATGCACCTTTAACCTGGAATTTGCTACTGACAACCCAGGGCCACTAGGAGAAGTGTAAGGGGCCAAAGATGGCCCACACGCCACGTGATGCCTACGTCTGTCCTAACCCATCGTCCACGTTTGCAGCTGTGGAGATCTGAAGCATCGGTGTGTTTGTGTCCTTCAGGTCTGGCGTGGGGGCCCCTGTGATCGGAGACCTGGATGGAGAATACAAACACGACAGCCGGCGGAACCTCCTGGAGTGGTGCCTACCAGTCATCGATGCCAACAACAAAACCGGCAGCCTGGAGTTCAGCATCGCCGGCCAGCCCAATGATTTCTTTCCCATCAATGTTTCCTTTGTGTCCAAGCGCAGCTACTGTGACATTCAGGTGGGCTACGGCTGAGAGCGCCGTCCTTTATCGAGGGGCTTTAGTCCAGTGGTAGAGGCGGAATAGCAGTGGTTGGAGTTTCTCTGCTGGATGGAGGTCTTTGTCATTCCTACACTTGTCCCTGAGCAGATCCTCAGCATGTCCACGACGTGGTGTTCAGCACCTCCGACACATTTATCTGTTGGGAAAGTGGCTTGTTGCTGTGAAAGGACCTCAGACCTGCTCATTATCAGAGCATCTGAGTTTCTCATCCTTGGTTAATTCATTTAACTAGCTCATCAGACTTTTAATATGAAGTAACTCGAATAACGAATTTGGGAAGGAAAGGACAGAAAGCAATGAAATAAGTTTGTGTTGCCTGATGACATCTAGGATTTTACACGTGACCATCCTATGAGAAGAAAGATGAATTTAGAAAGTTTTTCCGTAGACATTTTCAAAAGCTTTCATTACAGTGGAAATAAAATATTATTGCTATAATATTGAAAATATCTTTCAAATGCTGGCAAGGAAGAAAAATAACCCGCTGCTCTTTCTTTTCCCCCCAGGTTACCAAAGTGTCTCACGTAGATGGCGACAGCTCCGTCAGATTCTCTACAGAAACCTCCTTTGTTGTTGACAAATATGTAATCGAGTAAAAAAATGTTGGAAGAAAACGACAAAACGAGAAAAAAAAATCACCCTAAAAAAGTCCAAATCTATGCTCCAGAGAAAGATCGAAGATTTCTAGCCTGCCGCCCCTGTCTGCTATCAGAGACTGTACATCAACAGGACTGCCGTCAGCCCTCTGGCGAAGCCTCCTCCTGTGGGGAAGAGCAGCGGTGGCGTATTTATGTTTGTATGACAGAGGATCATCTATATATAGAGTTAATTGAACAGGAACATAACCCAACCAACACAGAACTTCAACTTCCACCGATGCTGTTGTGCAGAACTGTACAGAGGACTGTGAGGAGAAGTAGAGGATGACTGTGGGGATGAAGGAGCGGCTAGACGCTCTCTGAGAACTCCTGCCTGGAGGTGGAGGAGCAGCAGGACCTGAGGCATCAGTCTCCACTAGAACGGGCGCCGGTAGTTCTCCCTCCCTCCTCTCTGAGCGTCATGCATCCTCCACAGCCGGTGTTTTCCTCTCCCACTGCAGCGATTGTTGAGCGGGGCCCTTTGTTCTTTCCAGGGTTTCTTTCCCCTTCCTGTAGGTTTGTAGCCGTCTCACTCGTATATAATCGTTACGCTCTTGTGATTTGCTCTTCTCATATCTCTCCGATTTTTCTTTTCTCTTTCGTGGAACTCAAACAGGGTTTTGTTCTGTGCTTTCTGCGGTTATCGGCAGGTATTTTATTTTAATTTTTTTCCGCTGTTGGTCATTATTACCTAATCAGCTGGTTGAGTTTGGGCAGGATTTTTGAAGGGTTTCTCAACATCAGGGCAAACGTACCTATCAGTATAATCATTGGACCGTTGCGCCCCCACCCCCACCCCCAGTGTTGTTTTTGGAACACCATTAAAATCACTCCGCCTCTTTAGAAGGGGACGCTGTGTTTAATTGTGCTTCATTTGGGTTCAGAGATAAGCCCTGAGATATCAGATAGTTTTAAAAAGGAGCACTTTGAAGGAGGCCCAAAGACAACAGCAGAGTCCAGTTCCCCGCAAGAGGGTACCGACCCCCACCCCCACCTGACCCCCACATTTAGCATCAGCAGGGGACTCTGCAGCCCTGCATGTAAACTGCTCATCCACCCAGTCATCCTTTACTTGTGCCGTCGAGGAGCATCAACATTATCCAGTTGTCTTTCATGTTCTATTTTTCTTTCACCTGTGCCCCCCTCCCCCCACCCCAATTTCAATTTAGCAATGATTGTGTGGATGCGGGGTCAGAAATGACTAGAAAGAACTTTTTTTTTTTCTTTTTTAACAAAAATGCAGAAGGGGAATCCTGACATTCCAGTGTAAAACTAGAAAAAAGAAACTTTAATGGAATAAAATGTATTATTAAAACTGTATGGTGGACTTTTGTCTTAATCGGCTGTATTGCACCCAGTTTAACATTTAGTGTACGCAAATAACAGCACTTTTTCAGTCTCTAGACTTACGGAGATGGTAGAGAGATACTGCAGCAGAACAAGGTTCTAACTATTGACTCTGGGCTTGGATACAAATACACGTCACTCCTTATGGTTACTGTATAAAACAAAATTCAAAACCAGGTTTGATTTTTATTCCACTTCATAATTATGCCCTGCTACGGGGTTTTTATTTATATATAAAGATATACAGGACTGTCTCAGAAAAAGTACTGTATACTAGTAGGCTATTCAACTAATCACTTGAATCGTCTAATTAACTCGAAACACCTGCAAGGGTTTCCTGAGCCTTGAAAAACACTCAGCTTGGTTCAGTAAACTAAATCACAAGTATGGGGAAGACTGCTGATCTGACTGCTGTCCAGAAGACCATCATTGACACCCTCCATCAGGAGGGTAAGACACAAAAAGAAATTTCTCAAAGAGCAGGCTGTTCACAGAGTGCAGTTTCAAAGCACATTCACAAAAAGTGTGTTGGAAGGGGGAAATGTGGCAGGAAACGCTGCACAACCAAGATCTGGCACCTGCCCACAGTGCCAAAACCACCAGTAACTGGTGTACTGACCATGGCATTACTGTCCTTGATTGGCCTGCCAATTCCCCTGACCTGAACCCCATGGAGAATTTGTGGGGTATTGTGAAGAAGAAGCTGAAAGACACCAGACCCAACAATGCAAATGAGCTAAAGGCCGCTATTGAAGCATCCTGGGCATCCATAACACCTCAGCAATGCCACAGGCTGATTGCCTCCATGCCACGCCGCATTGATGCAGTAATCTGTGCAAAAGGATTCCCAACCAAGTACTGAGTGCATTAATGGACATTTTCAAATGTTTGATTTTGTTTTGCTATTATAATTTTTTTTTACTTGGTCTGAGGAAATATTCTAATATTTTGAGATAGGATTTTTGAGTTTTCTTCAGCTGTACGCCATAATCAGCGATATTAAAACAATAAAAGGCTTGCGATATTTCAGTTGATTTGTAATGAATCCAGAATGTATGACATTTCATGTTTTTTAATTGCATTACAGAAAATAAAGAACTTTATCACAATATTCTAATTTTCTGAGACAGTCCTGTACATAAAATGTGACATTTTCTGACCTTTGAGGGATATGAATAGTTTTATTAAGCATTGCAGGTCAAGAGAAAGAATTTTCTTTAGAGATTATGCAGGAGTTTGTGTTTCTGAGCTAATAACTAATACAGTGGATGCACAGGACAATTCTAAAGAATGCAAAAGGTAACGGAGAACTGATCAAATCCAGCTATTTTTGTTTTGTTCATCAAGAGATTATACAAAGCTGTTCACAACATGTGCATTATGCATAACTTGGATAACTTCTGACTTTTTTTTCTTTTTTATTATTACAAACGTAAAACACCAAACACAAGAACAGAAAAAGAAATACTACTAGAAAAGGGTGAAATGAATACATTTCTTTAAAATAGGAAAAGGTTAAGGTGGGAAGCTAAAAAAAGTTTTCCTATCTTTTTAACTTAATAACATGGGTAAATTACTTTATTTTACACAGAGGGTAAGGATTTTAGGTAGTCCATAAAAGGTGTCCACAGGTGTACATTTTGTTAAACCATTTTCTTCCCATGTTTTCTATCCTCAAAAATGTCCTTACAGTGTTGAGCCATTGTAATGTAGATGCAGGTCTAGGAGATTTCCAGCAGAGTAAAAAACAGCGTCTGGTGAGGATGGAACTAAAAGCCAAAATCTCCTTCTGCTGGGGGAATAGGTTCAGAGTGGTCCCTGGATCTCCAAAAATGACAATTAATGGATCATTTGGAACTGGATTCTAAAACAAGTGCAGAAAAGAAATGACTTCAGAATTTGTGCAAACTTGGGCAGAAGAAAAACACATGACCTAAGGTACAGGGTGAGATCTGACACACTGATTTGAAATTGAAGGGAAGATTTTAGATAAATGAGATTTTGAGATATGGAGCTGTATCCTAGCACACGGTGTACTCAAATGTATCCTGAGAATCACCTCATCACATCATAACTCAGCTCAACCCAATTCACGTCCCCAAGCAGTTCAGATCTTACCAGAGGAGTCAGACTCAATCACCATAAGTTTTCCATAATCAGAAAGTGGTGATTTCTGATTAGGCCTAAGAACCAGAAAGTCAACCGGAAAAGTTGAAAAATTTGGAAACAGTGATGAGATACAATGCCTAATTTGCAAATAAAGAAACAAATGAGAAGGAGGTGGGTTAATTTTTGAGGACAACTATGAGAAAAAAAAACATCTTTGTGGAAGTCTCTCATGGTTTTAATGCCTCTTGTGCCAAATTTTATAACATGCATTAGTAGCAGCAGGCCGAAATAGATGATTTCTTAACAGCGGCGTTCAGTTAAAGAGACACACAAATTTAAAATGGGACCTAAACTGTGATCAAATCTTAAGTGCAGAAATCGCTACAGGATTTAAAGTAACCGTCTAATACGTGAAGCTGTGGCTTGATATCCTTGAAGTTCATAATCTGTCTCTTCTAGAACATAATGAGAGACGTGTTGGGGAAACCAATTTACTGTCTTATAAGTTTACCTTACATACTCGTTTACGTCCCCGTTGGTTTTGTTAGTGCTGTGAAAGAATCCCTGCCTAATTGGAAGTAGCTGTAAACCTCTGCTTTGTAATCCACGGGTTTGAATCGTGCTACAGTTGCTGCACTTGTCCAGAGGGATTCTACCTCCATGTTAGAATGTAACCGCTGCCATGAAAGGTAAATATAGTGAGGCTTTGAACAGTGGGGCGAAAAAGTATTTTTAGTCAGCCACTGTTTGTGTAAGTTCTCCTACTAAGAAAGATGAGAGAGGTCTGTCATTTTCATCATAGGTACGCTTCAACTATGAGAGGAAAAAAACAAAATTTAGCCTGAATGCTCCCTAACACGGCTAGTTTTGCCTAGGAACCCCTTGACATCCCTTACCGCCGCTAAGGATCCTTACGGTATCCCACAATCCTTTGCGTGACATGACGTATCAGCACAGCCCCCTCACAGAAATCAATGAAAACGTCCAGAGAGAAGAAAGTGCGCACTTTGTAGTTAATTTTCAGAAGGCGGTAGGCCCGGATTTGACTGACGTCATCCATGAGTCTTTCTGTCATGTAATGATGTCGGAGTTAAAGGGTGTCCGAATTCAGCAGAGCAGTCTGAAGCTCATTTCAAAGATTCAAAGATTATTTATTGTCACCGCATGTTACCATGGTGAATTTCTTTTTGGCCACTCAGGCTAAGAGTACACATAATAAAGACAAACAAACAGGCAATGAACAAGGGTTACAGAGTTTTTTTTTCTCATGGCGTTTAAAAGATTCAAACTACTGTTGACCCCATGAAAGGTCATGAAGGTAGGAACAGGAGCTAGGAGCTATTATTAAGGGTGTTCGGATGGAGCCCAGGAAGAATGTTGTAGACTTGCACCAGGCTGGGAAGAGTGAATCCACAATAGACAAGCAGGTTGGTGGGAAGAAATCAACTGTAGGAGCAATTGTAACAAAATGGAAAACATACAAAACCCTTGATAATCTCCTTCGATCTGGGGCCCCACGCAAGACCTCATCCTGTGGGGTCAAAATGATCATGAGAACGGTGAGCAGACATCCCAGAACTACCTGGAGGATGAATGACCTGCAGAGAGCTGGGACCAAAGTAACAAAGGCTACCATCAGTGACACACCAGAGGGACTCAGATCCTGCAGTGGGGGGCGTGTCCCCCTGCTTAAACCAGAACCTGTCCAGGCCCGTCTGAAATTTGCCAGAGAGCATATGGATGATCCAGAAGAAGAGGATTGGAAGATTATGTGGTCAGATGACACCAAAGTAGAACTTCTTGGCACAAACTCAACTTATCAAATTCGGAGGAAGAAGAACGCAGAGTTGCATCCCGAGAACACCATACCTGCTGTGAAGCATCGGGGTGGAAACATCCTGCTTTGGGACTGTTTTTCTGCAAAGGGGACAGGACGACTGATCCGTGTTAAAGGAAGAATGAACGGGGCCATGTATCGTGAGATTGAAACATCTCGTGACCTCAAATATTAAAATGACTGCTCTGAATTCCTCCGAGAATAAATGTAAAGAACTGTAACCGGGACAGTTTTCCAAAGAAAACACGGTTGCCTTCATAATGCTGTCATAATCTGAAAATATCTGGAAACTTTTCCTGAAGTCAGAAACAGACATGATTCACGTAGACATAACCGTCAGGGTGACGCTCTGTCACCACGTTTGGTCTGGCTGTTTGTGATGACCACAGATAATTCATCAGGGAGGTTTTCAGTCTAAGGATTTTTGAAAATGACTCGTTGGATGAGAAGTAACCCGGATTATGGAAGATCTTAATGTTAAAAATAGCTGGATTTAATTCAATGTATCCCTCTATTTTTGCCAAAGCGGTTTTTGAAGTCTTTAGACCAGATGGTTTCTTCTTTTGTGTGGAGTGGAAGGACTTAGACTCTCTATTGCAACAGTTCACCACTAATGGTGGTCTTTGCCTACCCAATTTTTTAATGTCTTCACATATTCATCAATTGATTTATTGGCTAAATTCACCTAATTTGAACTGGTATAAATCTGAAATTCAATCAATTTCCCCGTCTTATTCACCTGCCTGGACTATCTATTCATCGTTGCCTATTAAATTATCTTCTGTTAAAACATTAACAGCTGTACTGTATAGCAGTATGAGTAAAGTCACTTCAGACTGCAAGGCAACAACAACATGAGCGTTTTTATGCACTTTTATGCAAATGCATCTGCCGGAGGGTTGTGCTTTAGAACATAAATGCTGTAAAACATTCTGACAGTAAATGGTTAGAAACCCTAAAGCAACGTTTACTCTTTCCCAGCAGCAACAGAAGGGGAATGGAAACGTCACCTAGGGTTTAAATTCTGTTCCTCTGAGCTTCCACTGGTGGCGCTCATGTTTCAGAACGTTGTTTTAAATCAAGCCCATGTCGCTTTGATAGTCGTGCAAAAAGACAGTCGAATGCGGCTGCATAGTTCCCAGACATTTCCAGCTAGGGGGGAAGTTAAGCACAAGGTAACTTCAGACATGCCTTCCTTTGTGACTTGTTTCCGGGGCTAGAACTTCTACCCCTAAACTGAAGCGTAGAAATGATTTCTCCCGTTTAAACGAAGGAACGGCACCAGAACAACCCAAGTCCAGCGAAAACACGCATGCTGCGATTACCCTGTCCCTAATTCAGCATTGGGCATGCTCCTTTTTCACTGGTAGGTTTGATAGACCTCAAATTGTTATTAAATCTTTTCTATTGCACGTAAAAATGAACTAGTAGAGGTCTGCTGATGAGTCTGTAAGAATTACAAGTTGGCACTGTTCAGTGCTGTCCAGACTCCTGAAACGAGCCCCAAAACAGCCTTTTATTTTCCTGCTAAATCAGAGGACGCCGCACACCAAACAGCCTTAGCTACTGACGGTATGAGGCCATATTTTGTCATAGCGCTTACATAATTCACAATTCATCATTGGCTGGAAATGGAATCAAACAAAGAATAACATGTATTGACAGAAACTGGTTCATTATTTTTCTCGCACCCTCACGGGCTGTGACTCCCTGGGTGGAGAGAGGTGTGATTTGCGTTGAAATCCACCAGCCTGTGTGCAGCGATCCTTAAAGAGTTGAAGAAACTTTGATTCAGGCTCAACCAGAGCTTTTCCTTCAGCCACCAGTAATCTGTCCTGAACCGGGGGAATTTAGGTTTGGGTCCCTGTGGCGGGTACAACTCTTTTCAACTTGGATTTAGCTTTTTGAATCAGACCACATTCAACTTGAACAGGTCCCAGGGGGCCGTGAAGATGGAGGGGAGTCAGATGATGAGATGAGATGCTGGAGCCCAACAGATGGGTAAATGATGGGGACGGGGGTGGGGGGATCGGGGGCCACTCTAGGGTCACAGGGGTCAGCTGTGAGACAGCCAGCAGTCGTATTCGGACCGAGGAAGACGGGGGGGGGGGGGGTGATGTTAGAGGATGGGAGTGTTAATAGCAGCTCTCCAACCATAAACAGAGGGCGTGCCCTCTTTTTACAAATGAATGAGCCAGCTGATAAGCTCAGCTAAAGACTCTCGGAGGAGGGGGTGGGGTTCAGGGGAGGGCAGACGCTGTTGTCTCTGGTGTGGTTAAACACACAGCCGGCAGGCAGCGTCACACTGCAGGGCATCCGGTGACTCTGTCTGCATGGTTTGACTGGATCAGCACTGATTGGCAGAACTTTGCTATATCTAGTTTTTTTTTATTTTGTTTTCCTGGATGGAGCTCGAGATCAGAAACCTTCTCTAACGTCTGATCGCCTGTTAGGATCTGTTTTTTCCCCCTGCTATTTAAGGATGATGCTCAAGAAAGTACGATTCAAGGTAAGGACATCGGTTTGAGTCACAACTGAGTGTTTTCTGTTGATGTGATGACTGGGTGGGGGAGTGAGCCCTCAGTGATTCATTTACAAAAATATCCCGTATTTAGTTGCTCTCAGTCTTGAGGTGAGACACCCTGACCACATCACCTTCGTGAATCTTGTCTTGAAGATAATCTTTAACATGGGCCTATTCAGTTCTCAGTGGAAATGCAGAACAGATACTGAGGAAGAGGAGGAACTACCACCATGCCTCATCACAGGAAGAAACTGTTGCAAGCTGAAACCCCTTGTTTACTGAGTCATAACGCAGCTGGAATGTGCAGGCTTTGAGTCCCGTCCCTTTAAAGCGAAGCAGCATGCTCCTCGGAGCAGACCTGTTAGGCTTTTCAGAGGGAAAAGCTGCTGCTCAGTCTGTGCCGTGACACTGAGGTGATAATTACTGCTCAGGAGCAGGAGGACTCACCGACTTTAAAGAGTGAAACAAAATCAGTGTTACTTGTCTTCTTTTCTTTTGGACATGTTTGCGATGGAGGAACCCCACTTGGAGTCAGGGAGGTTGACGTCAGGGCTCTTTGGGGGCCACACCATCTGCTCCTTGTGGACCCTGATAAATCTTTCTGACCCTTGTGATGTGTTTGGTTTCACGGTTGTGTGGTGATCAGTCAGGCATCTGTCAGACTGGTGATTCTACACGTTCAAACACATACGTACAAAGTCGTTTATTTTCATAAATGGGAAGCTCCCCTAATAGAACCTGTTCAATGTCTGGCAGTCCCTATGATATCAGCGTCTATACACCGTTCCTCCTTTTCTGTCGAAGAGGTTTTCAGAGTAATTATTGGTTTTCTTAGAAACACATCATACATCCTTTACAGTCTGGTTTTAGACATTATTGCTCCACAGAACCTACCCACTGTTTCTTCAGAAATTATGAAATAGTCACTTGACAAAATGACTTTGCCAGGTTCTGTGTTCAAAGAAATCATTAGGATTTCAGTCCTTCCTGGGAAAATGGTTTACCCCCTTCCAAAGTAATGGACCCTACTTCATTTACTGATGGAAAAAAGCTCTTCAAAACAACCTGGCCCTGTGTGAAAAAGTAATCATACCCACCATTAAATCAGGAATTAACTGTAGTAAACAACAACATGTGATACGCCATCTTAATTTTCATTTTCGGCACCCAGGTCAGATTAGTCCCCAACTTTTAGAATCAAGAAATCACTTAAACAGAACTAAACAAAGTTGTTTTCTGGAAAGGGTTACAAAGACTACTAAGGCTGATGCTGATGACACGGTGATTTATGTATCTGGTCAAACTTGCATCGCTTTTGTAGAAAAGCTAAGGTCAGAGTTGCGACAAGTATCAGAGTTGCTGGATGTTTTGTGCTTAATCTGCAGGCTTATACTAAGAAAACAAAATCTGTTTTCCATTTAAAACATTTTTGTTTGGACATTAATACACTGTAAAATGTTTTAAGCCATATTTAAATTACTTCCATCACAGAAAATGAACCTCAAAGAAGCAATAAGCGATTTTTCACCACTAGGTGGAGCTTGAACACTGTCTGCAGACCAAAATGAAATCACAGCACCACCTTTCAGAGGAACAAGTCAAGTGAGGAAATAAGAAACTCATAACTTTATAATGCTGTTAGCAAGAGAACCTTTTGATCCGATGGGCGTACTCTCTGCCATTTTGTGCCTGGTGTGGCATTTTATGGGCAGGGAGGAGACAGCTGTTCACGTGCACGTACTGCACGTGCATGCATGTACGCGCCTGTAAACGAGATCGGAGAACAACTCAGAGAGATAGTGTGTGACATTTAACCATAGTCCATCAAAAAGATCCCTTTAGTTCTTCACAAAACTATTTTTTGTTCTTTCTATCTAAAATAATGAAATTTCGCTTATTGCTCCTTTAAATGGCTCAAGTTCTGCTCAGAGATCAGCTTCTACACAGTGACAACATGGCAGACCTCTGTGAAGCTGTGAGAAACCATGTTGTTTCTTTGACAGTTTATGCTCTCACCTGTTAGTACCAGCTGTTCTGACCGTCCAGAAGAGGGGGACACTTTTCCCAGGCCAAGTGTTTGTGTTTAGTGTAGAAAGTGAGAGGACAACTCACAGAGGACAGAAAGGGACTGCTGTTTAATAGGTTGGGAAAAGGGCCCAGACACAGTGAACTAATGGCCTTAATGATAATGATGATGATGATAAAAAGGTTAGAAAGGACTAGACCAGAGTAAGACTTTCAGCTCCAACCACAGCAGCATGCTGTGTTTCTTGTTTGTTTTAGTTTTTTCAGGTGAAAATGTTAATATTAGATTAAGTTTGGTTGTGTTTTCCAGGTAGGACTGATATATTTTAAATTCTATACAAATCAATAAAAGCTAGAATTGGAGTAAAACTTTCTCTCTGCAGTATTTTGGATCATCTGAATGCTTTTTATTAAATATTAACAAAGAATGACAAAAACAACAAATGCAAGGCCAGCGTTTGTGCAACCTGTACTGTCACTTTGTGCTGATTTTGTATTTCTGCTAAGTCGGGTGTTTCAAGCTTTGGGGGGAGGATTGTCTTCCCTGTCCCTGCTGGAGAAAAGCATCGCCACAGCCATGATGCTGCCACCATCATGGCTGCATCATGCTGCAGGCTTTCAATCACTCCCCAGATGAGTCATCTAACTAATTGTCTTTCTCAAGAGACACGGGAATCTGTTTTTGTCAGTCAGTGTGCGTGAGAGATTAAAAAGTGGTGCATTTATCTCTACACCATCTGGATCGTGCTGAGTAAGTCCCTGTGTGTGTCCATGAAAGGCTGAGTTAAAAATGCATTCACAGCACTTTGCAGATCAAAGGTTTTGACAAGAGTAGAAAGCCCTTTAAAGCATGTGGTTACTTAGCAACAATTTGAATTTTACATAATTATACAACTTTATTGTCCTTTTTTTCCAACTTTTTGGCCTTTTCACCTCTCTTTGTTGTTTTGGCCACTTGGAAGCCTCAGCGACTTTTGAAATCTGTTATTTTCTATATTGTTATTTTCTGTATCTTAAAGCCCCAGTGTGCCCGCTAAATGAATTACTAACGACCTCACTGTTAAGAGCGTGATAACTGCTACAGAAGCCGTGGAGGGTCATAAATGTGACAATGTAAACATGTCCTCCATGAATTTGGTACCAAGCTACTGCTAATAGCTACAATCATTGTGTGAAATGGTTTTTGGCACTGTAGACAAGTTGTTGAGCTTGTTTTTTCTAAGGTTGCTTGTAAATTCAGTGAGTTGCATTTTTTTGGGGCTTGTTTCTGAACTTATTTGGGCTCTAAAATAAGAGAGTATAAATATGAATTATAAAGAGACCCGCTCGTGCTGCTGCGCTATAGACACAGTGAACCGGCCGACATATCACTCCGCCCCTCCGCACACATACTCCCTGAGAGGAAGACGAACAAACGACTAGACAGCAGTAAGCTGTCAGTCTCCACATCCGTTTTAAATCCCTGCCCCTTCATGAATTGTCTCCACTCCATCCATCCATTTTCCAAACCGCTTAATCCCTGGTGCCTATCTCCAGCGTTCACCGGGCGAGAGGCGGGGTACACTCTGGACAGGTCGCCAGTCGCAGGGCAACACAGAGAGACAAACAGGCTGCAAGGCAACAGGGCTACCCACTGCGCCACTGTGCAGCCCTTGTCTCCACTCCATCTGGTAATAATAGCTATGCCGATGTAGACTCTTATTTACTCCCGGTTATTACTTCTTGTTCTTATCACGGTTACTTTCTCTTCCCTCTCGCTGGGCAAAGAGTATGAGTTGTCTTCCATTTCAACAGAAAACATCAAATATAATGATCTGCAGTCGTCTCTGCTTGTTTATACTCCTCTAACAACAGCACGTCTTCATACAGAAGACAGTTGGGGGAAACACGGCTGACAAGTTTGTTTGTCCCCTTTTGGCTACTGACATCAGAAATAGCGACGCAACATGGCGCCTCCTATTGAGTGCACTATGTATCTATGAACAACTAATTCTAAGCTATGAAAACACTTTTTGATGTGACTTTCACAGAATATGTATTTATAAAAGCAATACTTGATTTTTGCTAATTGAAAGCCAAATTAGTCACACACTGTCCCTTTATAGGTCATAGTTGTGAATGTGAAGTAGAAAATTATTAGCTGTAGTCATTTAGTGCTGTCTGAACATCTGAAGTGCCTCTGTGTCCAAAAACCATTTGGTAATTTTTCTCACAGCACCTTTATCCCTAAAGAAAGTCTTCCAGGGAGTCCGGTGGAGGCAGGAAGGATCTTGGACAAATTCTGTATCCACATGTGAAATTTCCTTGCCTCGGCTGTTCAAACAGCGGCCACTTTTTGTTGGGTTTCTCCTCACACTGCTGTGCTATATTCTGTCCTCCACCTCAGAATGGGTTACTGTAGGAACAAGAATAGAGTAGAATAGAAAGATCCTTTGTTGTCCCACTGTGGAGCAATCCAGGTATACAAGCAGCCAACAGCAAATTTACAACATAAGACAAATATAACGTACAGCTATTCAGGTTAGCAAACTCAAGAAATTAAAGAAGCATGCAACAGAGTAGGGGGATTTTAAATAATTTGCAAAGCATGTATGTATATTTATGCATAAAAAAACAAATCAGACTATTTACAAGAATAGAAAAAGAAAACTGTGGAACAACAGCAGGGATGTAAACAGTGAGTTTGTTGGGAGCAGTGGTGGCTATAAAGTACATCAGCTACTGGGATGAAGGACCTGTGGAGGCGCTCCTTGGAGCAGTCTGTCACTAAAAGAGCTCTCCAGCTCTGCAGCAGCTCCATGCATGGGGTGGGAGACATTGTCCATCAGTGATGGTATTTTCCTTTAGTCCTTCTGTCTCCCACCAGCTGCACTGGGTCCAGGGGCCATCCCAGGACAGAGCAGCCCTCCTAATGAGCGGCTCTAACCGCTTCCTCTCAGCTACAGATAGGCTGCTGCTCCAACAAACTGCACCACAGAACATAGCTGATGTCATCACAGAGCCAGGAGCGCCTCCTGCTCTACAAAAGATCTCAGTCACTTCAGTATGCAGTCTGCTCTGGCCCCTCCTGTATAGAGCACCAGTGTTGTGACTCCAGTCCAGTTTATGGTTCAGGTGAACACCCAGGTACTGATAAGGGTCCACTATCTCAACATCAGTTCCCTGGATGTTAACCGTGCCAGTGTGAATGGTCGGCTTCGGTGGAAATCCAGCACCAGCTCCTTGGTCTACCCTGCATTGTGGAGGAGATCCAGGCTGAGTTCCAGATATTGATCCCATTTAACAAAATCTGTTTGCAGCATGTACCCAGAGATGGGTAGTAACTAGTTACACTTACTCAGTTACATTTACTTGAGTAACTTTTTGAAAAAAATGTACTTCTAGGAGAAGTTTCAATGCACTGTACTTCTTACTTTTACTTGAATAAATATTATGAAGAAGGTTGGCTACTCTTACTTGAGTAAAATGCCTGGCTACCTTATTCTCTGTAACTTCACTGAATAAAGAACAAACTTGTTTCAACTACAAATGCACCAGAGAGACATGTCTACAATTTATAGTAAGGTGTGACTTGGTGTTTGTACACAAGCTTTGTTGTTTTTAATGGTATTTTCTATCTGCTGAGCTAATCGAGTCATTTACAGGTCAACCATAACCATACAGTAAACAGTAGATATTGTTGTTGGAAGTTCTTTTCACTGTCCTAACTTACTGTATACACATTACCGGCTTGGTTTCCATAAGTTTTTTGTTGAAAAACATTGTTTAGAAAAGTGTGTCCTCTGCCTGACTTTGTTACTTAGTAAAAAAACGTGTCATTAAAATACCACAATTTATACATCCGTCCATCCATCCATCCATCTTCTTCCACTTATCCGGGGTCGGGTCGCGGGGCTAGCAGCTTCAGTAGGGAGGCCCAGACCTTCCTCTCCCCAGCCACTTGGGCCAGCTCCTCCGGGGGAATCCCAAGGCGTCCCCAGCCGAGAGACATAGTCCCTCCAGCGTGTCCTGGGTCTCCCTCTGGGTCTCCTTTTTAAATATTAAATCAGTTGTTATAAATATTTACTCTACTTGAATAGCATTCTTACCAACTACTTTTTTACTCTTGAGTAAAAAAGTCTTGATTGGGTACTTTTTACTTTGACTTGAGTAAAAATATGTTGAAGTAGTGCTAAATTTCTGGCTACTCTACCCACCTCTGCATCATGTAACCCAAGTCATCTAATGGATATAGTTTTATGCTCAGACAGGAGGTAGTACTGATGTCAGGCACTAGGTGGGGGTGGTACTCCGCTGTCCACCTTACGAATGTTGCCTGAAGCAGAGCAGCAGCTCACAGACTTCAGTCTGAATCTCTGAGCCCAGGAATGACCTTTCAACTTAAAGACAGCGTGTGCCACGGAGCAAGATGTGGCAGTCACAGATGTGACAGAGATGTTCAGTGAAAGTTTTCTGTGGCAGCCCACAGCATGACTGCAGCACCACCGGGTCCAGCGGCCACACGTTGGACTCAGATCCATCTCATCGACAGCGGCACACCATGGCTAACGGTGACGGCCCGTTTCATTTGTGTGTTCACATTCCTCTCCCTCTCATGACTGAGTTGCCTTCTGAGTTGAGGGCATGAGAGGTGCGCAGGGACGTTGGGGATTTTTTTTTTTGTTCACTCAGTGAGCTACTCCAATCATCTCCCAGGATGGAGTCGGCGCCCATTGAGGCCTTTGATGTTCATAATGAGTGCTTCCCTCTGCTCAGCCCTGCAGCGCTGTGCCGTATGTTTCTATAAAGGCGTTAGGATTTGAATTGGTGCGTGGGTGCCGGGGAAGAGTGGGCCAGAGCCAAATATGCTTTTCATCAGAGATGAAAGGACAGAGAGCTTTTACTGTCGCAGACGGCTGTTTATGCCAAGTGTGAGGGGGTGGGCGTGTGCGCTTCAATTATAGAGAAGCTTCCCTTCGACCCCCTGGTGATCTGTCGTTACCTGTGGGCTCATCTGCGCACCGTGGCAGTCCTGCGTGTGTGCTGCCTTTATTCTGCTCCCACAACAAAGAATCGGGCCTTGGACACAGGGATTATTGGCTAGCACTGTTCCATCCAGACAGGCGGTGAAAGGAAATTGTAAAACCCGGTTTAAAGCTATCATGGCTCTAGTGGAACTTGCGCAATTACACAAACCCATTTTCAAGAATGTTGTTACCTGAAAATACGTCGAAAAAAATCCTTGCCAAAGCTGAAGTTACGACTGTGTTCTTTAAACAGCTCTCTAGGATTCTTGAAACAATGTCCAGATGCGTCGTTTCAGAATCTATCAACAGGATAACTTTATAAATACTGGGCCATGTGAAGCTGGCCTTTTGCACCAAAGCATGTGGAAGAAGATGCTCTGGTCGGATGAGACCAAAACCGAACTTGTTGCCTGGCATCGAAAAACTCTTTGTGTGGCTGAAAACTAAAATTTCACATGACTCTGAGCACAGCATCCCCCTTCTGAAACCTCATGGTGCCAGCTAGCATCATGGAGTTGGGATGGGTTTTCCTCAGCTGGGTCAGGAAAATGAGTCTGATGGGAAATGCGGTGGGACCAAATACAGGGCACAACAGGGAGAAAACCTGTCAGAAGAACTGAGACAGGGTGGAGCGTCACCTTCCAGCAGTGAAGAGAAGGGAAAACATTGTGACCCTTGGATGTGCAGAAGTGATAGGAACGCACACCAGCAGTTAGTTCAGAGAGAGGCGGTTCTACAGACTACTGACGCTGTTACAGCTCTAGCTCTCTGTCAATCCTGTCGTGTCCATCCGTTATTATTACTGTGACAGTCCAACATGACCTCCACCTCTAAATGTTGGCACCAAACGTCCATCTTCTGTTTCCCTCTTTTCAACACTAGAAGATCTTAGGCGTGTTGCAGCTTCAGAGTGCTTCCCCTGCAGGAGCAGACTGTCCACTGACAACCGGCTCCACCTGTACCTGCACTTTAAACCAAAAAAACTCTTCCTTCATTGTATTTGAAACATCTGCTTATATATAGTTTACCAGATATCTGTGTGTGTTTTACTTTTTAAACGGAGCAAAAATCTTTCAGCTGAAAGCTTGAACTTAAAAAAAAAGGTTATAATTTGCCCTGCAGCAACAGGGGAGCATGCAGTCCAAGAATGATGACAGTATTGGGTCCGATATTAGACCGCATCAAGCCCATCTCTTTGAACCAGTCTTGAATCTGCAATGATTTCAGGAAATGTATCTGCTTTGTGGATTTTGTAATAAATTACAGCCATTTTCGCCTTTAGAGAAGTATGTTATTCCTAATCTCTATTTAACTATGCAAAGGCACATTAATATCAAGACCTCTGTCACCTGACCTTTGTCCCACAAAGGCTCTGAATCCAGCTGTTTTCAGATTAGAAGAAATCTTGGTTTAACTTTTTCAAAAGTTTGTTTCCAGAGCTGCTGACACTCATTTTTGATATTTGGGCCCAAGTGCATAACTGAATAGGAATCTTTCCATATTATCATTGCTGGACATTTATGTCTCTTCATTATTGGCTTTCTGGTTTCAGGTCTTCTTACTAACTTGGTGTAACTTGAGTTTTCGTGGCAATATCTGCCCATTGAACAAAAAGCTACCACATCCTGAGAAGAAGATGCTGGTTAACTGCATCTGACTGTTGTTTGAAAAAGAAGATGGAGGCAAATCCCTGCTTCTGAGAGAGTTACGGGTTCCAAGCTTTTACCGGAGAGGCTGGAACTGTGGGTAGGTGATCATGCTGGGAGGCAGCGCGCTGCTTGTTTCTACAATGAGCAACAGTGGAACGGGAATAGGGAGGCCTCTCGGTCCTGATTGCCACCCCTATCAACCCATGCTGATAGTTTCCAGCTCAGTCTCTGCAGAAAACATTTCCCACCAGCTGCCTTCACCACGACAGAATGCCTTCTCAGATAAACAGGGTCATCAAGGCTGGGATAGGCTAGCCTGGTGGGGATGTTTATCAGGGTGATGGGCCAGCTGTGTGATTTAGGCTGACAGATGAATGCACTCTACCTAAATCATGTTAAATCCCACCCAGGCTTCCAGGAATGTGAGGAATGTGGAGTTTGTCACATCCAGAAGGAAGCTTTTCTGGATCAGGACATTCAGCCTGTAAAGTGTACACACAGTGGTTTTTACTGGGGTTTAGACATAATTCTGAGTAAATCTAAATGACCGGTTTGGTTAGAGTCTGAGGCTGTTATGCTCCCCACAAACACAAACTCCTGCAGGATAGAAAAATAGTAACACAATGAATATTTCTCTCCTTTAAGGCTTGCCTATTTACAGTAAGTCTGCATAATTTTCTATGCCACAACAAACGCATAATTGAGTTCCCCTTTTATGGCTGCTAGACTGTCCAGACAACTTTTTCTCCCCTGAAATAAATCCACTCTAGTGGTCAGTTTTATAGCTGTCTGAACCCGTTCTACAAGCTGTTGGACAAAGAAGCTGCAGGTATTTTTGGATCTTGAGACAAACATGCAAAGAATCTTTTCAATGTATAACAAAGCAGGAAATAGGTAATGGATCAAAATAAAAAATAGTTACACAGTGCTGGTCCTAAATGAAGCAGTAAAGACCACTTTATGCCTGGTTCACACAACAAGCTAATTATGCAGATTTTTGACCCGATCTGGGCCAGTATGGCTATACGCACCCGTTAAAGGGAAGTTTTTCTTTCCACTGTCGCTTCATGCTTGCTCAGTATGAGGGATTGCTGCAAAGCCATGGACAATGCAGACGACTCTCCCTGTGGCTCTACGCTTCTCCAGGAGTGAATGCTGCTTGTCAAGACTTTGATGCAATCAACTGGTTCCCTAAGATAGGACATTTTTTGACCAATCTGTATAATCTGATTGAATTTGACTTTGGAAAGTGCCTTGAGATGACGTGTTTCAGGAATTGGCGCTATATAAATAAAATTTAATT
Source organism: Fundulus diaphanus (assembly GCA_037039145.1). Taxonomy (NCBI): domain Eukaryota; kingdom Metazoa; phylum Chordata; class Actinopteri; order Cyprinodontiformes; family Fundulidae; genus Fundulus; species Fundulus diaphanus. The sequence continues at coordinate 50,275,350 of CM073124.1, read as the reverse complement.
GAATTCAATGCGTAGCCTACTGGATTTTGCTTTGATTACAAAATATATTTTATTATAATTAATCAACTTTTTATTGAGGTTTTTTCCTTTATTATTACCAAAACTGTAAAGAAACAAAAATTAGAAATGGTCTTTTGTAAAGCCTTTATACATCCTTACTAAAATTAATGTACGTTTACTTCTCTTTATCTAACGGCGCCCTCTCTATAAGCTTACTGTGACTGTGCTGTGGGGCCAACTAAAAATAAGGATGTGAACTTTTAAACGGTTTTAAATCTGATTTGCCAAAAAGAGCAGAACTGAAGCAAACATTGTCACCTTCTCGTCTGGATGTCACAGACACGTAGCCTGAGCCTGGGAATCTCCGTCCTTCTCCTCACCAGCATCACGCAGACTTATGATCACATGAATCAGGGTTAGGCTTTTCTTTTCTTGTCTGGCCAAGAAGTGTCCCTTGTCTATTTTTCAAGGAGTTGGCAACCCTACATCTAGGTATTTATTTAATATATAACACCATAATTCATTTTAAGGATTTAAAGTACTTCACACAGTGTATGTGGGGACTGACTTCCTCGAAATAGCCAGTTTCTTTAAAGGAGCAATAAGCAAAATTCCATTGTTTTAAAGAATCAAAAAACAATAATGTGAAGAATTAAAGGTATCTAAACATGCTCCTGCTAACAGCATTATAAAGTTATGAGTTAGTTACTTCTTCACAGGAAATGCCCCCAACGGTGATGCTATTTTGCTGTATATTTATCCTTTGCAAACATGCACATACCAGGTGACAGGTGCGAAGGGGAGGGGAAAGCGGGGGCAGAGTTGCAGCTAGAGTGGAGGTAGACAGAGGCGTGGCTTGTCACACATCTTGTTTTGGTCTACAGACAGTGCTCAACAGCACACCTAGTGGTGAAAATTTTGCTTATTGCTCCTTTAATGCGTGATGCTACTCACTACAAATATCCCTGGAGGCGTCCCCACGACTATCTGATAGCACCGTTGCCATGGTTATTTGGACACATATTTCCAGATATTTGTACTGATTTCTATTTGTATTTAGGGGTGGGGACAGGGCAGCCCAAGATACATGTGAACGTAAGCATTATTTCTTGCACATCTGGATTTATCAACGTGGTGTGTGTGGTGACACATCTACGCTTGTTTTTTATATATATGACAGTATTTCTCTGCCGCAAGCTTCACATTTTCTCGCCACCTCCAACTTTTAGCATGAAATCTGAGCACTCTTTTATTCATGACGCCCCTGGGCTATCTTAGTTGGAGACACAGTCGCAGGGAAATGCAAGTGTCTTCTAATAGCTATGACATCATAAGACCCAACTTACTGTCCGATTTGATACCATATTAGATCCGGTGTGCTTTGGCCTTTAGCAGCATTTCTGCAACTTTTAGGAGAACCCAAACTGGTATTTTGCCTCTAACTGACCTGTTTTGTTTTCTCTTTAGCCCCAACAGGACATTAGGGACAGAAATAAACAAGATGCAAGTTTACAAGATCTTGCAAAAATCTGTCAAGGTCCTACCAAAAGTGTTTTTTTTCCTCCAATGTCCCTTCTGGGGTCCAGTGGAATGCAGAAAAGCGTATAATGCATTTGTCATGGACTGCAAGACAATATGTCATAAGAGTCCAACAAATGATGTGTGAGGTAATCTGTGAAACTGCACTGAAAAGAGTTGACAGTGGCTGAAGAAATGTTTGATTAGCACTAAGACTGAGAGCAACTATCTGCTAAGCTGTGTTAACCCAATGACTGCGTCTGTCTGAAGTCGTGGAAGCCTTGAAGGTGGAAAAACTGGAACTGAAATGAAACCAGCAGGCAAGTATATAAGATTTGAAGCCAGGATCAGAGTTCCATGGTATTATAAGTCTGGGCCACCAGGCGTTTGTTTATTTATTTTAAATCCATTTTTATAAAACAATAACAGTGATACCAAAGATGGTATATCGTAGGGCTGTCAAAATAATCAATGGCTGTGTTAGTACCGCCAGGAATAGCCAGTTTTCCTGGGGAAACCCTGCAGGATGTTTTTCTCTCAATTACAGTCGTGTTAACAATGTTTCTCTACATTCGGGTTTGTTGTGTACAGGAATAGAACAAGAGCTTATTTGTGCCACCAGCCGGTCTCCTTAGACAGCAGAATAAAAAACTGAAAAAGACCAGCCCGGTATGAAAAAAACTATTCGAAATGCTCGCAAAGCGGGTGGAGTGGAGCAGAGCCCAGCCAAATGGAGCCGGTGTAAAAGGGACTATACAGTTTCCCTCTGCGCTGCCGCCCTAAACTTTCCGTCCATTTTCTATACCCGCTTATCCATGCTGGGTTGCGGCAGGGCTGGTGCCTATCTCCAGCTGTCATTGGGTGAGAGGCGGGGTACACCCTGGACAGGTCGACAGTCACACAGGCCAACCCTAAACAATTAAAAGCATATTCAGAAAGAACAGAATTGAGAGCAGAATTGTTCCTCATTATTTGTTTGCTGTTTTAAACATCTTGCTGAACGAATGAATAGATCAAAAATGTCTATATAAAGCTCACTAAAATATACCAGAGCTAATCGGATGGAGGTGAACTTCTAAACTGTTTGATGGTCTGGAGAACAGCCAGTAATGTTGCAGTTTTAGCTATTTCTGAGCCTTTGATCACCAGTCAAAGGGATTATTGGCCCATTTTTACACCACTTTGCTTTTCATCCAATAGATAGTGTTGATTCACATCCCAATATACTTCTATGCTAATGCCAAGAATCTAATGTGACAGTTCTTAAAAAGTTAAAAAAATAGGGTTTGCATGAACAACTGACAGATTTTTCAGACTGAAGTTGTTTTCAGAGAACAGAAAGACTAGCCTTTAAGTTTCAGCCTCTGGGAAAATGGATCTTTATTCAAAGCAGAGACACTAAACGGGTTTCTCACTGCATGAAAGATATTGATTACTGTAAAAATCTAATATGGGCAAAAAACCTGCCGTCTAACTCCGAATATATAACACCTCTCTATCTGGTGTTCCTGCTTGCCGGTTTCCAGGGTCAGAGTATCTCTATCAGAGGCAAAACATTTTAACAGTAACACTACTTTCAGTGTGAGCGAGTACGTGGCTGTTTTCCAGTCAATATTCACCCCCTGACTGTATTCCGCCCTATTTTCAGCGCCGTGTTTACCTATGAGTCCAGTCTCAGGTTAACATTTGTGCGGGCTCTCGTGGAAAACAAGGCATTTCTTCATCCAGAAGAATGAGTGCCTTGTGTCTCCCTGCTGAAGGAACCCTGAGTGGACGGGAGTGTTGGCACGGTGAGGGGACAGAGTGAGTGCGGGGATGGGTGGAGGACTGGCAATGCTGAAGGAGAGAGAGAATGAAAGCTGGAGCATGTGATCCGGAGGAGAGGTGGTGGGAGGTGTCCCGCAGCAGCCAGCCAGCCGACTAACAGAGGGTGTCAGCAGAGTTTCAGCCACATGGCTCCAGATCGGTGTGTGTTATGACAGCCAGTAACAGACTGTGGGAATGTGTGTGTCAATAAGAGGCAGAGAGTGAGAGGAGCCAACGGAGAAGCCTCCTCTTTGGATCTTTGTCAGAGTTGTTGAATTTTGGGACAGCAGCAGCAGCCCCACTCCATCTCCATGAGCTGCAGCGGACAGGACGTTTAATTGTGCGGTTGGAGCAGACAGCCTGCAGCAGCTCATCACCAACAGCTCCATCAGGTAAAACAGACTCATTACCATCAAAGGATCGCTGCTGTTTGAAGCCTGGCTGGAGGTTTCTGAGGAACTCAGAGTGTGTGAGGGTCCTGGTGTGTGTGTGCCGTGTGATTATTGCAGGTGTACGTGGAGGCAGATTGCAGAACACTGTATGTTTCACTCTGATTTAAACAAAGTGGAAGATTTGACTTTCCTGGCCTGATCTATTACTTTTCTAGTTATTTTCAGATAAGGAAGCGCTGGCCAGCACTGAGTAAGAATACAAGCTTCGCCAGACCAGTTCTTTATGTGACTGCTTGGGAGTTTTCTAAGCCAAACATCGCCTATGGTTACATTTTCCAGTTGCACTTGTTACACTGTTATCAGTGGCAAAAAACAAATGGTGGCTCGCTTATTGTAGCCAATGATGTATTGCTTAAAGACTTTGGAAGCATGTGCTCCAGTGCATTAGAGAACCTGTGTTTTTCCACTGATAATCGAAAAGGGCAGCCTTTTTTGGTCCCACTTATCAACCTGGCGCAGCCTCTGTCGCCGACAGGCATCATTTCTTGAAGATTAGGTGTTCAGACTAAAGGCGTCTTTGGTTTATCAGTGACACAGACACAACACTCTGAAATAGGCTAAGGGTTTCCCCGCCATGAGGTCAGAGAGTGGCAGACAAGATAAAAGTGTTTCCTAACACGCCAGCCTAAGGTGAACAGGGCTGCGAAAAGATATCTGCTCCCTAAATAATTTATTCTTCTTGCTTTTTCAGGTAAAAGCAAAACATACATCTTTACAATCCCTAAAGATTTGTGGAAAATATTCTGTGGGGCTGTTTTGATAAGAACAACGTGCTGGAATTGCTGGAATTGCTCTCTACTAGAAAATCCTGGAGGAGAATGTCCGGCCATCACTTCTTGACTCACATCAAGTAAACTTGGGCAGAAGCCCGTCCCTGAGTGACTAAAAAATTAAGGTTTTGGTGTGGCCTAGTCAAAGTCCGGACATAAATTCAATAGAGGTGCTCTGGCATGGCCTTAAACAAGCTGTTGATGCTTGTAAACCCTTGAGTGACAAAACCTTCACCGCAGTTAAGTAATAAAGTCTGACAATGTTGCTGCCAAAATGTCACAACTAGTCATTGAGTTTAGGGGGTTAATTGCTTTTTCACACAGGGCCAGATTAGCTTGATTAGATTTTTTTTCTCTTAATCAATAAAATCATACGATGAAAACTGCAGGTTGTTTTTGCTTAATTTTCGCCCATTATTCTTTACAAAAACTCAAACAAATTGGATAAAAAAACGGCATGTATAAGCCACAGGTTTTAAGTCTCGTCACAGATTCTTGATTGCAGCTAGCTCTGGGCTTTGACTGGGCCACTCTAACACGCGAATGTGCTTTGATCTAAACTATTCCACTGCAGTTCTGACTGCCGTCGTCGTTCCGCCGGAAGGTGAACCTCCACTCAAGTTTCTTGCAGCCTCTAACAGGTTTAACTCTACACATCGTCTGTATTTCACTCCATCCAGCTTCCCATTTGTTCTGATCCTTGTTGAAGAAAAGCATCCCCACAGGAGGACGCAACCCCCGACATGTTTCACCAAGGGGTTCTAGTGTTCAGGGTGATGTGCAATTCTAGTTTTCAGTCACATAAAACAGTTTTTTGATGTTGGGCAAAAAGGTCAGTTTTGGTCTCATCTGATCAGCGCACCTTCTGCCACCTGCTTGCTGTGTCACCTGCGTGTGTTAAACTACAAACATGTGGGTTGTTTCAACAATGGCTCACTACTTGCCAGTCTGACGGAACCCCCCCCCAGGTTTGTGTGGAGTGAAAAAGTCATAGCTGGCCCACAACCGATCCTTCCACCTGAGCTCTGGATCTCTGAAGCTCCTCTAGAGTGACTGTGGGCCTCTTGGCTGCTTCTCTGGTTAATGCTTTCCTTGCCCAGCCTGTCACTTTAGGTGGACGGCCATGTCTCAGCTCAAGCAGAGCGCCATGAGGTAAAAGCTTGGGACACTGTTTTATAACTGAACCCTGTTTAGACTTTATCTCTGAGCTGGATTTATTTATGGGTTCCAGAATAAAAGTGGCTGAACAGAAAGGAATGAGAGATTTATTAGATATTTATTTGTAGAAAAGAGGAAAAAAAGAAAAGAAAAAGTTCTGTATCCCTGTCCTTCCTCTTCACAGATGTTCGTGTTGGTCCGTCACACAGCATCTCAATGAAATACCCTGAACTTTAATTGCAACCTGAAAAAATTGAAGTTTAAGGGAGATAAAAACTTTTATCAAGACACTTCATGTTTTTTAATCGCAAATGCTGTCTCAGTATTTAGTGTTCCTAAAATGAGGCCCCTGAAGCGCCACTGGCGATCCTTTTTATATACTTCTAAGAACAGTAATGGCTTGAGGAAAGGAACAAAGAAAAGATTTAGCCCACATGAATAAAAAAAACGCCTTATCCTTTCTCGTGCGGATAATTTAAAAGATTCAGTTTGCAGTGTCACTGGCAGCTGTGTGGAAACGTTTTTGTGTTGTTTACAGCTTGCTGCACTGCTCCCAAGGAGCAAAGGATCGATCATTTGGAGCCATCAAAATAAAACTTTATACTGTGTTGTCAGACCACGCTCTGATAGCTTTGACTGCATCTAGATTTTGTTAGCAAGCCACTGAAAACACACACATCCTTGTTTAATGTACATAGTGAGGACCATGCCTTGACTTTCATAGACTTCCATTCATCTTCAAGCCTTTCTATGGCCTGACCCTGACCCTAATGTCTTCCAGTTCATACCTAACCCTAACCTAAACCTGATTGACACCTTAGTCCTAAACCTAACCCCAGAAAAAAGTGAGGACCTTTTTTCGGTCCTAATTTCACATTAAAGTCCTCGCTTTACTAGTAGAATGAGCAGAAAGTCTTCTCTCTCAGCTGCAAGAACAAGAACACACACACACACACAAGCTATAATGCAGTCATTCATTTACAGTTAACTTTTTGTTGCTTTATAAGCATAAAAAATGTATGGAGATTATAATTTCACAGCATTAACATCAGCTAACTCAAGAAGCTTGTCAGCCACTGTAAAACTTCATGTTAGAATAAAAAATCCATTACATGGCTGTTGAGTTGCTTTATGATGACTGCTATGTTTTTACACTGGTTTTGACTTCTTAAAACTCGTCCAGCGGTGGAGGGTTTATTCATGATTTATTCATTTAAACTGCACTTCTCCCCTGAACTGCTCTTTAGCAGAAATTTGGCCTTAATATAGCTGGATGGAAGGCATGGACCCGGACGCTGCTACTGCAGTCCCCTGGTTTTCCCACCGAGCTCAAACATTGGCGGCTTTATGGACTGAGGGGCTCACGCACAGAGTATGCTGTTGTTTGAAGCATCCAACCAAAGCAGAGCTGCTCCACATTTTCTAGCTGCCTGCCAGAGAAAATGGCTGCACACATTTCCCAAACTGCAGCCGCTCTCTGGCTTGTGATAATAAATCCATTGTTACAGGAGCTCATTCTGTTGAGAGAATAATCAGGCCAGCACAGAGGCACTCTATCTAGCGCCTCAACCCCAACCTGGCAGACATCTAACCCAACCCTATTCCCTCCCCTCCGTTGGGTCCTGATGCCTCCCATGGCTGCTCTCTCTGCTCTCCTCAAGCTGTTAATGAGGCTCGTAACCTTGAATATGATCAGGCAGGGGGTTTGCTGGATTTCCACCATCTGGAACACTGTCACAGTCTTCTAGTAATCTCGTGGTTTATAGTGCAAACCTCTTGGAGATGAAGTCCATTTGCATCAAAACCACCCGCCCACTGTTGACTTGGCCGGAAGGTCCTGGTTTTGAATCCAGCAGGGACCTTTCTGTTTGGTGTATGTGCAGGGCTAGCAGTTCTTTGCGTCTCTGTCTTGCTCTGACTGGCATCCAGGGTGAACAACAACTCTAGTCCGGTGGCCACTTGACACAGGAACCAGCAGCTTTGCAAAGATGCAGAGGGTATAGAATATGGATGGATGCACCCCAGCAGAGCTGTTAAAGCAGTATTTGTTCCCCTACAGAATTATCCTCTTTTTGCTCTTTTGTCAACTTAATGCAGTTTTTTAAATGATAATTTCGTTCGTTAATGAAAAGAAAGCCAAGCAACCAGGCCTTATGTGGAAAAGTAATTCCCCCCTATACCTAATAACTTCTTGCCCTTGGCTGCAACAAATGTCATGAAGCATTTGCAATAACGGACAAGGAATTTTTTGCCTACTGTTTTATTGCAGAAATGTTTGTACATTGTAGGGGTTTGAAGCATTAAAGAGCTTTTTAAGGTCACACCACAGCATCTGAAGCTGACTCCTGCCCTGACTTTGACTAGTCCACTCCAGACCCTTTAGTTGGTTTTGTTGAGCTATTCAGAGGTGAACATAAGCTTAAGTGTTGTGCAGCGCAGGAGATAAGGAGTACGTCCTGTAACTAGCAGGTTGCTAGTTTGATCCCTCCGCTCCTACTGTCTCAGTCATTGGGCGTTGGGCAAGAGACTTTACCCGCTTTGCCTGCTGGCGATAGTCAGAGGGCCCGGTGGTGTTGATATATGGCATGTATCGCTTCTGACAGTCTGCCCCAGGGCAGCTGTGGCTACAAATGTAGCTCATCGCCGTCAGCATGTGAATGAGTGAATGTAGTGTCAAGTGCTTTGGATTCCTCTGGACTTGTTGAAGTGCTATACAAGTACAGGCTATTTACCATTAAGGTTACAAACTGATGGGTGGACACTATCCTTCACGATTTTCTGCTACACGGCAGAATAAAGGGTTCCATTGGTTACAGTAATTCATCCTTGTTAGTTACGGCACATCCTGAAACAGCAAAGTGACCCAGATTAGAACTCTGCCACCGCCATGTTTTACTATCACTATGATGTTTGTTGTACTAGCTGGCGAGACTGGAGGGAGCATTGAGTATGGGTGGTTGTGTGTGTGTGTGTGTGTGTTCTTGTACTTGCAGCTGAGTGAGAACACTGCTAATTTATTTGCTGATTTTACTAGTAAAGTGAGGACTTTGATGTAAATTGAGGAGGTTGGATGGGACAGGCACTTCTGCTCTCCCACGGAATATAGAGGTAGGACTTAACTATGGGGGGTAGGGTGTGGGGGAGGCAGCGCTTCCAGGTTTGTGGGGTGGGCTCTGGTTGGCAGGCCCATATGGTTTATGGTGGCTCCATCTCTGGGTGGATGGGCCCGTGGGTCATCTGGGGTGGGATCGGGGTGGGGGTAAGGGCCAGAGTATTGGCCAGGTAGGTTGGGCTGTGGGGACTGTTGGGTTTGATGGTGGTCCACCCTCCTAATCCTGATCATGGGGTTGGGTACTCCTCTGGGGTGCCGGTACCTACACCTGGGAGTATAGGATGTGTGCGGGGAGTGTGAGTGTGTGTACTGCATCCCTTTTTTTGTGGGGGTAGGAGGGTATGCATGTGGGGGCACTAGGGTGGGAACGTGTGAATGTGACTGTGTGCCTGGTTTTCTGATTGGTCTATTTGTCAGGTTGGGTTTTGGACCCCCTCTCCTGGGACATCTCAGGTCTCCACTAAGTGTGGATTATGGCTCTGACTGTGTTTTTTGCTGGAATCCCACAGCTTTAGGGACAGCTTTGTAACCTTTCCATATTGACAGATGTTCATCGCGTCCTTTCTCATCTGTTCTTGAATGTCTCTACAGTGGGGCACGACATGTTACTCTTTGAGATCATTTGACCGACTTCGTGTTGATCAAACATATTCTATTAAAGACTTGTTTTATTCTACATGTCTGGCTGTAACCAGGCCTGGATATGCCTGAATGCAGGTGTCCAAACATTGTGGGTAATCACAATTTAACAAGAGGGGCCTTTATATTTTTACATAGAGCCAGATTGGTTTGGATAGCTTCTTCCCCTTAATTTATGAAATCATAATCCAAAATCTACATTTTGGATTTATTAAGGTTCTGATCTTGTCATATAAGTCTTTCAATGATCTGAGAAATATGAATGTGTCCAAAAACCAAAACAGAAGACATTTCTGAGGTATTGAGTCTTTCACAGCACTGCTATTGTCTGTGAAAACGGGTTTTCCTGCCGTTATCAGATGATTCCACTAGGGGGCCTGCAGCAAACAGCAGCTCATACAGGACTCTTTCAGAGGCATCAGAAATATCAACATTCTTGCAATATGAGACAATCACCAAGCCCTGATGGAGGCAGGGAATCAAAGGGGTTTAAATTTCTGGCAGCAAGTTGCTGCACTTTGGTGAAGGAAACTGATGAAGCTAGAGAACGGTGGCTTTGTCGGAGCATCGTCTGAGTCTTATCACTGATGCAGGAGAACGTGGTTAAAACACAGGACCGACTCTTTGGAGTTGAACAGTTCTTTGCAAGCCTAATGTGACCAACCACCACCCTAACAGTCACAGAGGGCAGCACCGTGAAAAGGTCAAGAGAAGGTTCCTTTAGGTCAGATTAGAGAGAAATTCTGCCACAGGCTACTTTCTAGCTCACACAAGCAGAATGCATGTGTCTCACACACTCTATCAGAATGCATGTCATCTGCAGGCCCCTGTCTGACCTCTACAGATTCCTCTCCCTTTATTCCTTCCTTTCCTCCCTCCCGTCATTGTCTTTTGTCTTTCATGTGCAGCAAGCCTTCAGGCCAGAGCAGCGGCTGCTCAGATCACGCCCCCCTCACTTAGATGCTCAAAGCGCTCAGATAGGAGTTATGAGCAGAACGACTTTAACAAATATACTGTTGTTTACTGAAAGCATACCTATATCGTTTGCCTGTCCCCTGAGGAGTTGCCATGGAAACAAAGGATTTTCGGTCTGGTAAAGGATGAGCTCATCATTGGCGGCCCTTTTTTTTTTCTCTTATTATCTGGCCTACTTGGAGAGCCATTTGAACACAATCTTGCCCTAAGAGAACGATACAAATTAGACGAACGTTCCATATTTGAAACAAATCCATGAAGCGTCCGCCCAGACAAGCAGCCTGGGTGTGAAAACACAGAGAATCTGTGTTCGCTGTGGATGTTGCACGTGTTTTCCACTGACGGAGCTGTAAGGAAGTTGGGTAAGGGTTTCCAGAGGCTGCTAAATGTCCTTGCAGTGTTGTGGACGCCGACTGACAGGACAATACAAAGAGACACTCAGAGCTGTTTGGCTGTCTGAAAGCATGTCTGCTCTTTGGATCAGTTTCCATGACTCAAAGGGATATCCCACGCTGCCTGCAGCCCCCCCTTCATTTCCCTTCCTTCCCTACCCCAGCCTCCGCCCCCTCAATGTCACTCCCTTCTTTCTTAGGTTTACCACCAAACAATTTTCATACTTCAGTCTAAGCCGGGGGGATTTGGGACAGTTTTAAAAGGCGTGGAAGGGTTTTGAAGCTTACTTCTGAAATGAGCTGAAGGACAGCATCAAACCTCCGAGAAGAGGAGAGAAGAGAGCCGGTGAGTGACGCTGCTCTTGTTGTGTGTGTCTGTGTTACAAGGTGGTGGAAGTCAGAGCTGTGCCTTCAGGCTGCCAGAAGGAGAGCAGCACGGTGTTGTGTTTGTTTTGGAGACAAAACGGAGGATGTATGAACACGTTGCACCAGCGCAGGTGGCAGTGGGTGGGGATAAATTTACAAATCTATTATTAAAGATTACTCTTGTGTTTGTGTGGGGATAATGATCCAGAGAATGACAGTTTCCTATATGTTTACCGCTGAACTGATGGATAATGATTATAGTTTTGCCTCAGTTTGGCTCCAGTTAGATGCAGTAAATACTACTCACTAATTTTTACTACAAACATGTTTTTCTGAAATTAAGCTAAATCTAACAACCAATACAAACCTTAAAGGTTTGTTTGGAATCATCCAGCCGTCCGTCCATCCATCCATCCATCCATCCATCCATCCATCCATCCATCCATCCATCCATCCATCCTGTTGTGTGAAGGTTGAAACATAGAGCAATAGATTCAAGAGCTCTCCTGTTTTGTTCTTCTCCAAAATAAACAAGAGCAAAGGTCCCATTACTCCACACAAAGTCCCAAACTGTTTATCCTTCTCCCACGCTATCTTGCTCTGACATGTGAACAAGATCCAAGATATTTTACCTCCTCAATAAACCCCCATGCAAAAGTATTCACAACATTTTGGCTTGTTCACATGAGGACCGCCCTAGGAAAGGAAGACCAAGAGTCACCTCTGCTGAGGAGGATAAGTTCATCCGAGTCACCAGCCTCAGAAATTGCAGGTTAACAGCAGCTCAGATTAGAGACCAGGTCAATGCCACAGAGTTCTAGCAGCAGACACATCTCTTGTGTGAATCAGGCCTTCATGGTAAAAACAGCTGCTAGGAAACCACTGCTAACGACAGGCAACAAGTAGAAGAGACCTGCTTGGGCTAAAGAACACAAGGAATGGACATTCGACCAGTGGAAATCTGTGCTTTGGTCTGATGAGTCCAAATTTGAGATCTTTGGTTCCAACCATGGTGTCTTTGTGCGACGCAGAAATGGTGAAAGGATGGACTCTACATGCCTGGTTCCCACCATGAAGCATGGAGGAGGAGGTGTGATGGTGTGGGGGTGCTTTGCCGGTGACACTGTTGGGGATTTATTCAAAATTGAAGGCATACTGAACCAGCATGGCTACCACAGCATCTTGCAGCGGCATGCTATTCCATCCGGTTTGCGTTTAGTTGGAGCATCATTTATTTTTCAACAGGACAATGACCCCAAACACACCTCCAGGCTGTGTAAGGGCAAGAAGGAGAGTGATAGGGTGCTGCGCCAGATGACCTGGCCTCCACAATCACTGGACCTGAACCCAATCGAGATGGTTTGGGGTGAGCTGGACCGCAGAGTGAAGACAAAAGGGCCAACAAGTGCTAAGCAGCTCTGGGAACTCCTTCAAGACTGTTGGAAGACCATTTCAGGTGACTACCTCTTGAAGCTCATCAACAGAATGCCAAGAGTTTGCAAAGCAGTAATCAAAGCAAAGGGTGGCTACTTTGAAGAACCTAGAATATAAGACATATTTTCAGTTGTCAGACTTTTTTGTTAAGTATTTAATTCCACAAGTGTTAATTCATAGTTTTGATGCCTTCAGTGTGAATCTACAATTTTCGCAGTAAGAAGGTTCTGGCTTCAAATCCAACCCTGGGCCTTTCTGCATGGAGTTTGCATGTTCTCCCTGTGCATGCGTGGGTTCTCTCCAAGTACTACGGCTTCCTCCCACAGTCCAAAAACATGACTGTTAGGTTAACTGGCTTCTCTAAATTGTCCTTAGGTGTGAGGGTGTGCGTGAATGGTTGTTTGTCCTGTTTGTCTATGTGTCACCCTGCGACAGACTGGCGACCTGTCCAGGGTGTACCCCGCCTCTCGCCCAGTGAACGCTGGAGATAGGCACCAACGGGAAAATGGATGGATGGATATATATATATATACCACCCCCTTTGCTTTTGCAGCCAGTTACCTTTAAATGTCACATAATCCGTGAAATGAAGTCCGGCTGTGTGCAATCTAAGAGTCACATGATCTGTCAGTATAAACAGACCTTTTCAGCAAAGTTGTTGAAACGTACAAGTCAGGATGGGGTTAGAAAAAATATTCAAATCTTTGATGTTCCCCTGAGCACCATCAGATCCATCATCTTCAAATGGAAAGCACATGGTACCACAACAAACCTGCCAAGAGAGAACCGCCCACCAGAACTCACAGACCGGGCCAGGAGGGCATTAATCAGAGTGGCAGCATAGAGACCAAAGGCTACCCTGAAGGAGCTGCAGGGGGCCACAGGAGAGACTGTCCATATGAACACAATAAGCCAGACTCTCCATGGAGCTGGGCTTTATGGAAGAGAGGAAGATGAAAACTTCAGCAGCACTTGAAGGTTCAGGAGCAGACTTTCTTGACAGATCAACAGATCAAGGCCAGAAAAAGCGACTTTGTGTTGAAAATAAGAAGGCATGTTTTGAGTTTGCCAAAAGGCAAAAATGTATGGAGGAAGATATTCTGGTCTGATGAAATTGAAAATTAACTTTTTGGCCACCAAGGAAAAACTGATATGTTTGGAGTAAACCCAACACATCCCATCGCCCCAAGAACACCATCCCCACAGTGAAACATGGTGGTGGCAGCATCATGCTGTGGGGATGTTGTTCTGCAGCAGGGACTGGGGAACTGGTCTGAGTCGAGGAAATGATGGAACGTGCTAAATTGTCCGTGGAATTCTAATGTTCACCTTACCACACAGAGAAATGACAGACACTCATCTTCTAACATACACAAGTCTTCTCTCTTGGTCAAGGAATTCAGCAAGTGGACGGAAATGCACAACCTCTCCAAGATCGAGCTGAGTTGGATTCACCTTTTATTTGTGTGTCCTGTCTGGGAATGTGGCAATAAGAATTGTTGTCTTAATGCCAAAAAGAGCCCAACAGATTTTACTTTTACAAATGGAGCCTTACTGCTTTCGCCATAGTGCTCCGCTTGATTTATGATTAATAAGCTTTATTAGAATTTATGCTGGGACTATTTCATGTTAAATGGACACTGAAACAGGAAGGTAGAAGAGGAAAAAAAATAAAAAAACAGATTAGACACAAGGCCAAAAGAGAGAAAAGGTGAAAGAGAAAAGGGAGAAAGCAATATAACATCCTCTGAGTCTGCTTCTACATCTGCAAAGAGAGATATAAAAAGAACAGCAAAACCAACGGATAAATTATTACAGGTACAACCAACGCCTTGATACCATCACTGAAGAATAAACGGTATGATTTAATGCGGAATGTATAAAGTGACAGCTAATAATAATAATAGGGATTTTCTGTATAGAAGTGAATCTGTAAGTACCTGAATCCAAGCACCTGTAGGTGTTTGTGAGAGTGCGCTTGTGTATGTAAGGTTTATCCATGATAAAAATGCTCAATAGTGGATATGGGGAGCCAAAGAACACCCCCCCCCCCAGATGTTTTATTCATATTGTAAGCCAAGCAGCTCTGTTGACCTCCAGTAGATATTGGGAGCAATTCCTTAGACCAGCGGTCTTTATCCGTTCAGTACAGAACTGGCTCAGCCTTCCTGCTGCGTTTGGGAGTGAAACCGACACTCTTCTGTTTTCTCTCCCATCCTGGTATTTTTTGTTTTGGGAAAGTCGAGGCTAGATGCGACCCATGACAAATGGTGAAGAAGGGAATTTGTCAGCATTTCTGTACTGGATTGAAACATTGTTTCAGATTACATTTTTAAAACGCAGCCCTGTCCAAGGGCCAGAGGAATTGTTTAGGATTTATTTATTATGGTAACAGACATCTTCCCATGCAGCGCTGTGTGACAGTTCATCACACTGTTGTGCCTGTTCACCCTTTTGTTTCAATCTTCTTGAAGACAGAATGGCGCATTGCCTTCCTCTGCATTTAAAGCTGTAGCATACACCGGGTGTCACGGATCGTCTGGACTTGTCAAAACGTTCTCCCACACGAGAGAGGCAGCCCTTCCACGCCATGTACATCACATATGTACCATCGTTACAGCATCTACGCAAGTGTGAATTAAACTTTGCAGCAATGACCCAACAGTAGGATTACACCACCACACGCTATGCTGTGCAGAGCCTCTGCTCACCACAGCATGCAAGCTGCTTAAAGCGGAAAACATATGGCAAGATTTACTTTCCGATTAATTTGATAAGCTCTTATCGGGGTCATTGCAGGTTCGTTGCCAGTCAGACAGTAATAAAAAAGTACATTTATGAATACATAAAGAAATTAACATAACAAACATTTGAGAAAAAAGTAAGAGGTGGTTGCATTGGAGAAAAACTGACACAGTTGAACGCTGTGAATCCCAAACATTTAACAGCTCCTACTGCACAGACATATGCTAAACAGGTGCTCATGAAAAGCTCCATACATACTTTAGATATGTGACGGGACGATGTTCTGCACAATCCTCTTCTTTTCACAATACTAAGACTCAGATAATGTGTTTTAACAGGACATTAACATGAGAGCAGTTTAAAGTGGATTCCTCCAGTCCCTTGTGATGTGACAGGCAGTACTTAAGTTCCTGCAATTTTCCATTGGGAAGTATTTCATTTCAGTGACACAGTGCTTTTCCCACAGAGTATGGCTCTGAGTGTAGCACTAAAGCCCAGTAATCTGTTGAAAGTGTAACAACTGAGTCCTCTTTAATGCCCAGTTATCACTCCGTCACCTGGCTGGCACCAACCAATCTGCCTGTGGACTCTTCCAGAGAGATGATGTTCTCACAGGATATTCTACAGCCTTTCATGTCTTTCTCTGCCTGACTATCCCAATTTTTGACTTGATGCATGCAGCCTTGAACAACCTTACTCCTGCCAAAGACGTCTTCATGTGGAGCAGTTAGCACAGAGTGCTGCGCTGATGCTACCATGTTTCCTCTCAGTCTTGTTTGATGAGTCCCTGGGAGTTCAACGTGGCTCCTGATGACAAAGAACTCTGAGGATCTGAAAGAATATATCAAAATTATGGCTGACACAGAATTACACGCAGAGCTAATCATCCTTATTTACGGCGACGACTAATTAAATGTGCGTGGTAAAAATATAAAAAGCTCTATTTGGTTCCCCAAAATGTTTCATTAATGCCCTCTTTTATGCACAACCTCATCAAAGTTGTGCATAAAGCCACCTTTCGTATTAAAGTTATGTAGTGAAGGCTTTCGAACAGGCAAACATTTATAGAGACTTTGAACTCCGTACAGACACATACTGCTCCAGCTTCCAGCTTCTTTATTTAACTAAGCGACCAATAGTAACCAGCTTAATAAAAGTGTTTAAACATGAGAAACATCTCAGATTTTACACTGAGACCCAGTGACTGAAATGAATAGGAGCAGACTTTTCATAGAGTAATCAGTTGGCACTAGAGCATCTGTGGAAGCAGCTTTTTTCTCCTCCATCTTTTGCACTGGGGCCTGTATCAGCGGAGCACTCCGTCACATGTCGCTCCTCTGACAAAGCAACTGGAAACTCTGAGCTGAAAAACTGAGCTGGGAAGTGGCAAGAAATCATTTTTTAATATGATTTACCGTAACAAAAATAAACGCCTTTTCCAAAAGCATTTTGCAATAGTTTCCACTCCTGCAGCGCCGTGCACGGCTGCCAGTGGAGCGTAGCTGACGTAGCTGCGCCTGTTGCCCAGTCTCTCTGTCAAACATGCTATTTTGCTGGATAGCTGTGGTCGGTATGATGACAGCGTGCCTTTTCTGAGGTGTAATTTCTCCTGTCGTAGCAGATAGTAATCTGATAATGACAGGTCCTCTGATCCACAGAAGTGCTGCGCTGCAGTTCCATACTGTGATGACAAACTGATTGAGATGGTCAGCTGTAATCGCGTATCCTGCTTTTTGCTCTGTTTACATGCAGCTTGTAATCACCTGAGGAAAGTCACCTGTTCACGAGGAGCTCTTCAGGTGTCTAAACCCCTCTGAACTAGTCAAACACTTACCTCAGCCAAAAGTGTCACTTAAGAATCCAAGAGGAGCCGTTTCTCCATCTTCACATCTCTCTTAGATTCCCAGCCTTCAGTTTAAACACAGTTTCTCTGGGCTCTCGTGTCCTCCCGCTCCTGCATGCTTGTTCGTACGAGGAGTTATGCCTGTGCATTCATATCGCTTTGTCTCTGTTCAAGGGCAAAGCAGACAGGCCAGCGTTTAGCTGCCTGCTGATAGTGGCGTCCCTCCAATGAGTGGCACTGATGCCAGAATAATGAATCTGTGTTTACGCACCCTTTCATGCTGTGGGGGATGCACAGCTATCTCACCCTGCGTGCATTTCCATTCTAGTGTGTTCCAGTATCAAGGCTCAGTTTCTGAGAGGACATTTGTTGTGATCTGGTAGTACTTAAATACACTGGATTTTATGGCAGCAAAACTCTTATTTAAAGCTAAATGTCTTTTTGTCATTTTAATAACTAAATAGGAGTGATTCAGGGAAAGAGCAAGGATGCACGTCTTCCGCTCGGTCGTTTTTGAACCAGGAGCAACTGTGTAAATGGGATTTTGCTGATAAAAAGAAGAGCGTGGAGCAAAGCTTGCATCGTACTGATTTTATTCAGATTCATACAACAGAGGAAATGCTTTCCTGTACTCCTAGAATAATGGATTTTTTTTTTACCAGATTGAATTTGATGCTTTGGTGCAAAAGGGATAAGATAAGATAACAATTTTCTTTATTGTCCCACAATGGGGAAATTCGGGTGTGACAGTGGCAAAAACACAAACAGTTAAGCACAATAGTAATGAGAAAGAAAAAGAACAAGCTAGTCTAAAGTTATTTCTAAAGAAACGCCAAGAATAAAAAGTGAAAAGTAAAAACAAGAGTAAATATTGCACAATTATTGATAATATGGTATACTCAGTAAGTAAGTTTAGCAGTGGAAAAAAACTCCAGCCTATTTACAGAATTAAAATAATATAAAATGTAATATGCATGAAAGTACAGCAGCATCTCAGAGTTGCTAAGGCCAGTGGAAGTGTACTTTAACATCTGAGAGTCAGTGTAAACGATTCATGATCAGATCAGAACCCATGCAACCGTTAGCATGTTCACCCACCCACACGTGTTATGCTTCATGATGTTGTCTGTATGTTGCTTTTGTGCTTAGGGTTTTTCTTGCATTCTCATACTGTCCTTGTAGAGAGACAGTGCGAGAAATTCACCTTTTTTCCCCCAACCATCCTAATGTATTCTTTTCTCTACTCTGCAAAAAGGCAGTGCCTTGATGGCAGCAAGGCCTCAGTCACCTGTCTACCCATGATTGTCTTTCTCTTGATGGGCTGTACTGAAACGTAATTTCTCCCACAGGGGACAAATAAAGCAATTCAATTCAATTTGATTCTCTAGGTGGGCCAGAACTCGGTGTAGCAGGTAGATGATGGCATGAACCACCCCACAACTTAATCCATACATATAAGTACAACAAGCAAATGTTCTTTGGCCCCAAGAAGTACTTTAATTGTGAAATTCTTGCTAATAGGAGTAGCTGCTAGGTGTCAGCATAGTAATCCTAGAGCTATGCATAAATTAGTATAAAGAAGCACATTCATGAGTAAGATTCATAATTGTATCAGATTCTTTCATTTAGGAACCTGAATCAATCACAGTCTATGCTAACAAAGTTTAAACGATGAAATGTTTAACCATGATTGGCTTCTCTAATGTAGTTGCTATATTCTGTTCTGTCTCTCTTCGAGGACAGTCGTATTTTTCTTCTCTCCAGCTTTCACCCACCCCCTCCCCCTCTCCTGCTTCTGCTGCTATGTCTTGTCCTTCTGAGCACTTTCTTCATATCATCCGAACTCTGAAAACCATGGATCTGGTAAGCTGGTCTCTCAATGCTATTGATCAAATTTTTTCGACGGGTAGGCAGCATAAAGGGGACCCGTCATGTGTCCCGATTGACTCATTTCGTGGGATACACCCTACATTCCTGGATGGAAAACGGTGTGTCTTTCGACTTTGTCATTCCTGGACGTTGAAACGTTTGCATGTTTGGATTTACAATACTTGGATTTCTACTTATTGGACTTGGTGGATTTTTGATGTATCAGCAAATACAGCAGATGTCGGTAGCCATTTGGCCTTGATCAGTCTACCAGCTGCATATGACGCGATCACTAAGGCGGTGAACGGACAGATCTGGAAGGTGGAGGAGCAGAGCCGAAAAGCTGGATGTGCTGGTACGCAGACTGGCTTCGGTGGTTCAACTCAAAGGGAGATGGGATAAAATCTGGAAGTGAAACGTAGAAAAGCCCAACAATTTGGAATATTGGATTCACCATTTGGAGCCAGCAAAGACTTAAAGCTGACGGGAAAGTCAGTGCAGCTTGTCTCATAACAAATAAAGTATTTGGATGCCTTCCCTATCTAGTCACTCCTGGATTGTTATGGCGAGAGTGCTCAGAACTCTCCCCTGCTACCCCCTCCCCCGCTGACATCTGCGGATGCTTTGTGAACTGTTGGCCGGCTGATAACATCAAGGACAATGGCCTCTGGAGAGCGTTCACGGAAATATAAATACTTCACCCAAACAGATGCTCATAAAAACATATGAACTTACACGCGACTAGTCTCAAATGTTAACCTTTCTGCTATATGTGTCTCGTCTTATTTGTGCTTCTCGTGCATGAGTTTTTTTTTTGTCGGATATCTCACACTGTACCGTGAGAGGATAGGGTGTGTTTTATTTGTCTTTTTTTTTCCTCTTCTCCCCTATTGTGGCATTCTATCTTTCCACAGATTCAATGGCAGCGCCCTGTGGGCACAGTAGTGTCCTTGGCAGCATGGCCTCAGTAAATCATCCCCCCCCCCCCCCCTTAATGTTTGTGATCCTTGTGATGGTGGTTGTACTGAAACAGTAATTTCCCTCTGGGATTATTAAAGTATTTCTGATTCTGATTCTGATTTCCCGGCAGGGTGTCCAATTCTGCTCTGTGTACGATGCATCTGGGCTTTCACAAACTCATAAATGAAAGAAATGTTGTCTCTTATATTGCCTTTAACTTAACTATGAAAATAGAAGGCCATCCCTTAATCATCAAACCAGAAAGTTTGCATATCTACAGACTGAAAATGTTGTGTTCTTTGTAAAAGCTCAAGCTCCGTCGGATTACACCCAGAGTGTATGAACATCACTGTTATAGTCATGCAAAAGTGTCTTATTGAGATCAGCTTTGGTGGCCCTGCTGAAGAAAATATCCACAGCATCAAGCTGCCGCCACCTTGTTTCACTGTGGGAATGGTAGGTTCAGATTGATGGGCACTGGTAGGTTTCTGCAACACATAGTCCATCAAATGGGACTACGAATGGCTCTCATCTTTCCACCCTCCCATAAAGGTTAGCGTTTTAGAGTGCACAGCTAAGAGTTATTCTGTCAACAGTCCTCCAGCTGTGGATCTCTGCATCTCTTACAGACCTGCTATGGACCTTTTGGCTGCGTCTGTGATCAATGCTCTCCTTGCCTAGCCTGTTAGTTTAGGTGGAGGGCGATGTCTTGGTAGGTTTACAGTTGTGCCTCTTTCCAGCTGTATAGCTGAAGGTAACTTCTGGTTTTAAAGGTGTTAAGGGTGAACCTGCACAACGCTGTTATGGTCTTTTTGTCCAGCATTTCAACAAGCTCTGAAAGGACAACTATCACCAACACTGTCACAATAATGACAGTGTGCCTCAGAGGTTCTGGGAATGATGCTCTTTATTTATAGCCTTCCAGTTACAAGGTGGAACAGCAGTGGGATTCATATATTTATTTCCTGTTTGCCCAGTGACCAGGCTAAGTACTATTAGCTGATATTTTGTTTCCATTTTTGCATTTAATCACCAATGAAAAACTAGGTGTCTCACTGGTTTAACGAGATAACCATGAGAGTTGTAACTGAACTGTTCATTCAGGCAACATGTTGCATTTTTTCAATGCAAAGGGGTTTAATTTGATTTTCTAACTTAGAACAAGGACATTCTGGACA
This sequence comes from Fundulus diaphanus, assembly GCA_037039145.1. Taxonomy (NCBI): domain Eukaryota; kingdom Metazoa; phylum Chordata; class Actinopteri; order Cyprinodontiformes; family Fundulidae; genus Fundulus; species Fundulus diaphanus. The sequence goes on along the minus strand of CM073124.1, from coordinate 50,254,133 downwards.
TGGGTCCCACAAGCTACTCCTCATGACCAGTTGTGGGCTTTATTGAAAAGACTGCTTTCACTAAATGGGAGCCTGTCATTCATCAGCAGGCCGTTACATCCAGTATAAAGTAAACACATTTTTATACAGAAGTAGGAATTACCAACCTCATGGAGCAAATTTAATTCACAGTGGAATATAAATATATTCAAAAGTCTGGAGCAGATGTAACAGCCTGAGCAGTTTATTATGGGCTGCCGCTGACCTTGGTGTGAACTAACAGGAAATTATTCCTGTGTTGGCTCTCTGGACAGGAACTCTGCTTTTAGAGACAGTTCAGTGAAGACATCTGTCTTCTTCTTCTGCTGTTATCACTCAGACAATTTCCTGCTGTTGCCCACACCATGTTTCTCTGTCCTGTGCTATATGGAGCAGAGAAAAATACAATTCAATGTGGTTTTAATACTGCAGTAGAATGGGAAATGACAGTCTTATCATCACAAGTAGGCAGTATAAGATACTTCCAGTATGACAGTCTTGAATAAAAATAATCGTCTGATTGTTTATATTGCCAAACACACAAGCAACAATTATTACTGCTGCGGCTACAATTATCAATATTGATAATAATATTAATATCTCACTTCTGTCAGTCTGCCCCAGGGCAGCTGTGACTACTAACACAGCTCACCACCGTCAGGGTGTGAATGTGTGTGTGAATGGGTGAATGACTGACTGTAGTGTAAAGCTCTTTGGGGTCGTTAGACTAGTTAAAGCGCTGTACAAGTACAAGCCATTTACCATCTATACATTTTAAAAACATGGGTAAGCACCTATTAAATTTAGCTGTGATTTTGGAGGAAACATGCTAATTGTACAGAATGTTACACCTTTATTCTGCTGTGTTCTTTTCTCACACGGAGCGTGAGGAGCTGAGATTGTTGGAGCAAGCCTGCACGCATACCGTGACTGTCCATCTGGTTTTTGTAACTGCAATTATTTCTAAACCGCTAAATTGATCTTTCCTGTAAGTGAGCACCAAGGTCTAGGAGCCTCCTTTCAGCCAGCTGATCAGAAGTGCAGCTACTAGCTTAAGAGGGGAAGAGTGAAAATTGCACAAGTGAATGCACCATATAGCCAGAGAAGACTCCAATCTAAATGTTATACCATTTTACCTATTTGATTATCAATATTAATAATAATTATAATTGGATATTATAGTTGATGTGCTATTCTAATCAAAGTTAAACAATAACAATTTTTTTTTCGAATGGTTGTGATTAAGGGCTACTAGCCTTCAGTGATTATAACCAACAATTGGAATCATTAATCATAAACCATAAGAAAAAGTATATCTATATCTATCTATCTATCTATCTATCTATCTATCTATCTATCTATCTATCTATCTATCTATCTATCTATCTATCTATCTATCTATCTATCTATCTATCTTTCTATATCTATATCTATATATATATATCTATATATATCTATATCTATATATATATATATATATATATATATATATATATATATATATATATATATATATATTGATAGATAGATAGATAGATAGATAGATATAGATATATATACATATATACATACACATATATGAATGCACATATAGAAATATATGCACACACATATATATAGTGCTGTTAACTCAAAGAGAGATGATTCAGTAACTCTTAGAGAGAAGTCGATCACTGATATAAAAATAACCAGACAACCACACTTTATCTAGTTAAAATTTATTAAACCAATAATTCCCCATTACATCAATTATTCTGTTTTATTATAATACTTGAGCACACTAAAACTACTTAAATAAACACTGAACATAAAGGAAAATTGTGAAAAATTGGTGAATCTTGGAGGTAGTAGTCTTTAGGTAATTTCACAATTAATAAGCCTTACTTATTTAAACATTGAATAAACCAGCAACAAATATGAGGTAAAAGCATTGAAATGGATCTGGGCTAAGGCACAAAAAGTGGTTAGTGATGGCTTCTCAAAATAATAAGCTAACAAGCTAACAGTGATGAACCTCAACAGGCCACAGAACAAAGAGGCAAGGGGGCGCACCGAGTGCAACAATAGGCTAGCCAGCTAAAAAGTCAAAGAAATTCAGTCGTCGGCGCGACCGCTTCACAGGAACCATTACACAATAAACAGCTTATCACATGAATTCAGTCACGTAATAGACACATTTAACAGAAAGTTTAGCACACTCCTTCTGGAGTAAGATATCAGCCTTAAACCTACTTCTAATTAACCTCTGTCCAGGCTACGGTATCGATTCCCCAGATATAGAAAGGATGGATGGTTCTTTTTACTTTTGTTGCTCCCTCCTGTGGGTGATTGGTCTGGATCGGTCCTCACAGGACACGTTATCACACCCGAGATGTGAGGCTTGCAGAATCCTCGTGTCCCACCCAGGCTCCAGTGGCGGGTGAACGGGTGTGCTTTGGCTCGACTTCGTGGAGGAGCGGTTGCAGTAGCGGTCTGGGTGATTTGCTTGGCCAAAACAGACGTCGGTTTTTCGATGTCCTCTGTTTGTCCCACATCAGAGGGTGGAAGGATACCTCGCAGAATCAGTCTGTGTAGGCGGCAAACTTGATAAGCTTTTCCTTCGAAGGGTGAAAGGACGATGTGCAGTCGCTTTGTCCAACAAAGGCGTGCTATCACGGGGTCCGCCACGTGGTCAGGCATGGCACTCAGCTGAGATCGTACGGTTTCTCTTCAATACAGTGGTAGAGAGTAGTAGAGTAGTAGAGCTGTTATACCTGATGGGTGGGGCCAGAGGTGCATGGCATGCTGGGAGCCATAGTCAAAGTGGCATGGCATGCTGGGAGCCCTAGTCAGAGCTTGTCGTGATGATTATGACTTAACATCAGTAAGAAAACTTTAAACCAGTGGCAAATGACAAGTTGAGCAAAGTTCAAATAAGTGAAAAAAGATGTTCACTAACAGCATAACAGCTCTGGAGATGCAGGTGGCTTAATGGACCTTCTACAATGACGCTTAATAAACTATGGCTAAAAATGATAAAGAACCAACAATTTTTTACTCAACACAGCTATCATAACAAATGCAGTTTTATTGTTTTATATATTTATTTTTATGGAATATTTGCTTTGAATCAGCAGAATGACACTGAACATACCAATAGTATGTTTTTTTAAGATCTATGTGTTTTTCTTGTATTGTCTTGCTTGTTTACCATTATGTTACGCAAAAATCACGCAACACCCCTTAAAAGAAAGAGTGTCATGTTCTGGGCTGTCTGCTTGCTGCAACACATCCTGCCACTGTCAGTCTCCTCCAGCGGCAGCTCAGTCAAGCTCATCTCCTTTAGCTGCTTATCTGCCTGTTTACTGGACTTCAGCCGACAGACAGGAGCCAGATTATTGAAAGATTAAAATGTAAGCAGCAGAGTGTTTTAACTTAACATAAGGTTCAATTCGAGCGATCCACCGTGGCGCAACATAGAGGCAACAAAGTTTTCCCAAATCAAAGGCAAAAATGTATGGTTTTAAAATCGTAATGTCTTTACGATGTGGACGTGACGTCTTTCTAACCTTTGTGTGAGAGGATGTCTCGCGTTCTTTGGCTGCTTTGTCTGGTCTTGACTAAGTTTTCGTTTCCTGGATTTCCCTATTTCTCTTTGCCCTCATCGGACACCTCATTGGCTTCTGCATTCTAGACGACATGGACTGTCTTCTCGACCACGGGTCTCACCAAGCCCAGATTTAAAGCCCTGATCTGTCTGCTTGTCAGTTCTGTATGACCCATACCAGCCTCACAGAACTCACTCCGGCCTTTGCCAACCTGCCTGCCACCACCTGCTGTGAACAGCCAGCTCTCCACCGCCTGGTTTCCCAGCATTCTACAGTGTTTCCTGTCTTTTTCTAGTTCTTAATATCAGGTTCTCTGTCTGTATGGGCATAACAAAAATGTGTCCATCCTCCTATTTTACAAAAGTGTTCTGTTTTTCTTTATTTTATAACCTAAAAATGGAAATAAAATGGTGGTCTAAAAATTACAATATATTTCCTGTAGTAGATTTTTAGCCAATATATAATAAGTTGTCTTTTTTTTCAAAAGGTCATGTATTGTTTGTGGCTCTATATGAGTTTTATTAAGCTGGACTGTGAAGGTTGCAGACCCCTGGTGTAGATGTTTGGTAAGGACATGAACCCTGCTATGCTTGGGTTTGCTCATAGTTGTGGAGTTCAACTGACTGCAAGGTGTTCAGATCTGGCACCTGCAACACAAGCCCAAATCATCACACCTCCACCGCCACGTTTCGCTGTGGTTTGGTTTTAGGTATTAGTTGGGGTTTGTTGCTTAGTTTTCTCCAAACATGCTGCAGTACATCATGGCCAGTCTTGGCCAGGCCTGTTCTCTGAATCTTTCTGCAGATATAGATACAGATATTGAAAGCTAAGGATGTTCCCCTTGTTACGTGTTTTTTTGGTGTCAATGTCCAGTAATGAACTTAAAAATCTAACATTTTCAGGGCTGTAGAGACTCAGGTGAAGCTCTTCTATTATCTCCCTGAGTATTACAGTCCTTGGCTCTGTGGTGAACTTGCAGGGGCAGCCATATTGTCCAAAAACAGGGTGTTGTGCTGTACAGTGGTTTGTTAGAAAACTAAGAGACAAAATAGTGTTGCCTTTTTAGGTTTTTGTTGAAAAGTCTGATGTCTGGTCCACATCCGTGCTGCCCTGCAACATTTATCAAAAGAAATGCGCCAGAAGATCTTGTGTTTGCTTGCTGAATGTTGTTAGTCAGCATCTTTAACGATGAAAGTCTATAAATTCTGTCCCAGCTGCACGTTTAGAGTCCTGCTCAGTGATGTCCATAAAAGTACACTAATAGTTTGGAAACTGTTTAAACTTTGCTGTCACTGCTGTTAGGATGCTGCCTCCTTGTAAGTGACCTGGTCTCTGTGAGTCAGTTTACAACATTCAGCCAAGCCGTGTAAATACAGCTGAATGAGCCACTTACTCAGAATCTGATGAGGCTATTTAAGATGCTCTGCTCTGTCTATTGCAGCATCAGCAGCCATCTCTGATGAGGCTATTTAAGATGCTCTGCTCTGTCTATTGCAGCATCAGCAGCCATCTCTGGTGAAATTGGCTGCCTGTATTTTTTACAGTGTCTACAGAGTATTCTGTCTGTCTGGGATGGAGTCCATGATAGCGCAGCACATCTTCTCAGATCTGGCGTTTCCTGCGTTTCTACTCCACCTGAGGATTACCATGTAATTTCTACCCTACATTATTAAAAGTTGTGAAATCCAGGCATTTTGTTGGTACTGTTACTTATCAGAACTACTAAACAATATTACATTGTCAGCCAAACAACAGGAAGACTGTTTCTTATCTTGTGATGTGGATTTTCATGAGAAACTCAAGATCACAAGAGAATCCGTCTCACCTCCAGGCTTTGCGTGAAAAGGCTGTCGGTGGGATGCCTGGATGTGGTTACTGGATGCCTAAAAGCATCAACTGGTTTTCTTTATCAACAAATAAGCTAAAAGCAAAGCTGCTGTATTTTTCAGTAGTTGTTTTCCCTTCATTTCCTCCATATACTTGAACCGGCATCAGCAAAACACGGCTCCTCCTCGTGTCTGTCTGTAACACAGGTGCTGGTTCCGCTCAGAGCTCCAAGATGCCCTTGGCAACATGAGGCGGATAATGATCCACTCATCAACATCGCATGCCAGCAGGTCAGCGGGATTTCTGAAACAGCGCACCCTCTCAATGTCTTCCAGCAGTGCCAAAGCTGCCATCGTCCCACAATTCTCGGCGCCTTTACGTAGCTACTTATGGGCATATGTGATTTTTTACACCTTAGGTATCATTACCCTTGACTTATAAGGCATTAATATGCTGAACCGCTGTCGTTCTTTTCGCAGTGAGATTGAAAGGGCCTCTTAGATCATTTACATGCTTTTCATGCTCCTCAGCGCACAGAGCGATGCACATCTATGGCAAACACAGAGGACAAGTAAAAGTTACATCCCATTGAGAGTGTTTCCATCATTTTGGAGGCGTGCAACGTTATTTCATGAGTCTAAACGGGATTCAGTTTATTTTTACGGCTTTAAACCATAAAAGCTCTAACTCATGAAAAACTTCGGGTTTAGTTAAAAACAACAGAATGTAGTTATATTTAAGTGCATTTAGACGAGCTTTACTACTTTGTCGTTTGTTATTGTCGACTGAAAAAGTTTGCTTGCTGCCTCACATTTTTACGGCAGGTCAGACATTCACGTGGATTTCCGTACACTTTCACATAACGTTCCTTTTTGTGCATCCTGAGTTGTGTGTGAAACTTTTTTGTGTGTGTGTGTGTGTGTGTGTGTGTGTGTGTGTAGGCACGGTTTATACGTGAGGCCCCAGATCACGCTGCAGAAATGTGCAGTGTTGTAATGTGTCCAACTTGTCCTCTAGTCTAAAATCCTCTCCTGGGTTTCCTCAAACAAGCAGCACCGAGACTGCTGCTTTCACACCACGTCAGCAGACTTGCCACATACTGACACCAGTGAGTCCAATTAGGTATATCTGCATATAAACGTGGCTGCAAAGTAACTAGTTATGTATTCAGGGGACATCTTGCACCCAGAAGGACGTTCAACGTTATACTCTGTCACATTATTATTATTTCAGTCAGGAACCCAAGGCTGCATGTCCAGAGAGAAGAAGGAGATATTACAATAAAACTAGGCAGTCCAAAAGTCCACGGAGAACAGCAATTTCCTCAATGGTCCGTTGCTGCTGTAAAACGGAATTTTTACTTCCACAGGACAGGTGTATAATGTTATATTCTGTTCTATTTCTGGTCCACTTCTCTTACTGCTTTCTATGTTAGCTGTCCTTTTGCCAAGATAAAATATCAAATGATGCGCTCTGTTTTGGGAACCCTGGGAGCTCTCATATGATTGACTCAGGAACCAGGAAGTAAACACAGCTACACTCTGAACCGAAGCTGTTCTGCACCGTACCTCTAGGTTTGAAAGGAGAAAACCTCGACTAAGTCATTGTTGATGGAGAGGACTGATGGTTAATAGGGAATGTTTCTTCCATCCCAGGTGACAAGTGAGGATGATTTAGGTTAATATTAAAGTAAATTTCTTAGTTGTTGCTTCTTTAAGAGTAGGTGGGTCTCACAGAGAAACAGAACTAGATATATAGTTAGGCTTGATGTTACCACAAAGGACAATCATAAGGAAAGGCGAGTCACTATATGCAGCTCCTTATAACCTCTGCTGGTAGATGGAGATACAACTGCCAGGTGTGTCCCAGCAGACGACCACATCCCCCATCCAGGCTCCTTTATATGGAGAAGATCTTAAAGAAGCTGAACCCTCACACACACGTGCGCACGCACGCACACCAGGGTCCTGACATCACCTGCATCAGCACTGCAGCCCTCACACCACACTCATGTGAATCAGATATTCTCACAATGGCCAAACACTTACGTCACATGATCACATATCAAAAGCGTCAACTGAAAGTAAAAGTGGCAGTATGACGTGCTTTTGATCGCTTAAGCTATAATCATATGACCCCTTGTGGGCACTGATAAAGCACAGAAATGTCATTTCTAGATGCCTGTGCAAATTGTCAGTTATCCAGGTCATCACAACAGCAAATAGACTTAAAGTGGAGGCAACTGGACTTTCGCTCACTCAAGGGTGAGCCACCAGAATTGACAAAGACTCCTGGATAGGTTTCTGAACGTTTTCAGGAAAACTGAGCGAAAGTCCAGTTGCCTCCGATTTTAGCCGGCTTGTTGTTCATTTCTAGATATTCAGTGGATCCTTAAACATGGTTACAAAAATAAACAAGAGGGTCGTATCACAGCAGATGTAACATACTATATCCTGACTAAGCAGTACACTCCAGATCCCAATACACATGCACTATTCGGAACAGGAGCATATGAAAAGTGACGCGAACACTTAAGGACAGGAATTTATGTTTCCACAGAATCTCTTTCCTTTCCTTGTGTTCAGGACCACATCACACATGTGTTTCAATATACATACATACATGGCTTCATTCATTCATTCATTCATTAATGACCACACAACAAGTTGTTGAAATCTGTTTGCGGTACAGCATGGCATGCTCATATTACTGTGCCAACACACAACAATACAACACCAAATAGACGGATACACATAGAAACCTCAGTTAGTGGCTTGATTTAATGTCCGTACAGCTGTTGAGAATAGGTTGCTTTTGAATTGGACTGATTTGGTTGGCAGAGACCTGTAGCGCCTTCCAGAAGGCAACAGTGTGAAAAGGTGATATGCGGGATGAGAAGGGTCCGAGATGATTTTTACTGCTCGTCATGTGATGTGTCTATGGTACAGTGTGTCAGTGGAAGGGAGGGTGTGGCCTCTGATTTTAGACTTAGATTTTAGATTTTTCTATTACACGCTGTAATTTCTAACATAAGGAGTCCTAATTTTCATTCTGCGACATTCGGGTGGTAGGGTCAGAATTTGGCGTCAACAACATGAAAGCATGGATCCATCCTGCCTTGTATCAACAGTTCAGGCTGGTGGTGTAATGGTAGGGTTTATACAGGAACGAGTAACTCTAATTTAATGCTTTTTAATGCTCTCTTAATGCTCTTAGAAATAATTTTAATGCCATCAACAAGTACCCATGACTCTCATATATATATATAGTTAGATTTTAAACTTGACAGTCAAAAAAGGACCTCAGTTAAGTCATTTTTATCTTTTAAAGAACAAAGCAAAGGTAAAACCTATTCTTTCAAGGCAAAAATATAGAAAACACTACTCCAAGCCTTCATTTCATCTGGCTGGATTAGTGTAATTCTCTTTATCTCTGAATCGGTCAGTCCTCACTCAAATGTCTGCAGCTGGTTGAAATGCTGCTGCACACTTTTTAATGGAAAAACATAAAAAGAGCACATTACCCAATCCTGGCCTCCCTTCACTGGATACCTGTTTATCTTAGAGTTCAGGGGTCCGTTCTTCGTACGTCGCTAACTCAGTTAGCAGGATTTCATTGTTGACGATTTGGCATGATCTTGGATCGTTTGGTTCTTCGAAAGACATCCTGCACTTGTTGTCATAGCAACATGTGCGCCAGCTTAAGCCTGCTCGAGAGCAGGCTTATTTCATGTAAACAAGATTAGATCACGGCTGTATAAGCGGAGGAGATAGGGAAGTCTGCCGTAGCCATGTCCATTTTTAGGACTGCAACCTGTTGCGGAAGGTGCAAGAATAATTTGCAGAGTTTTTCCGAATTAATCGCGTATTGCGCAATAGACAGGATCCTTGAGCGCAGCGCGACAGTAGAGAGATTTTCTTGGTGGCTGTTATAAACAGACAAACACATCATTTAACAGTGGCTTTTAAAGAGGAAAAGGTGGTGTTGGAGCCATAAATCTAAAATATTTAAGTTATTTGTATGATGGTTTGCTTTTTATTTTTATCCTATAGACCCTTTTCACAGTGACGTCATGCAACTTCCGTTCTGCGGTGAAGCAGGGTATCTTTACTTCCGCTTTCTCCGCGAGCAGTGTTTTTACATAGGGAATTCACACAGTCCCTCACCAATCTACCCAAATTTCGTTTGGGAGACGTGCACAGACTGGCACAAAAGCTTTCGACCACACCAGCCTCCAAACTCGACAAAGATGACAAGTTCTTTGTGGAACAATACCTTTTCGATTATGAAGGTAAGAGCTTTGTCTTCTTAGCTCTGTTGTTAGCATAGATGCTAGGATAATGATAGCAATGCTACCAACAGGACTTTTGTCATTTATTAGTTTTCTATTTCTCCATTATATTGCTACGCTAGCTTTATTGCTATATCAGCTTATCTGTTTCACAGCTTTTAGCCAATGAGTCTCACCAGGGATATAGTTGATGTATAATGTTGAGCCTTTTCATACTTTGTTTTGGAACAGTGTCAATGCTGTTGGCCACTTGGTCACAGTTAGAGCACGCTGTCACACCTCTATGAATAAAAATGAGGAGCCTCATTCCCTCCCGGTTTTTTTTTTTTTGTGTAGTATTTTACTGAGGTTGCAGACTTTGCAGTATCCCTCAAAATTCCTCTGTGGGTTCAGTGTGTTTCTCAGTCTCGTCAGTACATTTGGAGCCTCAATTAATAAAATAATTCTGCCCATTCCTGTTAAAACTGTGATAGTTTAGGACATCATAGACTGAGAAAGACGCTGTCAATAATGTTGAATGCACACTGCATGCACACTAATAATCAGTTCACTATAGCATTTATGGATTATGCTGCTGTCGGGGCAAACCCCTTGTGTCCTATACTGTTATTTTTCAGGAACTGACCAAAAAAACATGGATTTTAAAAAACTTCAGACAACACACTTCATATATTTTAGTTATTTATTACATAGATACTTCATAGCAGCTCTGTCCATTTTACCTTTTACCTGTCCTGTTTATCCTGCTGCCTTGCTCCGGTTCCCCTCTGCCTTACAGAAGAGCCTGCTGCCGAGCTCTGGTGGGTTCTCCCCTGAACTATCAATTCTCTTCCGAGCTGTGGACCCTGCTGCCTGTTGCTGGTTCCAAGAAGTCTCTCTCCGGGCCGTCAGCTCCTGCCAACACCATCACCCTGTTCCCGTGCAGTTCTACCTCGCTGGTTACATCACCCTCCATCCCATCAAACCTTCAATAAAGACTTTCATTTTAAGTTCCTTGTGTGTGGTTCTGGGTTCATCCATAGACAAATTAGACTTAGACAATTTTATTTGTCATTATGTATACACAGAGTGCGTACAGAACGAAATTCCGTTTGCATACAGCTTGAGAATTACAGTAAATTACAGGATAAAGTGCAGCAGTGATTTAACAGTAAACAATTGAAATGTAAACAATGCAGGAGAAAGAGACGGTGTGCGATCACAGTGTACAGGTGAGTATTTTTAAAAACCATTTGTATGTGCATAAATTAATTAATTTCTCAGATTAATTTCCTTTCATTAACAAATTGATTTTGACAGCTCTAATAAAAATTTACGTGGTGAGCCACTGAAATTATCTTGGGAATAGCTAAATAAACTTATAACTCAATTATCTTTAAGAAAGAAAGATGTTTAATTTGTTAAAGGCCACTTGCAGAAACATAGGTGTCCTCGGAAGAGAAGTGCTGACTGCAGGCGTAAGTGCTGCTGCGAAGGATTTTAAAATTTGGCCCCTCGTCTCTTCTTATTGCTGTCACCCAATAGGCTCCAGTCTCAGCATCAGCCGGGAAGTCGTGAAAACTGAGATATGGAAAGTTTTTTTTGTTGTTCGAACACTGTGGGACACTGCAGTAGCAGTTTCTCTGTGATTGTGCCATGCTTGGTGGATATGATGCTGCTGAGAGATGGACACAAGGGGAGAAAAAATAGATTAATTATAATACTTTTTAAAACCTTTATTTAACCAGATAAACTCCCATTGAGATTAAGATCTCTTTTTTTAAAGGTTGATCTGATTAAGATGTCAGCAGCACATGTCATTAATACAGTATAATAAAACAATTTCAGGCTTCTACTTAAAATATACAGTATTTTGCACAAAAACAAAAAAAAGTGCATTAATATAAGTGCAAATAATATTATGAAGAAAATTCATTATAATACACAGAAAATTCAGAAACAGAAGTACTGTCCAATAGACTCACGGTAATTGTTTTTAGGAATGAACAAAAAGATTCAAATGGAATAAGATCTTTTTAATTCAGTGACTGCAATTATATAACACGTTACCATAATCAAGTAAGGGGAACAATGTAGCAGATAAATGTCTCTTTTTTCACTCCGTGAACAAGATTTATTTCTATAATAGCAAAGCTACAGTAATCATTTTATAACATCTACATCAGATTAATGAAAGGTAAAGTAAGCTAACAAGCTGCTGCATGTTAGCTTTGATATTCATGTTACTGTCCCAATCAAAGCATCTATATAACAGCAATGATCGCTACCAATACTAAGGAAAATAAAGATAGTCAATAAGACACGTTTAATATTGTGCTCTCAGTCTTACTTAATGAAATCACGCTGATTACTGATAGGTAAAAGTTTGGTAAGGTAAGCTAACAAGCTGCTGCATGTTAGCTTTGATCTACATGTTACTGTCCCGATCAAAGCATCTATATAACAGCAATGATTGCTACCAATACTAAGGAAAATAAAGATAGTCAATGCTACACATTGTGGTCTCAGTCTTACCTTATGAAACCGCGCTGATTATCAGTGAAACACCTCTTCACCTCCCGAATTTTCTATGTAAAAGCATGTAGCCGGAAGTAAAGATACCCTGCTCCGCTTCAAAACGGAAGTTGAGTGACGTCATGTGAAAAGGGTCTATTCAGTAAGAAGATTTGTTCGGGCCATTTTATTGTGAAGTTTAGTTTACTTTGAAAGGCTTTCTTCCTGTCGAGCCGTATATTGTATCAGAAAAAACTATGGATGGATTATCGAGACACGGAGCAACACAGTTTTACCGTGTAAACTGTGGATGACTTGGAAAAGGAAAATGTTCATTTTTTATGGATAAATTTTTTGTTAAAATTCCCAGTTTGCACATGTCCTTTACTTCCCGTGTCTAAGGAATGACACTGAAATTTGGATCTCTTGACATAACAAGTGTCTTTTTAAAATACAGTATAATAATTAAAGGCTACCATTTTGTAGAATATTCTTGTATTTCACTTTTACTTGTCCCCATGTTCTAGTGGGTCCCGTGGAGGCTCTGACATAAAAGAACAAAGTAAATATGAAATTATTAAAATGCAAAAATTCATACTGTAGAAAGTGATAGAAACATCTACCATGGACAGTATTTACGCATTAATTTGTCCGCTGCTTTTTGCCAGCCCTCTCTCCTGGCTTTAACAGATTTTGAGGTGTTTTAATTAATGACTCAAATTCGGCATAACCTTCCAAGCTCTTGTTCTGCTTGGGAGAAAAACTGTGGGCGTTCTTTGCCCATGCTGAACAGCCAATAGCAGCGTTGCTGATCAATGTTTCTACTATCGATACATTTCCCCTTTTAAACAAACGCATGAACGCGCAGTTGTCTCAGATAACTCAATCCAGCCATACTAATCGTAAACAGCAGGTGTGTTCGAAGAACCCAATTAGCCGGATCATGATTAGCCGGATGAAATCATCTTGGATGTGTCATTTGATCTTGGATGTTTTAAGCAACGTACGAAGAACGGACCCCAGTTTAAAGAACTTCTGTTTGTTTTTAATGTTTTAAACAGCTTTGCCGACCTTACTTAAATAAGCTTCTCCTTCACCTTTACACCCCTGCTTGCTCATTCACAGTTCTGAGCAGAAGCTTAGAGGGAACAGGGCCTTCTCTAATGGGCCCAACTAAGTTATAGAACAACATACCTTTGTAGATTTGACAGGCCCCTCCACTTTCCAGATTTAAAACCTGTATTAAAACCTATTTTTACTCATTGGCCTTCAACCTTACTGATATTTTATCTTTCTCAACTTTTCTTGGTACTTGTATTTCTGCTGTGCCGGCTGGTTCTGTTATGTTTGATATCAAGTTTTTGTTATTATTATTATTATTATTATTATTATTGTTGTTGTTGTTGTTGTTGTTTTAAACTGTTGAGTCGTTAACCAAGTCATTTTATTAGAAGTTATTTTGTTTTACCTCGTGTTAAAGTGCTCTTTAAATAATGATGACAATGATGATGATTATGATCACAAGAAACTTTTGCATCATCATCCAGAATCTGGAAAGAAAAGAGGCAAAAAGATTTTTACACCTCACTTAGTAACTCAAGGAATTATTTTAAATGAAATATTTTAGGCTAAAATATTAAACTGTTTATTGATTGTTGTTTTTTCTTCAATCCCACCGTTATGTTTAGTAATTTCTGCCAAAAGCTGCAACATTTTGATTTAATCCATCTGAATGCAGTATTTGCAAGCGCTACTCTGATTGGATGGAAAGAAACCTGACTGTGATTGGCTGGTGAGGTGGACAGTTTTTGAAGTCATGATCGCACAGAGAGAATCCCGCGAGCCGCGCACAGCTGGTGTTGAGCGTGGAACGATCAGGTCGAGCACGCGAGCAGACATGGAACCGAGCGCGAGGATAGCGGATTGAGAAGAGTTTATCAGATTTGAGCGCGCGGCAAACAGATTTGGAGCGCGCGCGCGCGCAATGTTTAAACGCTGAATACCTGTCTCACTGCGCGCTCAAACAAAAGGCACACATATCGCTCCAGAAGTGGGTATACGTAATGATGACTGAAAAATAAGTGGGGTATACTACACCACTGCCTGTCCGACTTCATGTGAGACCATAAAGCATTTACACCCATTGTGCAAAGCTTAATTTTTTTTACAAACACGGCAAAATTCTTCGTCATCTTTACCGTCAACAGGCTGCAGCCATGTCCCGAATTCCTCGTTTTCCATCCACTTTTGTTGAAATTTGCATTTTCCCATTCTCTAGCTCTTTCTCCGCCTCGAGCTCCTTTTCCGAACATTGTAGAAACATACGGCTTTACGATCAACCGGAAGCAGTTCAGCGTGTTTGGTTCCACGCAAACACGCGGAATCAGTTATATCTGATATAATATATCTGACGAAACTGTTTTTATGAACGTATTTTTTTAGAAAAAAATAAGGCATTTTAAATGCCACCGATAATCACATTTAATGACTTTTAATGCCAATTAAGGCCTTAATTAAAAAAAAAAAAATTTAATGACTTTTAATGCTTTTTAATGACCCGCGGAAACCCTGAACGGTGTGGGGGATATTTTCTTGGCACCCTTTGGGCCCTTAGTACCAACTGAGCATCGCATCAATGACACAGCCTACCTGAGTATTGTTGCTGACCATGTCCATCCCTTTATGACCACAGTGTACCCATCTTCTGATGGCTACTTCCAGCAGGATAACGCGCCATGTCATAAAGCATGAATAGTGGGTCCAACCCAGTACTAGCAAGGTGTACCTAATAAAGTGGCCAGTGAGTGTATATGTATGCATGTTAACAATAGAGTTAGTCTCTAATAGTCACTGATTTTTTCCCCCTGATTTGAACAATTTCAAATATCAATGTTCTTAGCCACCTCTAAGCTAACGAGGCCTGCAGCCAAACCACAACTCTGCAGACAGTTGTTTTACTCAGATAGTGGCACGTTGAGTTTTGTTTTGCCACAGATGGAGTTTATTGTGGAAGAGTATGTTAAACCAAACAACTGCTAAAACTTTTATCTTGAATAATTTGCTGCTATTTGACCACTGAGCCATCGGGGCTTCATAATGCAGCCAGGTGTGTTTGCAGGGAGGTTGGTGACACACCTGCAAGGCCTCACTGCTGTCTTCCCCCCATTCGTATTCATTCCCATCACTGTTTTCTTCCCTCTGAATTCATTTTTTCAAATAAGGTCACAAAGGGTCTTATACAGTGGATTTCCTCTGGCTCCAGACTGCATCTGTTCTGCAGCCAATGTATTTCAGCACATGATCAAACCTGCCTGGTGGCAGCAAAGAGTTCTTTTCAATAAAACAAAAAGCGCCCCGAGGTTCCAAACTATTGAGTCATCCACGGTTTAAGAAACCTATTGTTTTTGTATAGCAAAGATAAAAAGTTAGTGTATTTAGCCTAGCTTTCAACATGATTTGATTCAACATAGAAAGTAGAAGACAAAGGTACCTGAGTGCATCGAATGACATGAAATGAAGCCCTTTTGCTCGGTACACAGTAAAATTGTTCCTCATTCCCTGAATTTCTTAATGATGCCAGGCTTTGTAAAATACTAAATATTTTGTTCTTAGAGCAATGTCTTTAGACATTTCAATGATCCAATGTAACTCTGGTAAATGTATGTCCATCTTAACCTCTAAACCACAGATACTTTTATTATGAAAAGATTCCTGTCACCGGCTCAATCCCCTGTTTTACACCAAATCATTTTGTTGCCTCATTCGAAAGATGAGACGTATTACAAAGGAAAGTAAGAAGATGAAGCAAATTCTTCTGATCTTTTTGGCAGCATAAAACAATGCCATGTCTTTCTGCTCTGGCTTTAGAAGAGGGAAGACAGAAGAGGGAGGAGAGTCTAGTTCATACATTTCAGAAAGAAAGGCTGCAGTCGTCTGCCTCGGGGTCAGAAAACATGTTCTTTGATCTGGTCCCACCAACACCCATACTGAGAGCCACACAGGAGTTTGTGCTCTAGAACCAAAAGCATAACCATAAAAGTGGATTGTTAAAGTAAATGACAATAGTCCATCTTATTTCTGGTTTTCTAAAAGTGGCAGATAAAGAGCTTCCTACCAAATGTGGCGTTTTTAACAACTGGAGGTCAGCGGGATTCATTAAAGATAGGAAAAACTGCCATGCCTCAGGCTTTGATCTGTGGGGTGTGTGTAATAGTTTTGGGATCCCAAGCTAAATGATGACGCTTCAAAAATCATTCAAAACCAGAATTAAGTCTAACATGTAATAAAAATCTAAATCTATGAGTCATTGCTATTTCACCCCCTATGCATCAGTGCTAGGACATTACATATGAGATTCATCATCTCAAAAGAAAAACTTCATTGCATGAAAAATAATAGGACACAATAAGATGCTGATCATGCTCAAAACTGTTGGGGAGGAAAAAAAACTTCTTACCATTTTGAAATATCATCGTATTTTTATCAGGATTTAGGACCAAGGAATCAATTTTTCTTTTCTTTTGTTTAGAAAGACATGCAATCCAGTGACGTGCGGTAGGGTTCATAGCTGGTGAAGCACTGACGTCATCAGAGTCAGATTTACAAATATATACACTCTACGGAGTAGACTCATTGCAAAGTGCTGAAGGAGACTGATTGAGCCAAATCAATTTACCAAGATACATTGAAAAAAATATTGGTTCTTTGATGAAAAAAAATAAAACTAAATTATTTGTCATTTGATTGGTAACAGTTTATGAGTTATGATGGATTTCTGCATTTGTAACACATTCTAAAAATATAACACACATTACGCACATTTCATTACAAAAACAAAACATGACTAATTATAGCTGTCTTACCTCTACTTATAAATTAAGTCCATGCAGCGCTCTTTCTGAACAAAAATATCGGTCACTTTCCGGTAAAAGTTATCTTTATCTTCTTCAGTTTTAAAACTCTCTCAGTCTCAATCGAGATCACTGCCAGGGAGGAAAGCCTTCCTTGATCAGTCCTGTTCCGTTAGTCTTTTTAGTGCTTTACTTGTTTAGCAAAACTCGCTAGTAATACATGCATAACTTGCTGTGACTCAACAGTTTTGGGATCACGAGCGGTGCCCCTTGACCGCCCCCTGCCTAGAGGCCAAGGAACTGCCGGCCTCACCTACAACCCGTTCTTTGCCGGTTATAATCGCCCAGCAGCACGAAAACATGTTACCTGCACACAGCAGGAGCGATTCTAGGATCTGACCTTTAGGGGTGCTAAGCCCCCAGTGTTGACTGTGATTCCTGGCATGACCAACAGGCTTTACATTTTTAGTCCAGATGTAAGATTCTTATAGTTGACACATTTTTGAGCTAAAGCTCGTCAAACAAGCTACAATATAGGCCGATCCAAAAGCAGTGACAAACAGATTGAAATGTTTTCACACAATAAAACCTTGTGCATTTGTAAAACCTGCATGATGGCAATAGTTAGACTAGCTATATTGATAAATGTGAGGAATAATTTCCCTAAAGACACAAAACTAACTTAGCTTTCTTGAAATTTAATTTTCTCTGGTTTAACAGAGCAAAACCTGGTAGCCCACAAAAACCTTTTGCTGCACAGTGTTTGTCAGCTGGCTGAAAAAAGGGCTGCTATTTCTTTGCTTACAAGAGAGACAAATTTAGCAGTTTGGATATGGATGTACTTTATGAATTTGCATACTGAACTTTGTCTTTTTAAAAACTCAGATTAAGAGAAATAGTTTCCTTATTAGGAAAAAAAACATACAGTTCAGATTTAACTTTTCAGACAGGCATTCTGAATCCACAAGAGCATCTACTGAGCTCATGTTTAGAAACAATTCATTACAACAGCTGAAGCGTTTCGGACACAGATGCCACATGTGCAGAAAAGAATATAGCTGCAGATGTAAAATGTTCCAATAGAAAAAAATAGATCCAATTAGCTGCGCTCTGCTTTTTTTTAGCAACTAAAAATATCTGTGGTCCCATCTGATTGTGAAACAAAGATGCAAGGGCGTAGGTTTGATTTGAACTTTGGTAGGGACACCTACAAACAAACCTTCCATGGTCTGACGTCATTGTTCCTACGCAATATGCATGCTCCTATTTTTTGATGCTTAACTTGAGCGTCAGGGCACGTTTCGTCTGTCTAAAGAGAAAGGCACTATTTCTTGCTACATTTATACAAATTTTATAACCACGACACACACTAGATGCTGTTTTTTAATGTTTAAAGCATCACAGGATCTGATGAATGTCGAATTGAACTAACAGCAACAGAGACAAACGGTAAATATGTGACTATTAAACCAAATATAGTCACAATATGTCTGTTGTCTATCCTGTATTTTCTTTTGAAGATATAGAAATGCGCAGAGATAAACCCCACCCTTATTTTTTTTTATCTAAGATACTCATAAGATACTGCATCATAAAACACAGCAAAATTATACATTCAAGGGACTGCAAATAAATTTCATGTATTTACTCTGCACTGGAAGTAGCCTTTCAAATATTAAATTCAAACAACAAATGTACAACTGGGCTGTAGTTACTCTCTTTAGCCCATTTCATGTAATTTATCTTAACATTCCAAACACATTTCTTATATCATATATCTGAAGTGTAGATAACAGCTTCTCCTTACCTACATCCCCTCAGACAACTAATTATTTCCCTAACAATAGTGAGTTGTCAATGTTTAAATGTGCAGTAAATCTTAATACATAAGGAGCATGGAGGACCCAATACTGTACTTTGAGTAAGTTTGGTGACACCAAGACTGAATTGTAACCTGAGTGGTTGTCCATTTCATCATTAAAATGAGAACATATTAATATACTATTGGTATATACTAGTAAGACTATTAAAGAACAGCAGATTCAACTTTAAGATATGTAAAGGCCTATATTAAATTAATTTTGGGACCACATCAACAAGTTAAATAATTGCTTACTTTTTGGTATACCAAATTACCCTTGTAATGATGTAATATTTTATAGGCTAAGTCCCTGATGATGAGTGTCTAGCTCCGCCCCTGGTTTGTACTAATTTACTAATGGACAGTGTGGAAATTTTTGTACAATAAAACCAATGTAAATTGTATTCCTCTGTTTTATTTGTCTTTATCCTAATTCTAGAAGTAGAAATAGTCAAATAAATAGCACTATTATTTTGTGGAACCCTAATCATGCTATTATAACTAAGCAAAAGTCTAAACAAAAAATAGTTGTTTAGGTGGCACCTAGTGTTCTTATACTGTATATTATGTAAAAGAAATTACAGCTGCTATTTATACCTCAACTGCCTCGAAGGGTCGACAAAAAATGAAAGCAACAATAGCAACGAAATATTGGTAAAAGGGAAACCCTCACCTTTTCTTTTTTAAACGGCTGTGGCTAAGAATCTGAATTTTTATGACCTACAGTCTTTGCTTTTCCATTTTTCCAGCAGTCTTCAGAACTCCTGCCTGGCACAGAATATTTAGTTTTATAGAGGAGATTAGGTTTTTGTTGATAAAATGTATTATACTTCAGAATTAAATGCTATTTTGAGACGCTAACATTAGTTACTTACATTTCTCCAGTTCAACAAATCAAAACTCTCTCCTGCTTCTTTACAGAACTGCAATCAGCAGCTTTCACCTAATTTAGTGCAGATAATATTTAGTTTCTTAACTGGGACTAGTTTCGTAGTCTAGTATTAATTGTGGTAACCCAGTATGAATCAAAACAAATATCGCGCTCCAAGCACGCACAAACATGCACGCACACACACGCAATAGAAAACAGCCAATCAGGAAGAGGAAAGGCGGGATTTAAGGCAGCACAACCAATGACAGTGGAGTTACACAGCACACAGCACAGTCCGGTGTGCTGCACATTTAAAGGGACAGGAAAGAAAAAGCAGGCAGTGGAGCTGAGCACATCAGCGTTGAAACGACACCATGGGAACGCCGAGCACTTCAAACGGAGGCGCTCCGGGCGAACCTGTGCATGTACGCACGTCTGGCAGAGCCGAACCGACACGCAGGAATACTCTGAATCAGTCATTTTTTAGGGGTGCTGAGCTAAGATTTAGGGGTTCTTGGGCACCCCTAAAAATGGCCTAAATACGCCACTGGCACACAGTATGATGACCAAAACACAATTCGTAATCCACATACATTAAATTGTGGAAAATCAGTTCATAACTGTTTGAACAATTGAATTTATGATCTAGAGACAGGAAGATGCATTCATAGAATGGAAGCCAGTGCAGTTAACATGGGATTGCGCAATCTCAGGGGAGGCCAAGCTCGCTGCGGCCTCACCGGCTTCGCTATCGAGCGCCAACGAGAATTTACATGAAAAATAGCGAAAAGTCTGCGATTTTAAAGAGAATATGATCAAAAATGAGGAAATTAGATAAAAAATACTTATTACCAGTGACTGAGTGAATCACAATTTATATTATGTTATCATTATATATTTTCTTTCTTTCCATGATGACAAGTGAGGCCTGGCCTCACTTGCCTCCCCTGACTGCACGTCACTGATGCAATCTATAAAAGACATTGTATCTATAACTTGCCAGCATTGTTCTAGATACAAATAAGGAGCTATAAAATGAGTGGGTGGAAGAAAAAAAATCTGCGTGCAATAAGTTGCTGTGTTGTTGTGATTTTTCCTAACTCCTTTCTTTTGATCACTCTACACACACACACACACACACACACACACACACACACACACACACACACACACACACACACACACACACACACACACACACACACCTGCATCTCTGTGTGCGTTTGGAGCTGCCTTTTAGGAATGCAGGTCTTAGTTTAGTGGAGCAGGCAGCAACAGGTCTGACCTCCTGAGTGGTAGTTAGTGGAAGGCATTGCGCCGGTAGCTGAAAAGACAAGAGTCCATACGGAAACACAGGCAGTGTGTTTCCCTGAAACAAACAGCACCGAAGTTGCTCGGCAGTCTCTAAGCTGCCCCGGGCTGTAAAGCTCACTGTGATAGGATTTATTCAGCCAGGAGCAGCTCTCTGCCATGGAAGCGATGCACTTGCTGGACAACTGGAGAAAGGTAAATATTACCAACAGATAAGAGAGATTTTAGTATTCATGGAAAATCTCATACAAGATGGGGGTTTTTTTAACTGCGCAGGAGTTTACGGATGAAGCTTTCCAAATATTTCCTTTTATTTTCCTGGCTGTTTTGTGAGTCTCTGGTTCTTCCTTCGGGCTGACTCCAGTAAATATCATTTCATGGTTCCGTCTGGAAAGCAAACATGAGGATATTTGCTGCGGTGTTTAGTTCTCCCGCGGCTAAAGCACATCAGAAACATACTTTCCAGCCCTGCTGCACGACAGTTTTCACATATACACACATTTCTGGGAGCGCTCCGGCGCTCTGCGTCTGGGATGATTGTGCGCTTTCTAACCTCTCCTGCATGCAAAACCACAACGTGTCTCATGTCTCATCCAATGGCTGCAAAAATATACTGTCTCACACTTAGGCAGAATGTGCTTGTATCAGACGTGCAAATATAGACAGTGAGATTATAAAGAGTTTAGGTCTGTGCTGATTTGACCCCAGGTAGGAAAGATGGCCCTTAGGGGCTCTGGAAAGGCAGCCGAGGTGGGTGTTCAGTCAATGTGTTAAACCTCCGATGAGTTTAAATGTGTGTGGGGATGTAAATGTGTGTGTTCCTTAATCTGTCTGCCATCTGTTTTTTGCCTTTGTGATGACAGCATGAATCACACCTTGGATGTGATGGTATGTAGGCGGCAGGGAGCAAGGGGAACCCCGGTTACTACAGTCAGGCCTTCTAAAGCGATTGTGTCATGAAGTTACACGAGGAGATAAACAATGCCAGCCTTTTATACTGTAATCTTTGTTCCCTTTGTTGATGGTGACTTGTGATTCCCACAGTTTCAGCGTTGTCCCTTTTTCCTTCTCAGGATCTTCATGTGACGCAGGGAGCCGTGGACAACTCAGCGGACATGGATCGCCTGAACAGGAACGTGCCTGAGCTCGGGCGGCAAACTCACCAGGTGTTACAGGTGAGTGTGTGTGTGTTTGGTGTAGTGATAGAAGAGAGCTGCAGGTAACAACTTGAAAGCCTTTGCTGAAAGACACCAGCATGTGTCATTATGGTGCGAGAATGGGATCACTTGTTGATGTGGTCGCCTTGACAGGTTCATGTTGCTCCAACCCTCCTCAGATGATGAATAAAACACAGTTGAAAAAGCAGCCGGTCGGCAGAGGCAGCCCTGCCGTGTGTCGTTTAGTACCCAGAGTAATTAGACAGACCCGAGATTAGGAGTCTTTGTTTCCCACCTGCTGCCTTTGACAATCCTATTAGGCCTTAAGGGGAGGAGTTTGTGTGTGTGTGTGTGTGTACTTGTACTTGCAGCTGTGTGAGGACATATTTTTCATCTTTTACAACCTAAGTGAGGACTTTGATGTAAAGTGAGGACTTATTTTTGGGCCGGGGTTAGGTTTAGGACTAAAGTGTCAGATTTAGGCTTATACTGCGTTCAGACCAAACACGATTTAAGAGTCAAAAGGTGTCCAACATCTCAACTTGGACGCTCTGAGCAAAGTGTGGACAGGCCCGTCTGACATGTTTTGGGGGGGACTACCCTATTCTTTTCCTAAAATGCAGTAAAAAAGTGGTAAAAGTTTTGATAACTTGCCCAAGATTCCAACTTCCTCTCTAATCCTAGTCCAGGCAAGGTCTTTTTATTTCTGTCTCTCTAGTGATATCTCGACTGATCATAGATAATACGATGGGCACAAACAGTGACGATAAGTTTGTCCTCCATTGTCAACTCCCCAGCCTTTCATGGTTCTTCCGTCCCGTTGGAAAATCCGCCACTACGTCCATAGCAGAGTCTCTCTGATTGGTTCACACTCCACATCCAGCTGCAAAAGTTCAGATTTTCCAACTGTAGCGTCTGCCTCTTTGGATACTAAGATGCTTGAAATCTCAAAATGTGCTTCACCTGACGGGTGAAACGGAGGACCTCTCGACGCTCCTACATGTGCACCCACCATAGACTTTCCACGAAAATTAGACATCCCTGATGCTCAAATTGCGTTCGGTTAGGGTTAGGTATAAACCGGTAAAGGGTCAGTACTACAAGGTCCTCAGTAAGTATTTAAAACAAGCTTGTGTGTGTGTGAGTGTACTTGTACTAGGTTTAGGACTGAGGTGTCCATTAGGTCTAGGTTAGGGCTGGGTTTGTAGTAGTAATGGTTAGGTTTAGGGTTAGGTTCAGGTTTAGGGTTAGGTTCAGGGTAAGGCCATAGAAAGGGTTGTAGATGAATGGAAGTCAAGGCACAGTCCTCAGTAGGTCTTCTTCCACATGTATCCCTGGACTTTTAATGCTTTTCTTTGTTGTGTGACCTTTTATTTAGCACTATCCGAGTAAAGAGGGGACACATGTGCATAAAGCTTTCTTTATTTTTGTAAAATACTTCATGATTGTGTGCTAGTTTTTGTTGGTCTATCACATAAAAAAAAAAAAAAAAAAAAAAAAAATATATATATATATATATATATATATATATATATATATATATATATATATATATATATATATATATATATATATATTAATCAGGTGGAAAGCAGGAATTTGGACGACCTGTAATGTGGAAATTATTTGCAAATTTTCTCATAATTGTACATGAGTAGTTTCATGCAAATCGAAAGCATGCTGGCAGTGCACGCTGTGGAGCAAGCGGTTGCAGAGTGCGCCACTTGGGAGCAGCAGTACACAGCAGATGGGCGAGTATGAATCCTGGCACCTCCCCACTTCTCCCATCACTCCTTGTCAGCCTTCCCAGCATACCAGTCTCTAAGTCCATGATCCTTTTAGGCTTGACCCCCCCCCCCTCTTCACTGTTTGTCCACCAAAATCAGATAATCCTAGTTGGAAAGACCCACACACAGCCAGCAAATCAAGGAGCCGGGTCAATGATCCAGTCTCAAGTTCCAAATAAATAGGCATAAAGGCTCAAAAGTGGCACAAAAAGACAGTCAAGGTATGTGTTAATATGCAAATCTGTGCTACTGAGTTGGTCCACACTTGTCAGAGTTCATATAACTCACCAGCTAGCCCAGGGCATAATCGGCTTAAAACAAAAATACTGGCTGCAAACAAAGACAAGAGAAACACTCGTTTAAGAAAGATGGAACCCACTCTTCATCTGATAGATAAGCGTGAAAGCAGATTTTCAGTTGATAATAACACCCACCGTGTATAATCGTGTTCAGCTGTGGACCCGAGGTATTGTTGTACTGCAACGGTAAGAGAAAGTAGCAGAAACAGCAAGGAAACAATACGGCAGATAAATGTGCTAGTAAACAGGACGCTGACTGGCTGTGTCCTGTAGCCTACATGTAAGTCTATATTATGCCTTTTTAATGCTAAAAAATTGCAGCTGGAATAAAAGAAATAAAACAACACTACTGTTGCAAACCCTCCAAAAAGAAAAGTACCCTGCGTTTGCTTTGATGACAGCTTTACACTTTAATAGCTGCGCTTTCAAGGATAATCCCAGGGGATTTTGGCCTGGCTTACTTCATGATGATGTGGGTCAACAGGCCACGCTAAACGTATTCCCCTAATTTATTGCAGTAAGGTTGTAAACATCAGGTGTCATCCCTAAATAGGTTATAAAGCGGGATCTGTTGTTACACACAGGTTCTTTCAAAGTGTGTAACAGTGCTTCTCTGTTTTCTCATCAGAAATATAAAAAAAAAATCAGTTTTCTTTTATTATCCTCAACGCAATTAGCAAAATGGCTTCCTGAGCCTGAACGCTTCAACAGCTCATAAACGGATTCTTAATTTGGTGAAAGATACGTTTCAAAAAGCATGTGTTGTTTGCTGGAATTATTTGAAAACGTTAATTTCCAGTCTCTCAGGTAAACAGATTGTATCTTGGTAAGAAATTAAAACTGTTACCGCATTTCAAATACTTGGAGATGGTGTTTTATGGGGGCTAAACACAGGAAGATGAGGTCATAATTAGTAAGTATCTTAGAACAGAAACTGCCAGACTGTTGTTTCTGATTGGATCTTAAGTTAGAAGTTCTGCCATGACAACAGACCCATATAAAAGTGTAGGTCAGATTTTAGGAAGTGGTTTAGGTAAATGTTTTTCCTACAGTAGGTAACTCTCATTTTCAGGGTAATGAAACAGAGATTAGTTGTCTAACCAGCTGCTAGAGTGGTGCCCTCACCTAGAATCTTCATTATGTCTGAACACAGATTAGTGCTTTTTTTCCCCTTTGCCATGCACAACACTATCAGGACTCAAATGAAGAGAAAATATCATTGAATTCAGAATGTGTTTATATTATCAGCAGGTGTTGGTTGTGAGGGTGATGTGTTTAGTATATTCTTTTTTTTTTTTTTTTGTCGCACTAGTGGCCTTTATTTAAAGTAAGCTGACAGTGAGGGGAAAGAGATGCAGCAAACGTCAAAGAGCGGGAGTAAAACCCGAGATGGCCGCGTTGAGGACTACAAGGCGAACGGAGCGAGTGATTTCCATGTTATCCCTATGTAACGGCACGTTCAGGAGCGAATTAACAGTCCGCGAGGCAAATAGAGCTAAGAGAAATTTTACTCGTGCTGAACAATCTGAACTATTCTGTCAATTTGTATTGAGTTAAGGGTGCTCCTGGTCTATTTATTTAAAGTGTAACTAACCCCATGTAAAAGCATATTTTCGCCCCCAGACAAATTAAAAAAACTCTGTCATTACATGTTGCGTCCGCCATATTGGATGGGTCTCTCCTACTCAAAGCTTGCATAGCAGCCAATGGGAGTAAACGCAGAGGGAGCAACTTTACCCGTGTTTTCTGCAGCCTATGGTTGCAATAACCGGGGATAACTATTGAAAGTAGATGATGCGGTGCAGATCACCATTTTGGGCTGAGATTGGTTCTGAAGTTGAGAGAACAATGTAGAAATCCAACTGTGTTCAAGTAAGTTATATGTTTTTAGTTGTATTTTTGTGCTGCTTTTCTTCATCGGGTATTCTGAATGGATGTCAAAAATTCTGGTTTGCAGTGTGTGTGCTTTACAGAAGATGACTGCTATAGGGAACAACCTACCACGGCCTGCAGTATAGCTACAACTGGATGATGCAAATGTCACATTTTCAGAGTTTATAAAATAGCATTTGTATGAAGTTCAGTGACATGTTTGTGAGTAAAATTGTTCGAAGATAGCAGATTGTCCTGTGGCACACTGCAAACTGTTTAGACTTTTACCCCCAGGTTGTGGTTTGCAAAAAGCAGCCGCCACAGTGACAGGTCTTCTGCCAGGCTGCTTCTGTAATGAACTCAATGGAGACCTTACAGCCTGAGTAGTCAGCTACACTGTTGTGAAACAAAACAAAGTATATTGCACTTTCACAACACACAACCTCCCCTTTTCCTTTCTCTGTATTAAAAACCCAGAACTGTTTAAATAAAGATGATTCTGATTCTGATTCTGAAAGCCACTTTGACCTGGACCTTGCTCTGTATAATCCACTATAGTTCTCATTGATGTTTTTCTTTGAATTTAGTGTAGGATTAGTCAGTTACATCTATCTCGGGTAAGATGCTAATTTTTCATAACCTCTCAACCGAATTTAACTTAAAAAAAATCTCTATCCATTTTGAAGTTCACACATCCATTAAACAGACAGTGTGACATGATCAAGACAATAAGAACAGAAGTCATTAATAAGAAAGTGAGTCAAAGCTGAATTTCATCAAGCTGGGTCTGTTTCAGCACCAGTATAGTGCATGAAGCATAAATTACTTTACTTAGCAGGGGGAAAATAACTTAATTTATTCAGTGTTTTGAAACCCTAGGAGGTCTAGCACAATTTGCTGCAGTGGGATTAATACAACGGAAAGCAAATCTCTGAAAAGCAGAATTGGATTTAAATCTAGGCTGTGCTGAGAGCGTACAACTCAAATTAGTTCTCTGAACCATAGACATTATAGACGTAGATATGTCTGTGCTCTGAACAGCCTCCAGGAGGCGAGGGCTGTTGCCATGGTGACATACCCCCCTGCTCAGCTGTGAACACATAGTGGTGCTTCAGGAAGAGCTTGGAGGGGGAAGACAACACACACACACACATATCCCTGTTTAAAGAACAAAGTGAGGACCGTGGCTTGTCTTCCATAGACTTCCATTCATCTTCGAGCCTTTCTATGGCCTAACCCTGACCTTTAGTAATAGTAATAGTAATATCATCTTTATTGTCATTGAAACATACATTGAAACATACATTACAACGAAATTTGTTCTCTGCTTTTAACCCATCACCCTCGGGGAGCAGTGGGCTGCCTTAAGTGGCGCCCGGGGAGCAATCTGGGGTTAAGGGTCTTGCTCAGGGACCCAGAGTGCAGGCACTGGGGATCGAACCGGGTACTTGCATCCTTCTCTGAGTGCAAGCGCGCTGCTCTAACCACTAGGCCACCACTCCCTTTACAGGTTTCTTTTTATCTCGGGGGCGGGATAAGGAGACAGACCCTCTGTCTGTGTCGGACGCCCAAGTGAAAAAATTCTGCGACAGCCAGAGTTTGCCATACCCTCACCGTCGTCATCAAAAAGTACTTTTTTATGCAGGTGTGTTGAAATTGTCCACCTTTGTAAAATGCTTCTCTGCAGAGTACCCCACTGGATTTAATTGAGACTGGAAAGGGCCTGAAGTTTCAAGCGGAGCGCCCCCACCTGGTCAGCCTGGGCAGCGGACGACTGAGTACCGCCATCACCTTGCTGCCCCTGCCTGAGGGTGAGCCAGCTGTTTGGACACAAACACTGCACAGCAGTTTAACCCAATGCCATCCCAGCTTTATTTCTAGAGCACTTTAAACACCCGCCGGACCAAAGTCTAGAATAAATGAAACAGCAGACACGTGATACAATCATGAACCAATGATAAATCAATGACCTATAAATAAATAAAACAGTCCTGTATTAAAACTGTAATAAAACCATCACGCAATCAGACAAAATTAAGTGAATTGGAAATAGATAAAGATACAATTTTATAATTAACACAACAACTTAAGAGTCAACATCTCAGGGGAGGTCAAAGGCCAAGGAGAGGAGATGGGTTTTAAGAAGGGAATTAAAAGCAGACAGGGAAGAGGCATGTCTGATGTCCACGGGGAAGGTCTTTCCATAATTCAGGAGCACGGTGTTTTTGAGCAACGCTTTGTCTTTGGAACAGAGGCCATTAAAAGCTTTAAAAGCAGATAGAAGAACTTTAGACAAATTACTCAAAAACTGATCCAAAAAGCTCCAAAAATACTTCACCATTTCTTGAGAAAATAGGGCTGACGGCCAGAACATCCCAAGTAAAGAGCAAAAATGACTTTAAGAAATACCATCACATTTCTGTACCTACACTTCCATCAGCTTATTTTACTGTCCCTTTACTACATTTCTTTCTATTCAATGGGTTCCAACCCTCACACAGACATGGTGTGACATCTCCCCTAATGCTACCATCTTCCCAGTGCCCCCCTACGACCCATCTCATTCTGATGCTTCAGGGTTTAAGAGATTATGCAGATTTCTCACCTGTCTGTGACACTTTGGAGGCCATGTATAGGTCAAAGGGTCCTTTTGAATCTTCAGAACAGCATAAAAAACAATCCTACCTCTTTATTATTCATCTCCATTGAATACCGTTACAACTAAAGCCCATTCAATCGAAACATCACGTAGGCCTTATCCAAGCAGACACAATGTTCTTCCAAAATTAGCCGTTTCCTTGTAAACATGTCAAAGATTCTTGAAACGTAAAATACAACGACCCAAATGCAACAGCAACTCAGCCAGTAGCTTCCCGTTCTCATATTACTTTAACCGGATCCATGCAACAACCATCTGATGTTTTCCAACCCCCGTGTTGAACCTATGAGTAGCCGTTTCATCCCTTCCTTTGGACCCCGTCCACTCCTGAGAGCAGAACCAGATGTGCAGAAGTTATTGTCGCAGAGCAAAGTGCTTTGTACAGTTTGTGAGGGCCATTAAAGGGTAAATAATAATTTATTTAGGGTCAATAAAAATGATTAGATTTGATCAAAAGTTTTGAAAAACAAATTCCCCCATTTTATTCATGCATATTCCAGCATTTACATCTCAGCACACCGGACACTATTGGAGGTGAATTCTATTTACGGCACCACATCTTTGAAGGCTAATACATGTCCCTTGCTCCAGGCCGCACCTCTCTGGGGTATGGTGCAGTGGACATCAACATCCAGGGCCCTGGGGTGGCCGCCCAGCACTGTTACATCGAGAACAAGTCGGGGGTCATCACATTGCATCCCTCTGGGAACATCTGTGCTGTTGACGGACTCCAGGTCCAACAGCCCACTCGTCTGTCACAAGGTAAGAATCTTTGGCTCTTTACAAAATGCTGCGATAAAACTTCTTCCATCCGGCGTGCACGTCGTGTTAGCGATCGATCCGTCAGCTCTCCACCTGGGGATGCTGCACGTGATCCCAGTGATCGATGGGAACGCTGCCTGTAGTTCCTGCGTTAATGAGTTAACCGAGGGAGCTCTGCTACGCTCTGGCACGCAGATATTGACACAACTAGAAGGAGGGGAATTCATTTGTAATCTGCCAAATGTATAATAAGTCTAATATTTACTGGGTTATCTGCGCAAGGCCCAGTGATTGACAGTAGATGAGGACCGTCCACATGTTTAATAACTCGGACCAGCTAAGTGTGTTGCTCAGGACAGGGTTGTTCCCGACAGATTGAGAAACAGTTCTATATGGCTGAAAGCCAGATGCAGATCAGAATTAGGGGATGAGGCAGTTTGGTCAGAAATGGTTTTCCTATGCTGTGCTGGTGGAAGGTGTGAACTTGGATACTACAGCTTTTCTTTAATAACTAATAACCTGGAAAGAAGATTGGTGGTTAGCAAAGGTCAAATTAAACCTTTTCTAACTGTTAGCAGACACATTTGGCACATTTCATGTCTACCATCCAACTCATCCACTGACGTGTTTTGTATCTTTTACCATGCCTTAGAAAAATATCGATCTCCCTTAAATTTCTTCCACATTCAGTCATATTACAACCACAGACTCCAACGTATTTCATCGGGGATTTGGATTATAGAGCATAATTGTAAAGTGGAATTGTAAGAGGATTTACTGATTTTTTGTTTGTTTTATAATTAATAATCTGAAAAGTTTTGTATATATTTGTGTTCCGGCCTTCTGATTTGACACTTTGTTGAACCACCTTTCGGTGCAGTAACGTCAGAACGTTTGGGACATGTACCATCCGGGTTTCTCCATCTAGAGACTAAAGGTTTTGCTCATTCTTCTTTGTAAACCAGTCTTCCAGATTAATCTGCTTTGATTAATCCATTCCAGTGGAGCTCTGGGTGCATGTTCAGCCCCGCTGTCCTGCTGGAAGGGGACCATAGGGCCCAGTCTTCAGTGTTTTGATGTAGTAAACACTTGTTTCAGGATCGCCAAGGATGTATTAATCTGGCCAGCTAGATTGATAATGTGTAGCACTCTCCGTTCTTCACTGTTTGGGGATTTATTTTGGCTCGGCTGTGGGCTCGACAGCTCTTGCTTTTGTCACAGCTGTA
Source organism: Fundulus diaphanus (assembly GCA_037039145.1). NCBI lineage: Eukaryota > Metazoa > Chordata > Actinopteri > Cyprinodontiformes > Fundulidae > Fundulus > Fundulus diaphanus. The sequence continues at coordinate 50,223,262 of CM073124.1, read as the reverse complement.
TGTTCTGCCTTAGAGGAGCTATAAGTAAGATATTTACTGTAAAATCAACCTAAATCATTCTCATTTGTCACCTGGGATGGAAGTAACATTCCCTAAAAACAATCGGTCCTCTCCATCAACAATGTCTTTGTCAAGTTTTTCTCCTTTCAAACCTAAAGGTACAGTACCTACTTCGGTTCAGAGTGTAGACCGTGTTTACTTCCTGGTTGCTGAGCCAATCATATGAGAGTTCCCAGGGTTCCCAACACAGAGCGCAGCATTTGGTGTTTTATTTTGGCAAAAGAGCTGCAGCCTGCTAACATTGAAACTAAAATGGAAGAGAAGCGGACCAGAAATAGAACAGAATACAACATCATAGACCTGTCCTGTGTCAGTGAAAAATCAGTGCAACAACGGATCGTTGAGTAAATGGGGGTCTCCGTGAAAAGCCTTGTCTATGTGTTGTTCCAATTTTAACCACCAGGTGTCATTATTATTTTGTGTTCCTTTAAACCCCAATACTGCAACGACCCGAACCCTTCGGTCCTGAATGGTTGAGACAGGAGCGGGACAAGATGGATTATCGTGTGTTTGTGAAATACTGTGAAAACTCATCTTGAAGGCAAGGTTAGGTGTTTATAGCCAGCCATCTTCCCATCAGCTATGATAAGCCCTTCCCTGTTCTTACTGAAGAAATGCATTTCCACAATGTGATGCTGCCACCGACATGTTTCACCTGCAGGGGTAATGGGTGTCAAAAGAGGAAAAAGGGATCGTTTTCTCAAACACATGGCATTTGGAATGGAGGCCAAAATCAGATCAGAGCACCTTCGTCTTTGCTTTTTCTCTTACAAACCTGAAAGACGACTCCTTAATGCTCTCTACCAAAAGGAGATAGCAGTCCTTTTGAGATTCTGATAATGAGCTATGGATCTTTGCAGCTCCTCCAGAGCAGCCACTGGCTGCTTCCCTGATTAATGCTCTCCTTACCCGCCCTGTCTGGTTAGCTGGACGGCCATGTTTTGGTAGGTTTCCAGGTGTGCCATACTCTTTTCAGTTTCAGTTGATGGAGTGAACAGAGGTCTGTGAGACGTTCAAAGTTTGGAGGATTATTTTACAACCCAACCCATCTTTAACCTGTTCCCTCACTTCCTCCCCGACCTGTCTGCTGTGTTCCTTGGCCTTCATGATGCTGTTTCTTTTTCATTGATGTTCTTTTGCTAATCTCTGAGACCTTCACAGAGGATCTAGATTTATACGGAGATTAAGTTATGCTCAGACTTCAGGATTTAGCATGTATTTAGGGCATCATCTTAAAGGGGTCTGAACAAAAATGTATGCCACACTTATAAATAAATAAAAACAATTTAAAACTATGGATCCTTTTCCTTCCACTTCACAATAACCCACTACTTTGTGTCGGTCTATGACATAATATTCTAAGTACAAGTTTGCAGCTGTAATGTGATAGCATGTGGAAATGTTTAAGGGGTATGTACTGTAACGGTAGAGGCAAACTGATAAAGCCAGACGTCCCCATGGCAGAAGACAGTTATCAGATGCAGGAAACAAATTAAAGAAGACCCAAAACACTTCTACAAAAATCCCTTTTTCAATCCAAACCTCTTCTGAGTGGACAGCGATTACTTAGTACACAGCCGAGAGAAGAAGAGCAAGCATGGCAGACTACATATTTTCACATGCAGATTTGTTGCACAATAGCGATTTAAGCGAGAAAGACAACTGTGTTCAGGATGTTGGAACTGCGCTGTAAGCTGGTCCATGCTACAGAGGAAGTAAAACTGTAAGTGTTGCACTGTTAGTCACTGAAAGTCATGGAAGTTCCCTTTAGAGGGCCGTGTGGAGCAGGCAGAATATTAGGAGAGTGGGTTACCACTCAGCATTACTCACAGCTTCTGAACTTCCCCACGTCCTGCTGCCTAATCTCTCACGGCTAAGCAAAGCGTTAATAAAAGATGGGTACACCCCCCCCCCCCCCCCCCAACATTAGCTTCTTTAATAAATCATGTGGTTTCCACAGCACTGCATGGTTTTGTGTTGTGCCTGATGCAACTGTCAGTCAGCGTGTCACTCTGCCTTCTGGTATTTGGACACACGACCTGGCAAAGTAACCTAAGTGGAGCCACGGTGCTATTTATACTGCCCCCCGTTCCCAGACAGAGGCAACCCTAAACCCAGAGGAGGTTTCAGGTTGAGGACCGAATGCGAGGGGAAACCTGAGTGCACTTTCAGTCTGCTGGAGGGCAATGAATGAGCGTTCTGCAGATCTAATTATACAACAGGAAATGGATCAGACTTTATTGGTGACGTGCCACTCCCCATGCATTATATGAGTAATACATTACAAGGTGCTTCAGTCTCTACGGGACAAGTGGGGCATTGATGAGGTTGCATCGCAGCAAGCCGAGACAAGATTCTCCTGCGTGCCAGAAGTCCTCCGAACTCTACATCCTTCAGCTTTTCCTTGAAATAAATGATGGCTTGACGACTTTGACTTGTTAGCAGGTTGGTTTAAACAAAGACGCCGCCAACAATGAGCTGTTGTTGCACAAAGTAAATGTGCCCAGCAAGCTATTTATTGTAATCTTCTTGAATTTTCTGCATGTGTTAGAATACCTGGTCGATAGAATCCCTTCAAAATCAATGATCTGTAAATAGTGAGTCGGTTCGCTGAAAGCAGGATAAAAAGGAATGAAGAAGAAAGACAGGAAAGGTATGCTGTCTTTCTTCAGCCTCACAGGAGAAGACTGATGGCTCAGATCAAAACATTGCGTGGGACAGGCTAGTTTTCTAACTCCTATGTAAACTTCTGTTATAGCAGAGAGTGGTTAAAGAAATGCCAAAAATGGCTTTGATGGGTTAAGTTTGAAACCTTTCGTGTCATTTTAAGGCATTCCAAACCACTCTGGCTGAATCATTTTACTTTTTGATTAGATTTAATAAATTAAACATTAAGGCATTTCTTTTTCTGCCCAGCATGGAGGCAACATAAGCCCAGAGGGTTTTAGGATCAATTTCCACCTGAAATTACCGGTGGAAATTGACATAAATCAAGTGCGAGTTATGGAGCGTAAATGTAAATGTAAGTAGTTGTGTAACACAAAAGCATTAAAGAAATTTTTCAGGTGGAACCACTATTGCAAATGTCACCATTTCTGTTTTATAGGCGATTAAACAATGATAAATCAAAATGTGTGACCCTCGCCTAAAGTTTTTCCAAAATAAACATTGCAATAGGGCTGGACGATATAGAAAAAAAGCATATCGATAAAATAGAAATCATATTGATCGATATCGATAATTATCAACGCAGACTTAGTTCCTGAGTCTGCGTTTGAGATTGGTTGGGAGGATGTAATGACTGTAGTATTAACCTACATGGCTAGAATGCAAAAGGAAGGAAAACTGTTATTCCATTGAACTTTTTATTGACCCTTTTTTGTATCATCGATATACGTCTATCGATCGATATATATTGTTATTGAATTATCATCCAGCCCTACACTGCAAAGCTACATGAAAAGCCTTTTTAAAAGCCTAAGATTTTATAGAACCACATTTTGACTATAACTGCAATAAATCTGGACTGAATCAGTTGAAGCATCTTTGATCCACAAAGGTTTTAGTGAGCAGTGTGCCAGGCGGACCTGTGATATTGGCACAGCTGTGCCAAAATGGGCCAAAACTGTGCCAATTGTGTTTTTCACCTCATAATAAGGAATCTGGTCAAATAAAAATGATGATTTCCATTGTAGGACTCGTTCTGCATGACAGTGTGTTTTTTTATAAGATTTACCCCCTGTCTCATCAAAATGTACCGCTGTGCACAGCATAATATCAATGAATGAAGAGAAAGTGTGCTGAATTGTGTCCTTTTGTCTCAAACAAGAATTTTATTTAAAAAAGACTTAGCAAAAAAAAAAAAATCAACAACATCAGAACAACATAAGTATCAAAACAAAGTTTGAAAAGGCTCAGATTCTGGGACCAGGAGGATGCCTTGGTGAAAATGTAGGTGTCTGTGGCTCAGGGTGTGTTTAGGAAAGTGTAAATGATATAAACACTTTAAATAAGACTTTTTAGACCATCCAACTTACAGTAAAGGTAATGATTGTATTGTGCTGTTGAATAGGGAGGAGGGGGGCAGCAACACGATAAGTTATTTCCTAAAGCTCTCCAAAATAGCAAAATACCATAAAACAACACCGTTGGAAAACCTCAGTTGTATTGGAATGGTGTAAATGGTATGGCCACTTCATAAAACACTTTTTAGATCATCCAGCTGACAGTAAAAGTGACGCTTCTATTCTGCTTCTAAAGCGGGGGATATCGGGGGAGTGAAACTTTCTGATCACAGATCGCTAAATTATTACCCACAGCTCTCCAGAAATAGAAAAATAATAAAACATGTTATTCATGGCTGTAAATAACTGCAGTCGACATGTAAGGTAAAGATGCTGAAAATGAAAAGTAACCGTATGACTCATGAACTTGGTCCAGAATCAGCTGCTCCTCATCTTCATCCTCCCCAAATCCGTGCAAGAGTCAGAAGATTCCTCTATCTCAGCATCACTCTCCCTTATACAGTATTTTCTCCCAAAGCCTCCCGAATGGTGAATTTCCTCTTCTGTGCCATCACAACTATAGGTGTTCTCAGAAAAATCCACACCGCCAAAGAGATATGCAAAAACAACAAGTGCGTAAAACAAGAAGTGCGCATGGCAACACATGCGCAAAGCAGCTGTGGCTGTGAGTTTTACAGTCTCTGTTACGCACAACAATTACGTACGTCATCAAGACACATCGGACAAAGACGTGCTATACCTTGCTGGAAAGGTTAGGGTTTCTAGTTTCCAACAATACTAGCCATGGGGGGATGGGGCCGAGCAGGGAAGCCTTTTTCTGAAAGAGTCAGCAATTTTTGATAGACATTGATATGGCATTTCCTGTGTTTAAAAAGCAGTAAAACCAATAATATGTATGAAAAAAATTGTGACTTGTTTTAAAAACTTTAAAGTCTCTTTTTTAAGGTGGATTTAGAAAGAAAAAAAGTGGCAGTTTTTGACCTAACCTTAAAACTGGACAAAAAAGGCCATAGCCCCGCCCCTAGCGGCCCATACCATTACCGGTATGGGCGGGCTTAAGGGGTTAACAGCTACATTAATATAGATACCTTCAACTAAGACATTATTTAGGAAAAGAAATGAAAAGGAATCTACAATGATCGTGGCCCAGTATCATAAAGGCTATAATTGAAGGCAAGGCAAGGCAAATTTATTTGTATAGCACATTTCAGTACAGAGACAATGCAAAGTCCTTTACATGATTAAAATACAGGAGAAAAACAGAACAAAAGCAAGGAGGAATAAAATGTGGAAGCAAAATAGAACATCAAAAAATAGAAACTAAAAGCAAACATTAAAAGCAGTTGGACTACAAAGTTGAACTAATGATCAGTGGTTTTTAGCTGAAGCAGCTGAAGCTGTGTGCTAACTTTTGATCTCTCCTCTACTGGTCCAAAGATTATTACTTCAGTTTTGTTTTTATTCAATTGAAGAAAATTTTGGCACATCCACGTATTGATTTCTTCTAGGCATTTACTCAGTGCCTGAACTGGTTCATAGTCACCTGGTGACATGGTGATGTAAAGCTGTGTGTCGTCTGCATAGTTATGGTAGCTATGCAGACATACCCTTGAATCCTATAACTCAATGATAGTACGAAACATTATTTGCAAGTTGTTCTGGAAGAGGTAAAAGCAGACAACACTGAATATGTAGAAGCAAGATGGGAGAGGGAAGCAAACATTGAGGTGTCAGGGGAGGATTGGGAGGAGATTAATGAATATCAATGGAAAACCACAAATTCATCATTTTAGAGAGAGTATGGCTGGAAAAATATACTAAGGATTTTTTTTGCGACTCCGGCGCAGAGAACATAGGGAGATACCAAATTGTGGAGATTCTGTGGGGCAATAAAAGCAGATCACTTCCATCTCTTCTGGGGATGCCCCTTAATAAATCAATATTGGATAAAAAGAAAATGAGTAATTCAAGGGGTGATAAAAATGTACATTCCATTTCAATTGGAAATTATGTACCTTGGGAATACTGATACTTTAAAATTAAAAACAGGGGGGATTACAAAATGTTGAGAATATCGCCGTTGGCTGCTAAAAAAAGGCAACATCCCGAAGATGGCGAAGTGATCTGGAGCCTAAAGGGGAGGAATGGATTGAAGTCTTGTTATATATTTACAATATGGAGAAATGAACTGCATCAGAAAGATAGGAGGTTGATAAATCCAATAACATTTGGAATGGATGGTTATGATAAAGACAACACAGACCTGACTTTGTTTAAGTTGCACAAACTGCTGGGAGGATTATGGGTACTTTGTGGAGGTATTGAGTTTGTTTTGATTTTTTAAATGTTGTACTGTATATTATGTTGTACTGTATGTTTATTCGTTTCGTTTGCCAAGAAAGATATTGGTCGTCTTATGAGCATGGACCTTCAAGGTCAGTCAAACCTGACTGAAGTGGTAATTGTTAGATGACCAGGTATGTGTGCATGTTGTAAAACATACACTGCAAAAAACACAATGAAAAATATATATATATTTTTAAAAGAACAGTACATTTTTAAAAAAGTGGATTTACAGATCACAATTTTCTTCTTGTAACTTAGCGGTGGGATTTGTTATACCTTAAATTAATTCAGTTTGTGCCTATAAACCTAATTTTTTTATTTAAAGTGACATGGTTTCAAATACGATGTCAGAAAGTTGTACACGACTCGGAGATATTTGTATCACCATGTGCGTGAATATATGTAGTTCATATATACTGTGACCTTTATCCTGCACAATTTAACAGAAATTTAGTTAAAAAAATCAACAACAATCTGTTAGGAGGTAAAAAAAAAATAACATTGTCATAACTTGGTGGCATAAGTGTGCAGACCGTAATCCAAAACTTTGAACCACCTTTTCATAAAATTTCCTGTTCTCTTGTTTTCTTTGGTAGCAGCCTGTTGTGTAATTATGGGTTTTGATCATACCAGTTCTAATCAAAAATCATAGTTCATTTGTAACCCCAACCACGTACCATCCACAACATATACAACACTTGTCCCTGACCCCGTCACTTCAACAAAGCAGCATTGGTGAAATGAAGTAAGTGATCGGTCTCTGATCCATTCTGCGGTCCGACCAGGCAGCCAGAACTTCCATCTGCACTGTGACTGTTATCTGTGGTTGGCAACTTTGGGTCTACCGTTAAGTTCTCTACCAGTTTATTTATTCAATCATTTCATTTTGTAAAATGAAATTTTGTAAGATTCAGGCTAATTCTGCGTTCCTGTATTAGTAAATCCCAGTAAAAGGATCACAATCTATTTCTGTTACCTGGTCTCTGTATTTACTCTGTTCCACACCACTTCGACAAATATTAACTTTTGTCATCTTTTTGTCTAATTCAGTACAAAATCGTTTACATATTTTGGCAGAGTTTATTTTATGAAATACCAAAACGAATCGATTTTCCGGGTGCGTTTATTTACATGGTGCGCTATAATTTGGTTGGGGAAAAATTCATCTCTGCAAACTATAGACTATATAAACCAGCAAATGCCAACCAAATCCCACCTGAACAGCAGAACTACTGTATATTTCTGTTTTGTCTGATTGACTCCATCCGTTGGCAGGTGTGTGCCAGAGATAATGACATGCTGTTGAATGGAAGAGGATTGAGCTTGAACATGTCATTAAAGAAGCTTTGAGGGATTAATTCATGCAACAACACCGTAATTCAAATTGTTCATATAGTTCAAGAAAGGCACTGATCTCAGACTTTTGAAACTTGGTACGAGTCGTAGCAGGCCCTAAATACTATTTGGCACACTTAAGCTTCTCAGGAAGTGTGTTTGGCCAGTGCAGTATATACAGGTAAAAGCCAGTAAATTAGAATATTTTGAAAAACTTGATTTATTTTTCTTTTGGACAGCTGTCAAATCTGAAGTCTTCCCCATGTTTGTGTAGGCTTCAGAACTGGACTGAGAGACCATTTAAAGCCCTTTGCAGCTGATTAGTTTGTGGCACCAGGTGTCTTAACCCTTACACAATATTCTAATTTTGTGACACACGTAATTTTGGATTTTCATTTGTTGCCACTTCAAATCATCAAAATTAAATGAAATAAATATTTGAATGCATCAGTCTGTGTGCAATGAATAAATATAATGTACAAGTTACACCTTTTGAATGCAATTACTGAAATAAATCAAGTTTTTCAAAATATTCTAATTTACTGGCTTTTACCTGTATATATATAGTGTTTGTGAGAATACTATATGTGTCTGCTTGTAGTATCTGTGTACATCCTAAGCCAGTCTCTAAAAAATGTTTTAACACGTGGTGACAACAAAGATTCTTGACGTACCTTATGTGACATTATGTGTAGACAAAGCTTTGAACGGATCTACCAGGGTCTTTTTTAACTTGCCAGAAACCTAACTTTCTAACATGGACCTGTGCCACTTTCAGATCTGCTGTAGATATGTTAAAGTGGTTTGCTAGAAAAGACAACTTCATCAATAAATGTTGCAGCTCATTGAAACGTGCGCTGTCCCGTAAATAAAGAATACTGAGCATCAGCGTGTGCCATAAGTTATTGGTAATGTGTTTGTCTCCCCTGGCTTCGTGTCTGACTTCTCCTGCCCTTAGGCAGACCTGGGTCATGTTATCATCACGCCACACGCAGGGATTATTTCTGCAGAGGCTCATGTGACTCAAGGGAGCTCTCAAGCGGAACGCTTTCTGCTCTGCATTAACTGCTTTTATGGCTCATAATAAATGTCTGCTCGTACGTCTGCTTGAACCTTTGCTCTTTAATGATTGAGGGAAGATATGGAATCAGGAGTGCTGCCTAAAGAGGCCGTCAGACAATCAGAGGAAGTGATCAGAGCTGCTTCAGCCTCAGGACCTCCTCCTCCTCCTCACCCCCCTCCTCCCCCGACCCTCTCCTTCCCTCTGCGGGCTGGGAGGTGACTGGGAGCCAGCTGTTTCTCTCAGCTAAGGCTGCCCCGGCAGCATAGCGTCTTCACTACGCCACAAAGCGTGGGTCGCTGGGAGGGAGGGGGACACGGAGACAATGGACGCAGATTACGCAGACTGACGTCCCGTAGGGGCTGGAGTGAAGAGCGCTCTGCCGAGGCGGCTACCGGCCGGTCCGAGAAGACAGCGAGCAGACAGACAGCTGCCATTGTGAACTCTCAGATTGGCCGCAGCGTATATCAGACTGCCGCTTTACAGGGATTATCGGAACAAAAGCGCGTCTGGTTTACAGAGGCAGCCCGGAGATAAACGCTGCCGGCCGGCCGGCCAGGTCTACAGGTCTCTGCGCCGGACTACAACACGTGGTTTGAGGAGCAGAGGATGGAATGAGCGGAGTTCTGTCCAGATGACCTGAAGTAAGTCTGATCTTTGCTGCTTTGCTTCACAGACTTAAACTAGGTCGCTGCTCCAACCGTTTCCCGCGGAATGAGGCTTTCTGACGGCTTGGAAACGAGGCGGCTGCCGTAATGTTGCTCTAGTGGTTTTATTGCTTTGCTCCAGTCTGCTACATTTATTTGGCAATTCCTTCAAATGATTTATCTTCATCTATAGTGAAAAGAACTGCTGATAACGAACCGTAGTAAAAACTTTAATAGAATACAATTAGTGTGCAACTTTTCCACTTATTTATTACATTTTTCTAAATTAAAATATACTAAAACTAATACATATGCAATGTATATATATATATATCCTCTATTCTCTTCTATTAAACATTATACTTTTTTACTATAGATGAAAGTAAATCATCTGATATTTGTGTGTGTTTTAATACTGATGTTTGAAAAAAAGTCTGCACATTTAAACAAATGTTTATTTTATTTTCTTAACAAATAAATATATAAACAAAAAAGGTTTGGTTGCTGAATTGTTTTACAATTTACAGTTAGCTTTATTTAAGTAGAGAAGTTTAGACATTAATATTTCTCCAATTATCTTTCTGACACCAATTCATTTTGCCCTTTTTGCACTGGTTGAATAGAGTTTGGTCTGAGGTTCACTAGAGCTGCTAACCCCCATTGTCTAGTCTCTATTCTCAGGAACAAGAACAGGATTTGGATCACTCTGTATTTGAAGATGTTTGCGATATTTAGCCAAGTTTAACCAGTCGATTGAATGTGGATTTCAGGTGCACCCTGGTCTGCATCGAAATAGCTGGATACTTCTGGTCCTATTTACTGAATTCACTGCACTATAAAGTAAGCAAAAAGTTTATTTAGGAAAAGAGGCATACTTTAAGTTGTTCCTTACATTTTAACATTTCAATATATCAGTGACATTTCTGCTGTAATTATTAATTATTAAACAAATTATTACATAGTACATATTTGAAAATTTACTATAATTATTTGCTTAATAATTATGGTACATTATGGTGCATGCTTAAATTACAGGTAGGGGTCACACAAAATCACTCCAGGGACCCTTGTGTTGTACTTTGGACACTTTGCGCTAGTTGCATTTTAAATGTAACTAGCACAAGATGTTTCCTTTTTTAGATCAGATTTTAGAGAATTTAACTTTCTAAGATCGACATCCATCCATTGTTGATACCTGCTTATCTACGCAGGTATCACAGGCATAACTCCAGCAACATAGGCACCAGTGAGATGCAGGGTCCAACCAGGACAGGTCAGCAGTCCATCACAGAGACGCACAACCCTGCACACACAGCATGCCTAAAAGACAATTTAGAGAGACCAGTCGACAGTCATTGTTTGGCTGTGGGTGAAAGCTGGAGTTCCTGGAGAGAACCTACATATGCACGGGGAGAACACGCAAACTTCATGCAGAAAGACCTCAGGCTGGGGTTTGAACCCAAGACCTTGTTTCTCCAGCTGCTCCAGTGTGCAGTCCTAGTTTCTTTAGATTTTCCTTGTTTTTGAGACCATTTTATCAGACACACCTAACAGATGTGTTAAACAGTTGTATTTTTTTTTTTATTTTTGTCTTCCCTTTCTCCCCCTTTTAAAAATATGTTTGTCTTTTTTCAATATGGATTAAAAAAAGTTAAAGTTATAATGATGTGTATCCAAGATTTTCTTGCAATTCATTTCTTTATGCCGCATTAGCATGAAAACAGCTTTTTTTCTATGGAGAACTTTTCATCATTTATCATCTGTTTATGCCAAATGTCTCCAAACGTCCCTCTGGCTTTACTTTTCATTTGGGCTTCCAGTTGAAAAGGACACACTGTATTTAACTTTACAATAAGAACGTGTTACATTGCTGCTTTAGCTGAATAGTGTTTGGTGTGACATTCGGGACCTGCAACCCAACACCTCCAGTCTCCAACCGCTCTGTCCCAGGGTTCTGACGTCCCTCCTGCGTCCATGGGAACTCTATGAATAGACTACAAACATAGACGCTGCTGCCAGGGCAGCAGATATAGACCCCCCACATCCCATCCAGTCTAGCAGGAGCGGATCACACTGTCTCTGTCTACTGTTTCACTGCTATTCCTGGTTTCCAGTGTGACCAAACTGGGACCGATAACTGGAAGAGAATAGAGCTTCCCCTTATATCTGCTGGTCCCTCGGGGACCCCCGATCCGATTAGACGTTTCCTACCTAGCTGCTGCTACCTGGATGCTACAAGTGTCATTCGCTGCTCCTTGTAGCATCTGTCATCTGTGACACGTTGTTTTGACCCCCATGTCGTAAAGAAAGGAAGTGATGAGTCAGAGAGAGAGAGCCCCTCAGCGAACACTCATCAGGCTGCTGTGAGAGTGATGTGCACTCCCAGCGGGGCCATAGGCACAGGTCAGGCATGTGTAAGGGCCCACAGGGGCCACGATGAGAGAAGGGAGGGTGGAAACAGCTGGTGCCCCCTCGTTGCTGGGCCATTGTGTGTGTGTTCCTGGATGTTGTTGACAGTGTGTCACCGTACATCCTCTGACTGCACCCAGGTCAAAGCACTACAAATACAGAATGCAGCAATAGCTGTCTTCCATGTGTGTTTGTGTGTCAGACATGTATTTGTCAACCAATGCTCGGGTATTTCCCAGTTTTTCCAGCTCCCGGTCTAACTAGGTGAAGTGAAAGGAGCTGTTTTCAAATGGTTTTATTGGAGAAGCAGAGTTCAGAGATATTTTGCCACAACAGTATTTAGTCCCATTCCCGTGCATCACTCTTGAGTTTATAATTGGTAGCATTTTTTGACAATATTAAGGAATCTTAATATAGAGTAGTACTAAAGTGTAAAAGCAGATCTCCTGAACATGTTCTTGTTTCTTCCCCTATTTCCCTCCCATCCTACATTTTATTAGCCAAGAAACAATCTGTGACCAACGGCAAACTGAATGCAGCACTGCAAAAAGAGAACTAAAAGTCAGTAAACATTTCTTGAAATTAGTGTATTTTTCCTTGATTTAAGCAAGTAAATAAGACTATGCCAATGGAATAAGATTTTTTGCACTAAAAATAGGATCTTATTTCAGGTGCAAGGTATCTAATTATCTTATTTTAGGGGTAAATATACTCATTCCATTGGCAAATCGAGTTATTTAACTGCTAATATCAAGGTAAAATACACTTATTTCAAGAAAATGTTACTTACTTTTAGTTCTTTTTTTCAGTGAGAAAACTGAGATCTACCCGCTTTTGGGCAACACCCTTCTTCTTCAACACTCTCAAAAAAGATGGGATCCCTATTCTACAAGAAAACATAAGATAAGATAAGAAATTCCTTTATTGTCCCACAATGACGAAATTCGGGTGTGACAGTGGCAAAAACCCTCAGAGTTACACACTAAATCAGTAATGAAAAATAAACAAGCTAATCTAAAGGTCTAAAGCAACAGAGAATTAACTTGTCAGAAAGGCAAAAATAAAAGTTAAAATAAAACCAGGTAGGTATTGCACAATTTTTGATAATATGAAATATTTAGGATACAATCGCTCTTAAGTCAAACACAGAGGAGCTTCTTAATTTAACACAATGGAATCCAAAATACCCACAGAGTTGGTAGAAGAACTGTCCAAAATCTTTTAATGTTTTTTGGTCTTTAAATTTACTAAAACACGTTGTTTCTGTTAAACCTTATTGATTGCTGTGTTTGGCATTTTGCTACTGAATTGTTGCAGTGTTGTGCATGTTAACTATCAGATCAGTCAGATTCTTTCCTCCAAAACCGATCTGCCCTATCTACAAGCACTGCCGCTTAACCGCAGACTTATTCACATAATTAGGGGATCTTGTTACAACGATTATTCCACACGGTCTCCACTCAGCGTTGAAGGGATTCTATAATGGTCATTTTAGCCAATGTAAGACAAAAGGGCGAGCATCCTCTAAGAGTGATGCTTCCACATTGTTTCCCACTGGTTGTAAACAATGTTTGGTCACATGAGCCCCATTTACACTACTCTTGTTAAACTGATCCATGCCGAGCTCGGACCGAGCTTGGATCAGTTAACTGTGCCGAGGTTGGTTCTGACGACCATTTACACATCACACTATCTCGGTTCCTCGCCTCCTAGTGACGATCTACGGTACTACTGCTCTCGAGGATTGAAGGAGGGAATCAAGCAAATCAAAATGGCGGCGCCCGTAACATTCAGAAAGTTGTGCTTGGTTATAATTGTGATATTTTGTTGTTTGCGGAGAGTCAGGCGAAGAAGGCAACCTTTGGTGAATTTTCTTGACGTAGTCGGCTTTTGGGACATGGATAAGACAAACCAACGTCTAATCAGGGCTTACAGACGCAGGAAACAACGACAGATGTTGAGGTTCATCACACTGCTAAGCAGAATCATCACTGGAAACCGTGTGGCACGGTAAGGAAGCTTGTGTTATTATGAATGTCTGAAACCGTAAAATTAGTCAGCTGACTGTAAGGAGATGACGCGGTCTGCTCATGCGCTCTTTGTTATTAGAGAACCAGGCCAGGGAAAAACCATAACCATCGGTAACCATCGATAGTTATCTCAGTTACCGAGCTCGGACCGTTCTCGGCACGGTTAAAAAAGGGTAGTGTAAACGGGGTAATGGTAGACTCCCTATAAATCAGTCCTCTCGCTCGTGGCCATCTGCCTCAGGGAGTATGTTCAGCAGCAGCCTCTTGTGATTCTGGCAGAAAGGAGGCGGGGGGGTGGGAGAATGGTTGAGGGGGTGGGGTGGGGTTGGGGGGGCGACGCAGAGAACATCTGTTCAGACAAGCTACAACCTGCCCCTGACACGCTGCTCATACACGGCGGCTTACAGCCGGCTGGATGGACATCTGGTCTGTGGGATGTGGATGCTGTGAGCGTCAGGAACTGATTGTGACGAAAAGATGTGAAGTGTGGCTGCCCCCAAGGAGGGCCTCGAAGTCTGAGCAGAATGTTGTCTATTGTCTCTTACAGTTTTTGAAAGTAGTAGATAGTTGGAGCTCAGATGTTGACGTTAAAGGTCTGGACATTTCATCATAAAGCATTAAAAATAACTTTCTTAAACCTTAATTAATCTTTGCAAACCTTTTATTAATTCTGTGTATCATTGTGTTTTCATGAACAGTTGCCTTTATGGGGAATTTGACATTGTTTATCTGGGTGCTGTTAAATGGAGCCCCCACGTTCGGAGTCCTGGTACAGTTCTAGACTTTTATACTAGGCCCGTCCAAGAACCAGATCAGCTGCAGAACATTTTAAATGACGCGCGCGTGTGTGTGTGTGTGTGTGTGTGTGTGTGTGTGTGTGTGTGTGTGTGTGTGGCTGCTACCCAAGAGCATCCTGTGGGACTCGCTGGCATCGGACGCCTTCTGATACAGCATCACTTTTTCTAACCGTTCTTTTTTTTCTGCCCATTCTTTCCCCACTGGTGTTAATGAAAGGTTAGAGCTCTGCAGCTTCCCTCCTCCTCCTGCTGAGTGTGTGTTCTGGCCTTCAGAGCAGCGACATATCTTCCTCTGGTGTGTCTGTGTTTGCCGGAGGACCTGACTGGCCTCTGCTGAGGCTGGAAACCACCAACTTTCCATAGAAACTCTGAGAAAGCGGTGCAGATGTTCGTTGGTCTTACCTTCTTCCAAGCAGTTTCTCGACGTCCCTTGTTGGTATTTTAATGGTCAAACCTTTGTTTAAAGGCAATAAAAGTGAATTTCAGAGAACATTTTCTCATTGTTGTGGTATCGTAAATAAACCCTGGCCGTGGATTTGATCATTGGCTGGTTTGATGTGTCCAATATTGAGATGTTTTGTAATTGGATCCTTTGATGTATTGTTTCAGCTCTATTTAAGAGACCGTCAGTTTAAATGATATGATAAATGAATTACAAAGTAGCAGATCTTACTCCATCTTGACTTCCATAGTCTCATGTGGTGTTGTTCAGAACATACTGTCTGATCCTGGCAGAATGGAAAGTACTCTGGCTCGGACTGCCACAGTGTGCTCTAATCCAGTCTTCTGGGCTGATATACCTCAGGCTAAGCTGACACAGTGGAAAAAGCTAATGTGGAAGTACCAGTGTCGGAAAAAAGGGGAAAAAATGCCCAACTTGAAGATGTTATTAGGCAGATGATGGAATATTTAGTCCATGGCTTTCAGATGTTTAGTGGGACTGGTAACCACTGCTGCTTTTACTGCTGCTGTGTCCCGAGGGCAAGATGTTGCTTTGAGACCAATTGGCCTAAAAAGGTCCCACAGGAATACTCCAATAGGTTAACAGTGATTACTTCTGTCACCACTGGCATTTGGTCAATAGTTGGATTCAATCTTTCTTGATTTGTAACATGCTGAAGATTTTCGTCATTTTCTAACATGATAGGATTGTTTCCAGTTCTGCAGAATTAAAGAAAGCGTGGTTTCAAGCTTCAATCTGGTGCCCTATAGCTCTTGCTACTAGAATCAAATAATTAGGTCATTAGTAGGATTCTGTAAAGTTGTTTGCATCTGGATGAGGTGACTTGGCAGTTTTAATCAGAGGTTTCGGACCAGGAGTGCATTTTAAATCTAAAGGTCAACAGCCCTCAAGGACTGGAGTTTGAGACTCCTGCTGCACATCATGTAAACAGAGCTTCGGGCTTCACATAGATGACATGTTTAATTACCCTGAATAGAGGTTTTCATATTTAGGTTTTAATGTCTTCACCGACTGGATTAACATACTATATTGGCAGTATTAGGTCATCCATCTTAACCGTTGAATTCTGAAGTTCAAATGACATCCATGGCTGCAGTTGTCTGAAACCTAGCACCTCGGCTGACAGGCTACATTGTACAAACATTTGTGAAACATCCACGCTTTGTGTCACCAAATTCAATGCAAACCGTGTCACGCAGCTGTGTAAAGCACACCGCTTTACTGGACCCCACTGAACTCTAGAGCAGTGGAGACGTGTTTTCTGGAGTGATGAATCTCGTCTTAGTTTGAAGTGGAAGAACCTGATTGATCTGCAGAGAGTTGACATCAGCCAGAAAGAACTCCTCAGGGAAGAAGTCGAGTGGAGACTGAAAGCCAGGCCCTCACATCCAACTTCACCATCTCATCTGTGCACTTCAGGAAGGAGTGTCAAAAATTCCCATCAACACATTAGCTATTTTTACATGCATAAAATTTTACAATCTGATTAAGATGTATTCAGATAAAAAAAAAACCGATTGTGCCGTTTATATGGGCACACAATCAATTAATCTGATCATAGTCTGTGTATACTTGGCTTTATCCAGAATAGAACCACTCTAACATGCGCAGTTATCAAGTTTCCCTAAAAAAAAAAACACAGAAGAAGAAGAAGAACTTCCATCTTTGCTGAACAACAAAAAAAGTAAACAAAGCAGTTTTGTACGAGTTTGTTTGTCTTCAGAGCGCCCAGGCTGGAATTGCACCAATTTGTAATTATGGTTGAAACTTTACTGAATAAATAACAATTTTGAACTCTTAATATTTCAAATAGAGAGGTTGTATCTGAAAGAGAGACAGTTTTGCTTCCCGACGTAGTTCCGCCAGTCAACGACATGCAAATACGCCATGTTTACGTTGAGCACATGCGCGCGCAGGTCAGTTTGCCACATTCAGAATCATTTGAGCCTGACAAGCGTTTACATGTATTATTGATCGGATATTGATCGGATTATCAGATGGTATAAACCACCCCTCTCATTCAGTATACAATTTCATTCCAATTGAGCTTAATCTAGTAATATCATATTTATTGTCATTGAAACATATATTGAAACCTACATTACAACGAAATTTGTTCTCTGCTTTTAACCCATCACCCTTGGGGAGCAGTGGGCTGCCACTGTGCAGCACCCGGGGAGCAATCAGGGGTTAAGGGTCTTGCTCAGGGACCCAGAGTGCCGGCACTGGGGATCGAACCGGGTACTTGCATCCTTCTCTGAGTGCAAGCGCGCTGCTCTAACCACTAGGCCAACACTCCCCGTGCTCCCCGTGCACTCCCCATTATAATCTGATCATAATGTTTCAATTGGCGTGTTTACGTGACGCATTTTTATTCCTATCGGTCCTTTATTTCGATAACTTTTTTCTATATAAATGTGGCTATTGATTGGTACACAGACAAGTATTTCACTCCCCAATGATGATGACAATGGAATCTTTACAGTGAGTGCTCAAAGAAAAACTGTCAAACCATCTTGTTTCTTGTGTTACGGGGACTTATGTAGAACAGTTGAAACAGACCTCTACTGTTGGTTCATCGTTGTTTTAGTTATAGTTTGAACAAAGATGGCATTTTGCAAACTGTCATGAAGGGAAGATTTTTCCCTTAATGCCTACTTTATCTTTAGAAGAATTTTGAAACGACTTCCAAGGAGACTTCTGAGTGGCTGCCTTACTTGTTTTGGGCCTTGGTGGATCTCTTGCAGTTCTTGATGGAATCTGTTGCATTTCAACCAACGTCGTAACTTTAATCAATGAAAAAAACTTGACGAGATGTTTTATGTAACTCTTAGTAGACTCATTTTGCAGTTAAAGACTGGTTTTAATCTTTTGATATATAGTTTTAAAGGAGCATAACACCAATGGTTTCATGCTACCAACAGAAGACCAGGGCTCTTCTTGTTTTGACTTCAACCTTGCTGCATTGACTCATCGAGCATATTTTCTACACCACACTGACCATGAATTAACTTTGGAGTCCCTGCCAGTACATTTGAGAATAAGTTCATGGTGTCCTTGCAGGAAGGTGGTGAGAATCTTTGCAGTATGTGTCCTCTTCCCTTCCGACTGAAAGTTGCTGTCTTAGCAGTAATAATCGAAGTGCACTCACTGTGATGAAGCCAGAGAATTGCTCCTGGAAAGGTCATTTCCTGAGAGCGTTAGGAGAGAAACCTTTTAACGCCACACCAGTCAGGGGATGAATCTAACTGATTAGCTAGGAGGTCGCTGTGTGCTGCTCTCTGTGACATCACTGGTGGTTCTGTCTTAATCGACCACATTCATTGGGAAGATGGAAATGTCATGTGTTTCTGGTGGAAAGTGTTGGGAGCTTGGACCTCTGTTGAGTTTCAGCCCGAGTTTGTTTCGCTGAGCTCAGCTGTACAGAGACGTGGTTCTGACATATTTTAGTGAACCGATGGTTCTTGGAAGAACTCTTTATGCTTTGCCAGAGCCAGTGGGTTCTCTGAAAGGGGGGAAGAAAGCAGAGAGATTCAGAGATAACCGTTGCCAGCATTGATTTATGCCAAAATGTGGAAGTCATGCATTAGTGCTCCCTGATTAAATGAAAGAGTGACAGCACGGATGCATATCTTCGTCATTGAGCTGTGGCTGAGTGGCTGGCATAAGTGAGGCCAGTTTATTTTAGTCTTGCACTGAGTTTGGTGCTTCTTGCTGTGAGGGGTGAAAAAGAGCCTAGACATGTTGGTATCTAGAGTCACTAAAGTCAAGGGCCTATGACTGTAACCAGGTTGATCTGACCCCAGCATCTGCTATATTATAACTAAAATAGAAGTGATATGGTTCAAATATTTATCAGGGAAATCCTTTCTAAGTGAAATATGGAATGATTCAACTATACAAAAACTACACAAAAATAAAAAAGGCCTAAAATACAGTGCAATGAAAAATGATTTACCTCTTTAAAGATTTCTTCAGCTTTTGCTTTTCTATCTGTCTTACTTCTATGTTTCAGTTCATCAGTTCCAAATAAAGATAACAAGAATATATACGAAAAGCCATTTTCAAATGATGATTTCATTTTTTAAGGAAAAAGGAGCTATTCAAACTGTGGACCTGCATGGAAATGTAAAAACCCCTCTGATAAATGATGATTTTACTGTGATTAGCCATTTATTTGAGTGAGTTTCATTAACCGCATCTGGATATTTAACCAGACCTCTACAATCAAGAAATTACTTGGTTAGAACCTGTATGACAACATGAAGTTGGCTCAAAGATCCTAACAAGCAACACATCATGTCACAGTCTAGAAAACTTCAACTAAAACAGATCAGAAACCAAGTCAGAACAAAGTCATTAGGACTCCACAAAATTAAAAAAAAAATTCAAATAAATAGAGAAAACATGGAACAGTTGTGAACCTTTCCAGGAGTGGTCAGCCTAATCAAATTACTCCAAGAACACACACTGCAAAATTGAGCTAAAAGTAAGTAAAATGTTCTTGAAATTAGTGCATTTTTCCTTAATTGAGCGGGTAAATAAGATTATTTGCCAATGGAATAAGATTTTTGCACTTAAAATAAGAACAGTTCATCTCCATCATCTTATTTCAAGTGCAGGATATCTAATTATCTTATTTTAGGGGTAAAAATACTCATTCCATTGGCAAATAATCTTATTTAGCTGCTCAAATCAAGGAGAAATACATTTATTTCAAGAAAATTTGACTTACTTTTAGTTCCCTTTTTGCAGTGCGTCAACAACTCATCTAGGAGATCACCAAAGAATCCAGGTATTTAAAGGGACTGCAGGCCTCATTAGCCTCAGTTAAGGTTAGAGTTCATGATTTAACAATAAGACAGAGACTGAGGTAAAAGGGGAACCCTGGAGGAGTTCCAAGGTCAAAACCTCTGCTGGCCGAAAATATTAGAAAGGCCCGTTTCTAGGGATTTACTCTTTGGGGGAAATATTCTGTGGATTGACATGCCAATGGAACCTTTTAGAAAGGGTTCATTCAATTTCATCTGATGTAAAACTAACACAGTATTTCAGTATAATACCATCAAAGTAGTACTCAAACAGGGCGTTGGTACACTGGTAGTGTGATGGTCAGCAGCAGAGATCAGCAAATTGTACTCAACTAAGAGTAGCACTACTTCGACCTATTTTACTCAAGTAAAAGTAAAAAGTAGTCAGCCAAGAACTTACTCCAGTAAGAGTAAAAAAGTATTCAGGAAGAAGGCTTCTTAAGTACTGAGTAACTAATCATAACGATGTTCTTTCCTGCCTGATGATTTAATATTTTAAAAAATGTGTAATCGGACAGACAAAAATATAATGTTATGTGCAAATTCTGGTATTTTAAAGACAAAAATGAAAAGATATACAAAGAATAACATAATATACAAAACAACAAATTCAGGCAGAAGAAACACTTTTCTAAATCCCTTTTTTTCAACATTGAACTTGAAAGCAATACTTATGACAGTTAATGTATATACAGTAAGTTAGAAGAGTCCAAAGTACTTCCAATGACAATATGTACTGTTTACTGTAACTTCATTTGACCTACAAATGGCTTAATGAGCTCAGCAGATAGAAAATAACAATTAAATAACTTATAGCCAAATAAGAAGTCAAGTAAGAGTAGTGATACTTGAGCAATATGACTCAAGTAAAAGTAAAAAGTACAGCACAGTAAAACTACTTCTAAAAATACATTTTGTTCAAAAAGTTACTCAAATAAATGTAACCGAGTAAATGTAACTAGCTACTAAACCACCTCTGGTCAGCGGCTACTTTGCTTCTTCAGGACTTGGGGGACTTGTAGCTATTGATGGAACCATGAATTCTGCTTTCTCACTGAAAATCCAGAACGCCCAGCTGTCAGCTCATGATTAAAGCTCAGTGACACTTGGATTATGCAGCAGGACAATGATCCAAAGCAAACCAGGAAGTCCACCTTTGACAATGAGAATGAATATATCCAATTGAGGTGCTATGGAGTGACCCAAAACAGGCCAATCATGGCTAAACCCCTCCAATGTGAGCTCTAGTGAGCCAAAAGTCTCTCAGTGTCATATATAAAGATTCTCTGCCAGTTATACTTTGGCCTCGGATTGTTTCTGCCCTTAAAAAAGACCTTTTGTATTTACTTAAGTTGTGTTTGTAGGATATTAAAATTAGTTGGATCTGAACCATCAAATCAGGAGCATCCTGTGGTATGTGTTGGCATTGGAAGCATTCTGAGATAGCATCACTTTTTCCAACCATTCCTTTTTTTCTGGCCATTCTTTCTCCACTGATGGAAATGTTAGGTTTCCCCCCGTACAGATGATTTCAGAAACAGAAGTCATCTGTACGGGGGGAAAATACTTTTTAACTCCCCTGTAGAACAGAACCATTTGGTGACTAGGATGGAATTTATTCTAGGTACACAGTTCCAAGATATCCAGAGCCTTCATCCTTTGGTTTTATGTTAACATGCAAGTTTTATTTAGACATCACTTGGTTCGGCTGGGCTAACCTTACCTGGATGGAATTCCTTTCAGTAGGCCATGTGCTCATGTTGCGTCTCCTTCATACAATCAGAAATGTAACCACCTAATTTGGACCAAGGTTAGAGCTAGTTGTGAGTTTTGAAACATAATTTTTAGAACATCTCTGTTTCTGCAGAGAATGTTGATGAACAAAGATCCAATTTTCTGTTGCCCCGTCTGAGTCATACAACCCAAATGCCAAGTAAAAAACCAGCAGCCTCATACAGACTGTCACTGCAGATGAGCACCCAAGGGAAAGGGATTTTTGGTATGGCGCTGTTTTTTTCTTGGTATGTTGACAGAACATAAATAATCTAACTGCTTAATGAAGACCAGAACTTTATCTGAACATCTGCTCAGAGGCATGTTGAGCAACCTATTCTTCAGAAAAACCAACTCATTACGAACATCCCAGCTAACATCCCTCCTGCCTAAATGAATAATGAAGTGGTTTTAGGAGCGGCTAATTTCTCTTCTTGGTTAAGGTTTGGCATCTCTAGTCTCATTAACCGTCCCGCCCAGCTCTCTGTTTACAGGCTGTCTGCAACACGTCTGTTCGGTCCTGGAGATAAGGCGGGGAAACCCAGACTTTAAGGGTGGAGGCTGGAGTCTCCCACCCAGCCGCTGCCCTTTCTATAAACTGATAGTTGAAATGAGCTGTGAATGAGATCCTGTCCGTCCAGAAGATATTACAATAGTGCAGATGGTAGCGCCATTGCCTTGCAGCAAGAAGGTCCTGGGTTCATATCCTGGCCTGGGGTTTTTCTGTATGGACTTTGCATGTTCTCCACATACACGCATGGACTGTCTCCAAGAACCCCGCCTTCCTCCCACAGTCCACCAAACCACGACTGTTGGGTTCATTTTTCACTCTTAAATTGTCCGTAGGTATCAGTGTGTGTGAGCGTCGTCTCTGTGTTTCCCTGTGATGGACAGACGAGCTATCCAGGGTGTACCCCGCCTCTCGCCCAGTGACATCAGCAACCCAAGACCCTGCAATGGATGGGTTATTGGATGGTCTTAAAAGTTGTTATAGTTAAGAAAAATCCCAGCGGATCATCTTTTTGTTTACTGTCTTTACTCCCATGGCTTGTGTTAGATCACCTTTCAGTTCTTTAATTGGAAAGTAAAGCCCAGCAGTTTCTGTGTCAGTGCTGTGCCGTCGCTGCCTAATGAATATCTGCATGATTTATGGGTCTAACCCTTCCCCTCCCTCCGCTAACGGTGATACATGGCCCACTTAGAACATCTTCATATCTGTGATCCATTTCAGGGATCCATTCCTTCTCTCACACGATTATAAATCCACTTATTTGTGAGTTCTTTTATCTCTCAGCTCCCTGTGTGGTGTCTCCTCACAGCAGGGAGATCCATCACAATGAGTGCCATGTGCGGTGTGGCAATGGTTGAACTGACAAGGGCTAATTGGCATCTAGAGGCTGGCAATGATGGATATCTGCACCAGTGGTTGAGTAAAGTCTTAAATTTGACTAATAGATTAAACTAGGAGGTTCGGTTTTCTTTCTGACTCCACTATCAATTCAAAAAGCTTTTAAAAGGTAATTTTCTCCGTATTAATTACTGGTTTCCCTGGAAAATGTCAACACAGTTGCAAAGTACCAAGAAATGGCTCTAATATGTACACCCGGGCTAGATATACAGAATCCTGCATGTACACTCAGTCATTCTTAATAAAACGTAATCAAATAAATGAATCTGTCAAACCCCTTGTGAAAGAAAAAGGATCCAAAAACAGATGAATATAGATTAATTTTATCTTTGTAAAAGGTTAATACATACAAAAGATGCACAACTATTATTTCTAGATTGTCTGGCATCAAAATAGACAAGTGTTTGTGTTTTAGCTCAGTTGGGATTTCTAAACCTGCTAAAAATCATTTCCAGATTAGTTTTGTTAGATTTGTCTTGAAACTGTGTGACTTGGGTGAAACATGGTTTGCTGGGATTTTCACCCATTCCTCCCAATAAACTGTACCTGCCCTGGTCACACACACTTTTTCCTGACCTTAACTATCCTACAGGACTGGGATCAGCGCTTTATGATGGTTGCCCCTAAACCACTTTAGGGGTTTATGTTAAGGGGCATTAACCATTTGGAAGACCCCAAATATTTCCACATTATGTCCAAGTAATCCTCACGATGCCATGGCTTTTTGTGAAGTGCACCATTCCCTCCTGTGGGAAAACACTCTTACAAAATTATGCTTTTCAGGCTTGCATGCTTCCCCCATTTTACTCCAAATGTTAATTTTTATTTTCAGCAGACCAGTCTT
This sequence comes from Fundulus diaphanus, assembly GCA_037039145.1. Taxonomy (NCBI): domain Eukaryota; kingdom Metazoa; phylum Chordata; class Actinopteri; order Cyprinodontiformes; family Fundulidae; genus Fundulus; species Fundulus diaphanus. The sequence goes on along the minus strand of CM073124.1, from coordinate 50,199,254 downwards.
CAAAAACTAGGCTCTTTTTCCTGTGAGTGCATTTTCATACTGTAGTCTAAAATAGAATAGAAATACCTTTATTATCCCACAACAGGGGAGATCTGTGTAGGACAGTGGCAAAAACACACAGGCAGGCCAGAATTATACACTAGATTAAGTAATCTGACTTTTTATGTTGCTTTAAGTAATGGCTTCTTCCTTTCTGAGTGGCCTTTCAGCTGATGTCTCGTTTCAAAGGGCCTGTTTCACTGTGAATAATGATACTCTCTTACCTGCTTCAGCAGCATCTTTACAAGGTTCTTTTTGTTGTTCTGGGGTTGATATGTGCATTTCGCAACCAGAACACGTTCATATCTGCAACCTGGAACCCGTCTCCTTCTTGAACAATAGTTCCAATGCTGTTTATACTGAGGTATGAATGTGGCACCTTCAGGCATTTGGAAATTGAACCCAAAGAGGAACCAGACTTGTGGAGGCCCACAATCCTCTTGCTGATATCATGGCGAATTTCCCTTGATATTGGGATCCATGTGTTCAGCGTCTGTGGTCAATGGTAATTTTATTGTCCCAATAAGAAACTGATTTGCAGCATGTCAGCTTATCAGGGAACACATACAATGAATTCCAAAAAACAGCCTCGGTTTGATCAGCCAGCATCAACAATGAGTGACTGGTCACAACATTTAGGGTTTCATCTTATGAAGCATAACAATAGCAGCAGGTATTAATAGACTGTATATTGGTCTTCCCTGCAGCCACTTTATACCAATGAGTTGAGGGAAGCAGCTGAAAATCTTTGAGTGGATGGACTGGACATAACATGACAGTGTTTTCCTTTATCAGTACCAGCCTGTTGTAAAAGTCCACAAGCTGGACCCAAGTCCTGCTTGAAATCTAACCAACCACTTTAACCACGTTAACCGGATTCAGTAAAACCTTTGTAGAAAAAGGCTACAAAACTACAGCTATTATTAGACCTTTTTTGTTGTAGATGCAAAATGAGAGTCAAAGAACAGAGCATTATCAAGAACAACCCCTAATACCCCTAACTGTCCAAACATTCAATGGCTTCCTTAAGTCAGTTACCTTGTCCTTAGAGGTCAGGGTGCTGATCTTTAAAAATGACCTGTTACACCAAAAAAACAACTCATCCACAACAGTTCCATGAAGAAGACTTATAATCACTGTATTATCTGCACATTTAATGAAATACATTTAAGCCTTTAACTGAGTAGAGCAGAGTCAATGAAAAAAGGCCATAAAATCCAACCCGCCAGATGTGTTCCAGGTGTTGTTTTAAAATCATCATTTGGGCTTCACCAAATTGTTTAAAGGCATAGTAGTCTTAGTTTAAATATTTAGGTAGCAAATCTGAATAAACTCCCAAAATAGAGTTTTGTTTTTTTAATTACTACTACTTTAGAAACCATCTGTGTTTTGCAGGAGAAAATGCATCTATAAAACATTTGTACTTTAGACTGAAATCTATTTTGTAGCTAAAAGTACAGCTTAAGAATCGGCTAAGAAGAACACATTACATGCTTGTTACACTTTAGAGCCTTTGTAGCCCATCAGTGCCTGTTGCAAAAGCTCACATCAGCCTCAGTTAGCTTGATTTATTGTGTGTTCCTCCTGGCCTTTTCTCCACCATCAGTGAGCACGCACAGACTCGGCCTGACACCGCTGAGGTCCGGGGTCAGGCTGCCGCGCGGCCAGCAGAGGAGTCGGGGGAATGTCTGTCTGTCTGCTGCCTGTAGCTGTTTGTGCTGAGAGTCCAAGAGAGAAGAGGTGAAACGCCGGCTGCAGCGTGTGCACCTCCATGGTCTAGATGTTCACACATACCCACAACTAAACCACGCTGAGGCATCCTGTCTTTGCTTGGTGTGATACATGTTTCTTCACAGCAACACGTGATAACGTATTTTCCTGCCAGTTTCTACCCCTCACACAAATCTGAGCATCTTTGCTTCAGGCTTCCTCGGGATCATTTGAATTGCCTGACAGAGTTTGATGTTGGCCTTGTCATGGCGGGTTCCAGTGTTGGTCCTTCATGTCTCGCCATTGTCAACGTACTAGCCTTGTTACCCATCCGCTGAAAAGGCTCCTACTCTAAACTTGTGATGCTTTTAAATAGTCAAAAGAACTTTGTTGAGGAAGTTCTTGAAGTCTGAAAACACTTTATGACCGTGCTACACTTGTTGTCGCTGGGTTCTTAAAGTAATCTGGGAGAATAAATGCAAATTGACCCATTCTGTGACAGTGATTTTTTTAAATTAGGTGTGGTACGTTTATTATGGATAGCTCCCACATTTCTCATGAGTAATACAGGGTTAGGCTTTAGGCATAATGCAGGCCCCAGTTTGCCAGCTTACCATTTGATTGGTTTGAAATGACTGTGGACTACCTCAGCCCTGGTAGCTAACCTATTTTCTTAGTTGTATGTAGAACTGGATCTTTTAAGTGTTTTCGTTTCAGACGGTTTTTATGTGTTGCTTATTAAGTTCAGATTTCTTACTTCAAATGGAGTTTCTATTGAGAAAGTTTTTCTTAATTAGGCTTTTCCTTAAGCCCTGCCCTTCCTTAAGGTTATCATAATGGTATGTAAAATCTAATATTTAGAAATACACAGATCTTTTTTTCACTTTTTTCCACTTTGCAGCTTTGGCCTGCCGGTACCGATTTTCAGAATCAGCTTTATTGGCCCTGATAGTATGAACAATGAAGGAATTTGACTTTGGTTATAGCATTCAGTTCAGTTCAATTCACAAATACTTTATTAATCCCAAAGGAAAATGAAATGCTGGTGTAACTCATGGGGGTTTCTTGTTGTAAATGTTGATGGCCGCAGGCAGGAAGGATCTCCTGAACCGGTCTGTCTGACAGCGGACCTGGAGAAGCCTCTGACTGATGACACTCTCTAGTTGTACGACAGTCTGATGAAGAGGATGCTCAGGGTTCTCCATAATGTTCTTCATTTTATGAAGAATCCTTCTTTGCAAAGTCATCTCCAGAGGTTCTAGAGGAGTCCCCAGAACAGAGCCGGCCTTATTTATCAGCTTGTTGAGCTTCTTTAAGTCAGTTGCTCTGATGCTGCTACCCCAACAGATGATGACAGAGGAGATCACAGTCTCCTCAACAGATCTGCAGCATCTTGTTATAAACCATGAAGGACCTAGTCTTCTTCAGGAAGTCCAGTCTGCTCTGTTTCTTCTTGTGGACAGCTTCACAGTTGTGTCTCCAGTCCAGTTTATTGTCCAGGTGAACACCGAGGTATATATATACACTCCTCCACCTCCTCCACTTATTCTCCCAGTATGGTAATTAGTGTTGGTCCTATTACTGTTTCTCCTGGAAAAGGACCAACTCCTACATCTACAATCATCTCCTTAGTACTGATTGTTTCCAAACCATGCCACAAAGCGGTCCACCAGCTCCCTGTACTCAGCTTCCTCTCCATCTCTGATGAATCCAACGACTGTAGAGCCATCAGAGTATTTCTGCAGATGACAGGAGTCTGTGTTGTACTGGAATATTCACAACATACAGACACCAGGTACACATACATTAACAATATGTTTTTTGTAATATTTAAATGGAGAACAGAAGGGAGGTTGTGACTTTGTGGTAGTGCAGATATTTAGTTTCCCAGCAGTGTAGCTGATCAGTCAGGCTGTGACGTTATGTAGGAGCAGTCACTTTAAAAAGCGTTTTGCTGTTTCAAAGATAGACAAAATGATTACAAAAACCTTAGCGCAACGCTTCCATAAAGCTGCCAATGTTTCCAGTGGGTTCCATAACAGGTGGAGGTGGAAAGCTGAAAAGGGTCAAACAGAGCAGCTTTGCTCTTTCTCTGTGCAGCCTTGCTGGCTGTTGAAAGTCTCACCTGTCCATGGCAATATGTAGTTTCCTTTTAAACAGCCTTCTGCATCTCTGTGCTTCCTCTGACTTCAGCACCTCATTCGTAGAGAAAATAATTAATAACTTTGAGTATTGTGTTTTTGTCAGCGCAATACAGTAACGCTTAAGTATCGTGAATTCACTGATCAGAGAAACAAAACTGGGTTTTTGAGTTTCAGACTGATCAATCAAGCCTGGATCAGTCAGGATTGATCAAGCTGGAAATCGGCCAATTCTGGTCACCAGCTGATTTTTCCATATATCCCTGATCAAATTAGTTTCATCCAGGTGTCTAAATGAATCACTCAAAGCGTAGATCTTTGCTGGGGTGTTGGTGTGGCTCATGTCATTATGTTTAAAGGCGATTTGGATAAAGCTACTCTACTCTAGCTACTCATTCTGTGACATGAAAGCTCCTGTTTGGTTCTCAAAAATCCTATTCGTCAATATGATTGTGCTGTTAGGTAGCAGGTGTGTTAGCTGGTTATGTTTTTTCCTCCAGAACTACCTGCACCCCATGCTCACTGTAAAATCCCTGACATCTTTTTGGGGCGTTCTTGTTGACAGAATGAAACACGTAGAAACAAATCAATACTCAGGTACAGATAATATTTTTCATTTGATTCTGATGAAAGTCCTAGATTGGCCCTAAGTGCATGACAGAACAGATTTTTATCCGAGCAGCTGTTAAACCTACTCATTATTGCTCTCCAAAACCAGCCGTCTGATGAATGTGTGTTTTAGAGGCCCGCTGGGTTCAGGTGAGTCATGATGCCACAGAGCCATCACCGGATTCCCTCCAGCTCTGACTCAGCAAGGAGTTTGTCATGATTAAAGCGCCAGATATTTGTTGCTTCAGGCTAGGTTCTTTTAACTTTTCTTTTATTTGAAGGAACCTGAATTTATCTCCTGGAAGATCATGTTAGCTCAAGTCAGGGGTGGGAGTGTGTGGCGTGAGTAAGGGGAGCGCTGCTGGCAACAAGCTGAGGAAAAACGCAGTCTGGTGAAGGAGTTGGATGACTGTTGGGAAAACAGAGGGAAGACATGGTGGAGGAGCTGACGTGGCTCAGAATACCGCAGGCTTAAAAGGTTAATGACTGCTTTTAAATCACGTATTCAGCATGTTTTTGTTTTTCAGTCTTTCTTGGCCTCAAATCATCAGAGAAAAACTGAACTGTGGAATATGTCCATCAAAACGATAGAAATGTTCGGAAACAGCCTTTTATCCAGCCCATCGGTGCTGATTACAGCAGTACTAATGCAAATAATCAAAGAGGTGGGATTAAGTGGATGCGTATATGTTTCGACGTTTCCCTCCAATTTGTTGCACGGCGTTCAGCATTCAGACCCAGGCATGCGGCGCTGAACTTTAACACTGACTAGCAGGCACCCTGGAACCTCCGGCCTTCATAAACAGGAAGCAGAGTGTTGGTTGCTTAGATGTGACAGCCATCCAGCAGGCGCCAGAGAAAATGAACATAGAGCAAAAGCATGCAGGGAAACCAAACGGTATGTGTAGGTGTGGACAGGACCCAAGGCTCTAACCACCAGGCAGCAATCGGATCTCCGACAGCCAAACCACTTATTATCATTGTGAGGTTTCCATGGAGAGAGATGTCGTCGCGTCGTCCTGTGTTGGCTCGGCCTGAAGGAGTACACCGAAAGGACCAGAGAAACGTGTAGGTTTCCTTGAATGGAAACAACTAACCGCCAGTGGTTCTTTATAATCTGCTCAGTCTGACAGCATTGTGTTGGGATGCTATTGATATAATTTGCTTCCATCAACTTGTACATTCTCACACCAGGTAATCTGGATTTATGATAAACAAAAAAGTGAGGAGCGGTCTCGACCGCAGCTGTGATATTAACTGCGTCTAATCTTTCCTTATCTTTATCTCTGAACTCCAGAAGAAAGTACAGGATCCTCTTATGCAAGCATAACAGATTTAAACTTTCATTCATCACATGGTCTGTAAAACTTGTTAATGAGCGCTTGATTTGGAATGAGAAGATCAACAGGGGAAGGGCTAGGACACGTAGGTAGCCACATCTATGGTCTATTATGATCTACAGCAGCAAACTGGGAGGGCAGCGGTGTTTGAAATCATTCTATTTTTAAAGGTTAATTTGCACGGTTTTAATATGATCATTTTAGTCAAACTGTGATTCATGAACTGTTGTTGCTATTGTATATTTATTTATTATTCTACTGATACTCCTTTTATTATTGATCGAATATATAGTACAATGCAGCTGATCCTTGCATCCAAGGAAAATTTCTCTCAAGGGAAACTAATAAAGATACTTTGACTTTAACAGACAGCCCTGAATCAGAATCCCTGAACTATCCCTTTAATATTGTCCCAGTTTGCTTTAGAACCACAGAGAATACAACTGGACATGAACGACACGTTCTCCTAAACTGATAAAGAAAAAACATTTGCAACAGCAGACTGACAGTATGGGAGAACCTTTTCTGTGCCGAGAGCATTCAGCGTGTGACATGTTATCAGGACAGGATAACAGAACCTGCTTTTTCAGTATATTGCTTCCTAAAGCAGGTCTACTTTATCTGCCCTCACATCTCACCCTGTTAAAACCTCAACCAGGTTCCATTTGATTCCCCTGAAGCTGCAGAACCAGCGCCTGTTTTTCGTCACCCATCTCCTTGCCTGCAGCTCAGGGTGCAATCTGACGTTTTTTTTTCCCAGCCTGTCACTGTGTGTGTCTGCTCATAATAAAGAGGCGTGAGGCTGGGTTGTAAATCCTCCCAGCCTCCCTTGTGATGGAGAAGGTTTCCATCCTTACCTCCGGCGCTGACGACAGCAGCAGATCTTATCGGCCCCGGCCCCGTCTCTGCAGACGCTTCCCTTGTAATCTCAGAGCGGCACAATGGGGCTATATTGAGAGAGCTGTAAACAATTGTTTGCTTTTCTGTGCCTGACCTCATGGCACATGACGGGGCTAAATTAGTTGTGTGACATGCTCTGACATTTGAAACCCGACAGAGAGTGGATGGGACTGCCATTACCATGGCGACTCAGACTGCTTCATGTGAGTGAACAGTAGTCTTATCGGTACTTGAACTTTATTTAATAGCAGACCGTGTAAAGCAGGGATAGTTCCCATTTTGTCTCATATATCCAGACTAATCCTGCAGTTCTTGGCTGCCGCCACAGAAGAAACGAGTTGGAATCATGATGTGAGACACAGACGAGAGATGTAGCACCCTTTGAAATCCTTCATGATGAGCTCACGCTGTCTTTGCTTTGTTTATTCCAGGCTTTAATGTCCAACAAACTGCATTTAGAGGCTTATCTCCATAATTGGACGTGCTTCCTGTAGACACAGGATATAAGGGTGAGGCAGATCAGATTATTCAGATGTGAAAACCTGTGGGATTTTGTCTCATCGATGAGTTGTTTACTTTCAAGAGCGTTTTACTTTTCTTTTTTTTTATGTGTGATGCAGCCTCCAGCTTCCCACAAAACACCAGGGTTACTTATGACTCATTTAAAATGCAAACAATTGTTTTTTTTGTTTTTTTAAAAACGGCCCTCAAAGCTTTATAATTCTTTCCTTTTCTGGCAGCTGCAGGTTTCCTTATTTTGAAGGGAAGACTGGGCCATAGGTGTGGGCTGCTATCAGATTCCTTAGTGAAATACCATAGTTTAACCGCATTTACAGAAAAAAATAAACTGTTCTGCTCCTGTATCCAGTCTGCAGTCAGCTGGTTTATAGACATGCTAGTTGGTGACCAAATGTAGTTTTAAAACAGCTCGATTGTTGACAGTGACAGAGTGATAGATGGCGCTACTTTGGCTTCTACACCATAGAATGGTTGTTATATATATGTTATATATAGAATGGTTGTCTGACAGGAAACGGCAGAAGTTGCCTTATTTGTAAGAGATAGAAAGTGCAGGAGCCTTCTTTTAGCCAGCTGACTGGCAGTGTGCAGCGACAGCTGGAGGAAGTGCAGTACCTCATTGCTCTACAGCCAGAGAGAACTTCTCCATTGTCTTATCAAAGGAACCTTAAATCCCAGTAAAAGTATGATGCTAAATCTGAGCTGTTTGAAACTGTGCCTTTTCAGAACCTGCGTCTACCTTGGTATTGATAACAGGCCCATATGTGCTAAGCCTCATTACCTTTCTCATTGTATAACTTTGTGGTGAAGGTAAAAAGTCACCATATTTGAAGAATTTTATCTATGCTGTTGCTATAAAGTTCTGGTCTCCGCCTAATACACCTCTATAATGGTGACAAACTATTGTGTGTCTCTGTCCAATCTGGTGCAACAGGACACGCTCGGGTTTTTTTGTTTGATCCATGTGTTTTAGACCAGATCTTTGTGAGGTTGAACATTGAATCATTACAGCCGCATCCTCATAGTTTTAGTCTTTTCTACGAGTCAGTAACTCTCAGTCCTCCAGGGTATCATGCTGTATCAACCAAGAGAAGATCAAAGCTTTAAGAAACCAAGCTAAATAACGGGGGAAAATGATGGAGTCAACCTCCATGTTGATGGGAATCACTTGGACCAAAGCAAGTGCTAAAACTCTCCTGTGGATGCCATCTGTTGAGTAGCCACAAGAATACTTGATTTTGGTTATTCCTTCCCCTTCTGACTATCACACATGTAGACTTTCACTTTTTACTATGAATTGAAGAATTTTACACATATTGGATTGCTTTGGGTCATAATTTCACCTTTCAGTAAAACATCCCAGCACTTGTTCAATTCCTGGTAGGTTCTCTACAGCACAGTCAACAGAAAACAGCTGAGGGATGAGGTTGAACGCTCACTGAATCGCCAGAGAAACGACTGTTTTATCTTGTTTATTTCATCTTTGCACTGATAGATTAGAGAAACAAAGTAAAACAAACATGGTGCGTTTTAGCAAGGCTACGACAATCTCAGACGCTGGAAAAGGGGGCTATCTTAGCTTTTAACTTCTGTTTAAGCCTTAATGCTCATTTAAACTGATTAAATAAAAAATTTTAGCCTCTCGTTTAGGTGAAAATGTAATTTACTTTATAAGATAAACAGACCCATAACTGCATCTCTTGACAATTCTTCTCAAAAACCTAAAATGATATTCTTCTATAATAGCTAATGTCAGATTGTAACACACTAAATTATATGTGTATTTATTCCCCCCAGGCTGTATGCTGTGTTTTGGACAGTCGGCTTTCTTCCGCTTCAACCACCCTGAGGAGGCCTTCAGGATGAAGAGCATGATGCCTCATGGAGGAGGTGTTCGCACCGGGAGCTACACTCTGTGTCCGGGTAAGGTCTTGTCCATGTGGACGCTACCTTGCAAAAGTATCTATAGCCGTGGGAATATCTCACCAGTTCTCTCTTTCCCACCACAAACTTCACATTGATTTTTCTCCCCCAAATACAAATTTGGCATATCTTGCCTGTAATAAAAGTACAGTTCAAACAACTGCCTGCAGAGATCGCTTAATTTGAGAGTAGAATGCCACCAGGGGGCAATTTAACCCATATGAATGTCCTGTGTAAAGTCCTGTAAAGGCCTCAGAGGTTTGTTAGAGAACCCTAGAGAACAAACAGCATCATGAGGACAGAGGACCAAGGAGGACAGCAGACAGGCCAGGGAGAATGTTGAGAAGATGAAAGCAAGGTCAGGTTCTAAAACTATCTCCCAGAGCTCTGTTCAGTCTATCATCTGAACCTGGAACTGGACACCCGCCAAGACATGGCCCTCCAGCTGAACTGACTGGCCCAGGAAGGAGAGCGCTAATCAGAGAAGCAGCCTAAAGGCTGATGGGAACTATGGAGGAGCTTCAGAGATCCACTGCTCAGCTGGGAGAATCTGTTGGTATGCCAGCTTTCAGTAGAGCGCTTCACAAATCTGACCTTCAGCTGATCAAATGGGGACAAGTTTGAGGGATATTAATGCTTTTCCAAGGCTCTGTACTGTCAAATAGAGTACACAGGCTTTCAATCCAAATGTTGTGGGTTTCACTCCAGTTTCCTTCTGCCACATGTCAATGTGCCCCTGGGAAAGGCAGTTAACCCCCCGTTTGCATATCGGTAAATGAAAGTGTTTGTGTTAGTGAGTGCCATTGGGTGAATGTGGCTATAGTGTGAAGCACTTTGAATATCCAGTATGACGGATAAGCGAGATATAAATGTTTACCATAAACTGTACAGGATGGTATTATCTGCCTGTTTTTGATGTAAGACGCAGACCTGAGTCTTACTGCCTTCACAAGTTTAAATCAAGGTTAGCTTTCATTCCAGGAATCCCAGCTTCCTCTTTGTTGGACGTGTTCTAGAAGATGACCGATGCTGACATATAAACCTCAGCACAGCCAATTGCTTCCAATCTTCCGTGATGACTACTTTTATCTTGCCATATTGTTTTTTCTTCTTCTTCCTTTTGTCATTTTTGCTTCTGTTATCTTCTTAACTTGGGATCAGAAGTTTTTCCTGTTTCTATGTGTCTGACGAGCATTTGCTGCTGACCTGTAAGGAGCTCAGCGATCAGAAGCCGTTTTTTCTGTGCTTATAGGTTGTAGGTGATGGAGACATTCAGGTGATAAACATGCGTGGTGTCTACAGGTTTGCTCAGACGCAGCATCTGGAGGCCAGGTTTCTCAGTGCAGACGATAACACCAGGGTTCCTTGCATGGAGATCATTTGATTGTCGGTAGCGAATGGAAGATCTGCTGATTGCAGCCCAGCGAGCCTGCAGACCGTCTCGTAACCCAGTGGGTTCTGCCTGCAGCTGTTTGACTGACAGCAGGGTATAGGGTCGTGTGTTTCACACTTTTACTGTCTACACAGCCACAGCAACACTGCGCTCCCCACAGACGCGCCTCGTTGCTTATTTGCTGAGCATGCTCAGGCAAGCATATATTGCAGAAATGGCAAATATGAGCCTCATTTATTCGCCGCCCATTAGATCAGCCTACCTCTAATAATTCCTCTGCTTAAAAAGCTCTTCTCTGAGCTCGTCTTGTGTGGATGGATGGTTTGCTTGAGGCCACTGTGGGAGAGGAAGCAGCAGGGCTGGATGTTTTACAGCAAACCGCTCCAGGAGAGGTTCTACTACTACTTGCTGCTGAGGGTGAGGGATGGTGGTAGTACAAATCAGTTATGTTAATATGTTTGATGTCTTCTATACTTATTAATGAGCTTTTGCTGTTGTATAAATAACCTCCTGTTTCTAATTGGTTTCATTCGTGTACCATCCTGTCAAAGATGTAAATCCATCTTAATGGTGTGAATTACGTCTAGATTCTGACTGGAAAACTATAAGGCTGGTGGGCTTCGCTTTCAAACTCTGAGAGAGTTACTTTTACAAATCCGGAGGGAAATACAGCGGCCACTGTTCGTTCTCTAGGTATGCGACAGGCCCTGATTTGTCAGTATCAGTCTCTGAAATGCAGTACCCGGTGAACCCTGGAGCGGGACTGGTGCCCAGCTGGGACCTGGAGCTGCAGTTCACACTATGCATGTTTTATGAGCATCTCAGTCCTCTGTGTCTCCGGGCAAAGACTTCAGCAGCTTGCTGTTGACTGTGTGTGTGTGTGTGTGTGTGTTCCTACTGGGGGCTCTACAACTCTAAGCATATCTTCCTCTCAGCCCCTTCCATCGAACTGTCACTACATCTTGTTCTTCCTCCCCCCTCCTTTCTCTGTTGACGCTGCCTGCCACCAGGGGATAAGTATAGCGAACAGGCACGCTGCCTGCTTCAGACTTCCTGCGCCAGTAATGAAAGCCTTCCGTTGTTTAGAAACGTACCATTTAAGCATTCCTGTGTTGCATCCAGATGAAGACTGCTTACGCCACTCCTATGATAAACAGGGATTGCCTGAAATATCAAAAAGCAGCGAGATCTTATCTGTGTCCGAGTTCAAGAAAGAAATAACTGAACGTAAAAGATAAACCCAGCTTAACCAAAGAATTATTTCTTTAAATTTTTTCTGTCCAAATTAAGCCTTGCTTTAGCATTCTACAACTCAAGCTTCTAAAATTCATGAAAAAAACATAAGGTGGATAAATTTAAACTTTGACACAGATTTAAAAGGCAGTGACTAAAATAAGAAAGAGGAAGGCTGTATTTGAGACCGTCTAAGATGCAGCGACAGTCTGATCTATAATTTAGGCGCTACGACTGCAAAGATCTCCTCTGTATACCAGCTTCAACATCAGAGCAACTAGGAGCCAAAAGTCAGCAACCAGTACGGGTTTAACAATCCATCCATCCCACAGGACAAGATGGGAATATTGGCCTCATGAGCACAACATGAGATTTTAGTAGTGAATATCCATTTTTTGTTTTTAGAAATAAAGGTTTTACAAATTCCAGTTTGAAGAAATTGGCGTTAAAGAATCCATAATCAGTGCAGGTCAGTCCAGTCCAGGTTTGCCAGTAAAATGATTATTATCCCAGAAAACATTTGCTTTTGCCACTAGAATAAATACAACTCAAACTGAAAAGGAGTCTCTGATAAATGTAGAACCATTTTAGTTCAGGATTGATCAGTCTTTTAGACAGTAGTTTAGTTTTTGAACCGCAGATGAAAAAACGAATACCTGACTCACTAGCAGATGCTAACGTTAACGTCGTTAGCTGCTAGCCACAGTTAGCATATCGCTGTATTTGTACAGTGCTAAAAAAAAAACACAACTTTAAATCTTGTTTTTCCACACAATGTAATTTACTGCATTCCAAAAAACTTGCTGGAGACGTCTTGAATGCTTAATCAAGCCTTAACGGCCAGGCCATGGTGGCAACCCCGTAAGCACCAGAGGGAAAGTCAGGGTGCCGTTTTCATACTTGGAGCTCTTGAGCCATGAGACCTGACACTACACTCTTAGTTATCAGACCTGAAGGACCTGGAGGACACATAGCCCTAAGGAGGTCAGATAGACATGTAGGAACTGGCTAATTTGAAGGTTCATGGGTAATAGCTAAGCATGTGGCCTGTAAAGTGAAACAAGTTCAGGGGACACAAGCACATGCTGCAGGATGCCAACTGGAATCTTGGATGCCAGCAGAAATCTTGCCTGCAAGATGAATTCTCGCAGCATTTGTGTTTTCACAAACACATCCATCTTGCCCTGCTTCAACTGTATGTGACCGAACCAAAAACCGTTCAGGCTAATCAGGTTGCAGTATTACGGTGTAAGGCAGACACACGAAAGCAATAGCTGGCGAGCCCACAGCTGAACCAACATAAACATGGCAGCACAGGAGGGCACACACGTAGCTGCTGCTATCACATCTGTTTTTCTAATAATCCCCGATTTCATCTTTGAAAGAACAGCAAGAAGTTGCTTGCCATGCGTAACTTGCTGCTGCTTGTATTTTAATTTTATACTGTGATTGGCTTCGATGGAAGCAGTCCCAGATTGATAATGTGCAGAACGGATAGTGCTGCACATTATCAGTCTGGCTGGCTGGGTTAAAGAGGCAGATGAGTTACTGCAAAATACAAAGACTTGCAATGTTTAGTTGGAGATGTAATCAAATAATCAATCATCCTTTCAAAATTATATAATGATAAAAAGTATTTGGGTCTAAAGAAGCCTTATTTCAGAAATTTCATAACTTAACATTAGTTAAAATTACTTTCTAAGATCAAACTGATTATCATCTTTTTGGTTATGGAAAAAAAAATTCTTTAAAATAAAGCAGAGGATGAGAGAGTTGTAGAGAATAATGGAAGGCCAAGGATAGGCCCCTGGGGTCCTCCATGAGGTATGAGGTATACACTTTTCTTACTGGACGTTAATCCTAAAGGAGCTGAGAAAGAACTCTGTTTAGTTTTTCCTGTAGGCTTGACAAAGCAGTTACTTTCCTGTTATTTTCTGTCTGAAGAAGTTTAAATACTGGCTCCTCTCAGCTTCTTTTAAATTAAAAATGCTGGAGCATCTAACATAATTACCTCCAGGAATATTTGAATAACAAAGTAGTCCTCTACAATTGTGGCAAGTTGTCTGTAGCAGGATTACAGATTAACAGGGCTGTCTGCATTGTTCTAACATCTTGCATCTGTTTAAAACTGTAAATAAATAAACTGTAGACTTTTTTTCAGAATGAAACAGTTCTGAGCCATCCCTGCACACCTACCCTTGTCTCGTTGCCATTTGTCATCTATCCCCTGCTCTTTGAGCACCCTGTTCTCACACTGAGTCAGTGTGGTGAAATCATTTGTGCACTTTTCACTCTGTTGAATGCAGTTTAGACCCGGGCTGTGTTGGAAGCTATATTTGGACATGACATAGCCCTACTCAGTGACATTTCTGTTTTGGTTGGACTCAATCTCAGACACACAGAGCAGACTCATCAGTCAGTAAAACAGAAAAAGGCTGAAAGGATTCAATTATTTGAGAAGAACTTTAAAAGGAACATTTTATATGTACATTTTAAGATTTTTTTTTATCCTTACTGTCTGTTTTGTTAACCAACATCAGATTTAGTACTTCCTCAACCCTGTTGAAAAAGCCTAAAACTTAAACAGCAGATAGCATTCTTCAGGACTCGCCAAAAGACATCGTCATTGAAGAAGAAACTTGAAGTTCTATAGCTCGAACTACCTGGGGGACTGAACGGTTTCCTGTCCTCTTTATAAAGATGGTCCAGTGTTTTTTAAGCCCAAGGAGATGACAAAGGAAGCCCTGAAGCTCCTTACTGTGGCATTTAAAGCATCCAAAGAGCTTCTATCAAGGCTGACATTGATGTACTTCCAGGTCATTTCACTCAGTGAGGAACTTCACTAAACAAGAAAGACTATTTGACCACACAGATGGTAAAAAAGTCCCCATGAACAGGAATGTCCTTTTTTTTTTACCAGGCCAAATGCTGGCACTGTTTAATCATCCAGCTCTGAAATGTTGTACTGCCCTTTATGTTGAGAAGGATTCTTCTTTTTAACGCCAAAGCTGCTTGGCCCAGAGCCAGCCTTATTTATGAGCCTGTCCTGTTTATTAGGGCCGTTGAACAAAGTATATTTAGGCGAAGTGGAGTCTCCATCACATGCAGTGCATCCAAAGTATTCACAGTGCATTACATTTTCAACATTATGTTGTGTTTGAGCCTCATTCTAAATTGAGTTAAATTCATTTTTCTCTCAGAATTATACACACAATATCCTATAATGGCAACTTGGAGTTGATTTGAGACTTTGCTAATTTATTACGTCATCTAATTGAGCTCACTTGCTTCCTGTTTCCCCTGGTCCTCCTTTAGATGTTTCTGCAACTTGATTGAAGTCCACCTGCATTTGATCCAGTTGCCTGAACATGATTTGAGATGGAACCCACTTCTCTATAGAAGCTCTCATAGTTGACACCATACATCAGAGCAGACAAAAAATAAAGTCACAGGAATTATCAGCAGGCCTCTGAAACTGATTCTCTCAAAGCAAAAATCTGGGGAAAGGCAAAAAAAAAAAAAAAACAACTTACCACTCTGTCTGGGGCCCTAATTCCTCAAGAAGCTAAGTCTGTTCTTACACAGTACCTTGCAAAAGTATTCGCATCCCTTGATCTTTATTGATTTCATAATTTTGCAGCTCCAAACGTCCACGTGTTTTTTATGTGCTAGACCACAACAGAGAAATAGTGAAAGGAAGAAAAAAAAGCTCTCTTTTTTTTTTTTTTTTTTCAGCGCAGTCAAATCTGAAACGCCTAAATAAAATCTGGCACAACCAATTACCCTCAGAATTAACTGATTAGTAAAGAGGAATTCAAATATGTGTGTAATTTCATCTTTGTATAAATCTATCTGTTCTGTTTGTGGCCTCAGAGGTTTGTTGGGGAACGTTGGTGAACACACAGCATCATGTAGACTCTGGAACCAGGAAGTTTAAAGGAGACTTAAGGCCCCCCATAAGTCTGCTTAATTGTTACCACCACGTATAAACTGCTCAGCGTCAAGAAATCTTCTCGTTGAACTGTTTTATATGCGACCCCGGGCTTGATGCGCTGAGCTGCATAGACATTATGTACATGTATAATGCTGAGCTGATTCAAGCAGGCGGTCACAGGACGCGCGGCATCACAGCCCCTAAACATACCCCTAAAGAGTTGCGGCTGTCACTTTAGCAAAATGTGGTTCTAAAAATGAATAACTCACAGGGACTAAATGCAAATGCATGCACTTTTCAGATTTGTATTAGGAAAAAAAAAAAGAAGGTAAAAGCCTTCCACTTTACAAAAAAACCTAACTTTTTGGTTGGTCAATCTCATACAATGCAAACAGAATACACTGATGATGTGTATTGTGATGTGACAAACTGTAAGAAAATGTGAATTAATACCTTTACAGGGGGCTGTAGGGGTCCTGTTGTTGCATTTCTGGTCCGTTCTGTTATCCAGGTGAACAGTCATGTCATCTGCCTTCCATCCTCCACCAGGTCCACTAATTGTCCCAGGGTGAGCCTCGTGTCTTCGTCTACACACACATTTCTACAATACAGCTTAATAGAAAGATGTTCTATCTCAGCCACAACAATCTTGCCTGGCTAATTACAAAAAAAAAAAAAAAAACAATAAAAAAAACTCTCATTAAAAAAAAAAATCGATTATAATTTCAGCGTCTCTCTCACCGACCAGTAGACTCTTTGTGCGCTGGAAGTGGCCTGTGGCTAGGATTACAGGCTCTTTTTTCAGAGACTATTTTTAATCTTCCAGCTCAAGTCAGTCTTTTTCCTCTTTGGTGTATGCCCCCAAACCCCCCTGTTGGCCCAGTCTGTGCTGCTTGGGCTTTTCGTTAAAGGTTGCTTAGCAGTTGGTGGTTTTGCTGCTGCATCTGAGGGTCAGTCCCTGGTTTCCCAGGATGGACAGATTGATACCGTTTACAATACAAACAAATCTGAACACATGTAACGTTAGCAGATGATATTGTGCAAGTTTTGCTGATTGAAACGCTGTGTCGTCAAGGTGCAAACCTGGGAAGGATGTGCAAAGTCACTTAAATCTTTATTCGTCATTGCTTGTTTTGTATGTTCTGCATTTAGCCCATCCCTCAGGGAGTGATGGGCTTCCTCTGTGCAGCGCCCAGGGAGCATTCTGGGAATAAGGGTCTTGCTCAGGGACCCAGATCGGCAATCTGTGGGATTTGAACCTGAGAACTTGCAGCTTTCCCAGGAAGCAGGCGCCCTGCTCTAACTATAACGCCACCGCTACCCCTAAAATAATGCATAAATCTGTTTCATTTAGGAGCATAATCTCCCTGAAAAATGTAGAGAAATGGAACCTGTATGGGTATTTAGAGGGAAATGATAAGATGTTTAGAAAGAATTGCTGAAGATGATCTCCACTGAGAAGGATCTTTGACCATTCCTTTTTGGACAGTCTCTCTCGATCGTCCACATTTCTGGGTCTTATGCTCTCCTACCTTCCACTCCTGCAGCAGCTCCTATAGGATGAAGGTCTGAGGACTGAGCTGGATGTGTATAAAGACCGATGTTATGCCTGGTGAACCACCGCTGACCTCCTTCACTTTGGTGGTCGATTCCACCAGAGGGATTTTCTCTAATCGTGCTGCTTTGATATTATTGACAAAAATTGTTTCTTGACGTGGGATTTCTTTGCTCAGGGAAAAATGTGAATAGTTTAAATGTAGGATTTTTCCTAAGTTATCTGTGTGAGAATATGCTGCTACGATAAAGGATAAATATTTTTTGAAGGCATTTTCAGGCTTCAGTTTTGAGAAAGCTGAGCAATCATCCTGACACTTTTTGCTTTCAATTCCAAAATAAAACTCTTATTTCGGTCCTAAATGATCACAACGATAATTCAGTTCTCCGTAACAGATTTCTCACTCGAAAATCTGACCTTTGTTCTTTCCAGCCTTTTTCTCGTCACTTGTAGCATTTCAGTGGTAAAAAACCTTATGAAGCCTGAATATGTAGCATTAATGCGCTGGTGCTCCGCGTCATACACAACTGTCCAAGTTTCATGCTAGTTATAAAGATAGATATAAACACCGATGGCCAAGCACGGCTGTCTCTACCGTGACTCTGTAAACTCAGGGCTGTCAAGTTAAGCCACCACACCGAAAGTAAATATATTTGTTTTCAAAATAAAAGCGGTGGTTGATAAGGTTCGCTTTTTATTGTCAGCTGATCCACCTCAGCTTTTAACTTATGCTTTTGATCCTTGAATCTTGTGTTCTGACTTGGTTCTGTCCCGCTGATACCGAGGAACATCCAACTGCTTATTGAAGTTCAACACAGGTGGGGATTTATTTTGAAAGTCGGAAGCGGAAGCTCCGTGCTATTTAGGCCAGCTTGTCACCAGGCAGTCAGAGCAGCGGCGCTCAGCACCCCAACCTCGGCGGAGAAGCCCCGGATCTCCCTCGGTCTGCGTGCAGCCTGGCCCGGCGGGGCTCCGTCACCGCTCCGGTACCGGCACCGGTGTGTCCGCGGGATGCGGGACGTGCTCTGAACCCGGGCTGACGGTTGCATCCCTCCATGTGAGTAAATGTGTGCAGCTAAACGCCAGAGATTTGAGCGACGCGGGTCGTAGGGAACCATCTCACCCCGAACTCCATTAACAGCCAGTCGGACTGGTGCGTTTGTTGTGGTCCTGGACGGTGCATCAGTCTTGGCACCGAATGTCATTGCTGGATCGGTACACGCGGACCAGCCTGCGGGTTCTGCTGCTACCTCCGTGGAAAACGTCTCGTGTCCGCGGCGTCCAGCCTCTGCTTCCACGGCCCGCAGCCTGAGCTGATGCTGCTCCTGCTGATACTGAATGGCTGTTTTTTTGTACGTGAAGTTTGGCGCGTTGTCATTGGTCCCAGGTGTAATCAGCGAGCCGAACCCTATGACGTAATGGCTCGGGCTTTTCTTGCCGCTTTCAGGTGTTGTCGCCAACCGATCCCCTTCGTGCTGTGCCCTGCACAGAGGCACCGCGTCGGTTCGCTGTGTGCAGTGAACGACGTGACAGGGACGTAGAAACGGGCCGTGATGGGTCCAACGAACCGCCGTGGCAGCCGGACGGCTGGAAGACTGAAGCGGCGCTGTGGTGGGCTCTGATCTGGCCGTGTACCCGGAGAACAGCTTTTTCTCCTGCTTCTACATTTACAGCTGTCTGTGTGACATCATCAAGACACAAAACAGACGTCAGGCCCTTTTCACCAGGCATTCAGAGGCATAACTGTGGGAGCTGCTTGTCAGAAACAGTTTTATCTGAAAGATCCAACCATCCGTTGTATACACCTGCCAATCCGTGCAGGGTGAGTCTAGAGCGGTCATTGGGTGAGCTGGACAGGTCAGAGGTCAACCATATACACACATGCACAGGGAGAACATGTTGACTCCATGCTGAAAGACCCCAGGCTGGGATTTGAACCCAGGACCTTCTTACTGCAAGGAAGCAGGGCTAGCAACAGCCCTTAATCGGAAAGAGCAGTTGAATAACTTTTAAATGCCTCTAAGATCCGATATTTAGGTCAAAAACTAAACATAACTGGTTTAGACAGCTGAAACCTGAGCTAATTTATGTCCTTGAATTCTCACAGAAATCTGTCAGAGTTCTTAGTTTTTGCCATGAACAGCCTTTCCGACCAGCAATATCTGAGGAATAATCTACCCTTCTTTTTAGTGGTTGGCATCAATCTGTTACATGACTTGTAAAAGCTCCTTTCTACAGCAAAAATATCATGTTTGTTACTGTAGAATATAAATATTCCCATTAAAAACGGCGACGTATGGCATTCTGCCTCGAAGCAAAAAGTCATTCAGCTTCCTTCCGTTTCTAAAGCAGTAAATCAATTCCATGTTTTGATGGAATCTGGACCTCGTGTGGGTTGAGTAAAAAAAATCTAGCACAAAACAAACAACAACCTGCTCATCTTTAGGTAAATCAGACATGTTTTTTTTTTTTTTCAGACTAGACCCTCTGCAGTAAGCGTCGGCCATGTTGCTCAAAGGAATGGAAAAAACACGTAGCGGCTGATGTTTTGGGGAGCTTTCCGTTATTGTTGGAATCGGTTGAAACTGCGATCTGTGATGGCAAATGGAAAGCTGCTTTTAGGGAACGCTGTGTAATCATCACCTTTCTACCGACTGGGCCTCAAACATCAGCCCCAGACTCACTGATGGTAACATAGCTGTTACTGCTGGAGACGGTTCAGCCAGCTCTTTTACTTTGTTGCAGCTTTTATTTTTAACAGCTAAATCTAGTCACTGTAAAAATTTGCCTAAAAAAACCTCCAAAAAGTAAATCACATTCCTTTAATTAGTAACTCATTTTTGAGCACAGAGATCTAGTATTGAGCCAGCACTTCAAAATGGCTTAATTATTTATATAGTTGCTCCAGGTTTTGTATAATAAATTCTATAGATAACATACATTTCAACTGTAATCAGAAAGTTGTATAATTCCTGAAGCAGGAGATGTAACTGTTGCTTTTTGGTTTTAATTGAAGCAGTCAGCTCATGTTTTACATTTTTCTTTAAAGGTAGAGTTGCTGATTTTTTCTGGAAGTTTTCCCAAGTCCCTTTCTGAAGGGACTGCGCATGTGCAAGAAGAAGACCGTCTTACCTTGCTCTTCCACTCCTCAGGGGGATCGCGGGAAAAAAATCTCCCAAATCCACTCTGGTTTTTCTTTCTTTCTACTGAGGTCTTCCTCTTCTTCTTAGAAACTTGTACGCGGTTTGCTTCTTGCGTCTTTCAGCCATGTTCAAAGTATACAGTGATAGCGTCGGAGCAACAGTGAACAGTTAACTTCTAAGCTAACTATTAAGCTAACTGGATAAAAAAAACACTAGTAGTGTGCATGTGCAGCCACCAAGTGTAAACTAACAAGGAACGTTTACGCACACTGGTGTTACGTGAGCGTGTCAGAACGATTGGCATGTAGACAACCAATAGATAAGGCGATACCCCTGGAACTTGAGGAACAGAGGAGAGTGACAACAGTTACAAAACTCTGACAAATCCCCGCCTTTCCGACCGAAAGGCAAGGATAGAGTTTTTACAGTTCTGCAGCTCTCATGGACATCTAATTTTTTAACCTCCTTTTTCAAAATATATAATGTTTTACCCAGTATAACAAAAAGTGTTTCTGAACAGGATTGCCAACTATAACCTTAAATGAGATAGCTACAAGTTTAACTCCTCCCGACCAATAGGTGGCACACTCGGGCTGGCCCTTTCTTGTTCCAACCTTCAATTGCACTGGTTTGCCAGCTGGTTGTGAGGTCCGTTAGGTTAGCATTAGCTAACAGTTAACTTAACTGTCCAAAAGGAAAGCAGCAACCTTCGCTCGACTTCTGAGCCCCTTTGCTTCCTTAAGTCAGCTCCAACACCAAAGACTTGACCGATGTTCACTCTCATTTTGCTTCTTTTTTGCTCCACTTGAGTCTGAGAAATGTATGGCAGAGAAGAAGCCATTTCTCAGCGCTATCACAGAGCTACTGCAATCTGGCAACGCCTGAGCTCCGTCTCATGTGACTTCTACCTACTATTTCTATGGGTGTAGAATCCTTTCGAATTGACATTGTCATTGTAACCAGAGGTTATTATTTATATGTTTTGGACCCGTTAAACTTCATAAAACCATTATTTATATACTATATATTTATTTTTATTCTGCACCACTAAAGACATTCTGTGGATGTTTTATATTAGAAACATTAAGCTTTTTGATGAAAAAGTTGCAGCTATAACCTTTAACGTTCTGTGTATGTAATTGCTATGAAACTGTGGCATTGTTACTCCAAGTTATCATGCTGTGAGACTCTGGTATGCCTAGCGTCCATTACCCTGAAATGCTGGACATTAGTCCTAACCCAAACGACTGTCTGAAGAGGAGAAACTTTAGTTTTATGTCTGAAGTGAAAACCTTCAGGTAGTTCCGCACAAAAACATGTGAAAAGCAAGTGCTTCTCGGATGGCTCCCAACGGACTACAGATGTGTCTGATCAAAGTGAGATGAGTAACAAAAGGAGCTCCAGCATGCCACATGAATATTTTAATTACTAATGCGTGATTGCCCTGATGATTGGATGTAGCAGTTCCCCTCATGTTGCCTTTTCAAAGGGCAACAAGTGCATTTGAGCAGATTTCATTTAACATTGATCTGCGCTCTGCTCCGCGCCTCGGGGCATTGCTGGTGGATCTCCCACGGGGCTGTGTGTTCCTGTTGTAATAATCTACTATGCTGACATTACAGAGAGCCACCGGTTAGGATCAGATTAGCCGGCCTGTGCTCTGTTACTCTCGGGGCCGCACGATAATTATGCTTTCCCCTGATGCCTGTCCAGTGTCCCTGGCCGGTCTCTCTGGTCATGTCCTCATATATGTCCTTCCTGCGTTACTCAACATGAGCTGCACTCAGTCGATTAGATACAATCTGGGCATACACCAACTTTTAATTCATACAGTATAACTTTTTGTATAAATACTAGGCGTGGACAATAATCTATGGGGCCGACAGTTGTTGTCATGCACATTTTGTCGGATCATAAGGAATGGCACTGATAATGTGTATACATGTGTCGGCATAGCTGTGTTTTATTTTTATTTTTTATTAACAGCTCCCACTGCTTCATGACACCTGCGCAGCATTCAAGTGACGTCGTTATAATCGGAGAAAACAACTTCTATATGTATTCTGCTGCTAACTATTTGCCTTAATTTTTTACTTTTATGGTATAAAATAACACAACTAGTAATTTGAAAAGAGGCCCCTTTTCATTGCTGTTTACACGTCCGTTTTCACATCAAGCTAATGACTGGGGAAAAAAACCCACTCCGCTCATCATTTACCTGCAAGACAAGCCGTAATGTCCAAACCAGAGACGCTGCCCACAAACCAGAAAGCAACGAAGCAAAGCCTGTTAGAGAAAGAGCCATATGTCGCTCTCTCATGGACTCTCTCGGACTTTTGCTAGCAATGATAACGGTTTGGTTGTCACAGCTTACTTTATACCAGCTGGTGCCTGCACTCCTGTGGATGGTAAGTCTATGGAGCGCTGTTATGCAGAGGCATGTTGGCAGCATATCCAGGCTGTCTCACAAGAAAGGATGATAGAGAAAAGTTAACGCCGCTTGGGACAGACACTGCTCGAAACGTGTCAGCAGCTGCAAGACTCCTTCCATATAAACCTCTGCCTTGCACTGCACACGCTTTACAGTGAACAGTCACTGGGTCACAGTGATGCTATTTTAACCAGATGTCAAAAACTTGTTTGTCACGTCAAGCACAGCCCATCTAATGCTTTTTTTTTTATTTCACAGATTTGTAAAAGTATGTCAACGTGAAAAAAGCCACTTTTGTTGAATTGATGATTTAAATTATCTTTCCTATATATAAGCTGACTTGATATGTGACTATTTGTGATATCTATTTGTGAGATATATATATATATATATATATATATATATATATATATATATATATATATATATATATATATATATATATATATATATATATATATATAAAATACTTCTCACACATTTACCATGGTTTTTCTGTGTTTTCTCTCCCATTCAGACACTGAGAGTTTGGTCAATGGGAATCACCAGGCCAATTCATCCCAGTCTCCCGCAGCTCATGGAGACAGAGTCCAGTCTGAGCACAGTGCGATTGTCAGCTCCATTGAGAAGGACCTCCAGGAGATTATGGATTCCTTAGTCATGGATGACCCCGAGCCCTCTTCCTCTGAGGCTAAAAAGCCCCCTGGAGGGCAGTCCATGCACCACTCCCCCTTGTCCCCTATGGTCAATGGAGGGGGGAGGTATTTACTATCCCCTCCCACCAGTCCAGGGGCCATGTCAGTGGGGTCCAGCTATGAAAATACCTCTCCTCCTTTCTCCCCCCTTTCCTCCCCCTCAGCTGCCAGCAGCGGGAGCTTTACCAGCCCATCACCTGGTGGAGGACTCCAGGACCAGAGTTCTTCTCTGCCACCTGTGCCTATACGCTCTTCTAGCTACAACTTCAGCTCCCAGCCCCCACCTGTACCCCTGCCAAGGACCATCCTGCCTAATTTCAGCAGCACTGGGGTGGGCCAGAAGATTCAGGAAAGCCCCAGGCTGCAGAGGAACGTCTTAACTGAGACCCCTCCAAGCCCCAAGCCAAGCCGGAGGGGAATGAGTCAAGGTGGCTCTGAGAGCCCTCAACAGACACCTCTTGTTTCTTCTAGTGAATCTCTCAGCAGTAAAAACATTGTGCCAACCAGCCCCAGAGTCACCCCCAAATTCCCGACCTGTCCATCACCATCGCCTTCTAGTCCCAGGACCAAGACCGCCACGGTGCTCCAGGAAAGGCCTGCCAGTCCCTTCAAAGAACAAACCATCTTAGCCGATCACTCCCTGAATTCCAGCCCCTCCTGGCAGCTTTCACAGCCTAGTAAGGCTTTCCAGCCTCCCCTGGATCCCATTGTTCACGTTATCCAAGGATCTCCTCTCCAGCAGCATCCACGGTTACTCCAGCCCCCTGAAAGCCCCCGGTTGGCACGAAGGAACTTGGAATTGAACGGGGGAAGTGCAGGGGGCAGCAGTATGAGAGAGCTGCCACCACTGAGTCCTTCATTAGCTCGCAGAGGGGTCCCAGTCCTTCCAGGGGCCCTCCCAGGAACAATTTCCACATTGAGGACTCCAGACAGCCCCTCGTGTCTCGGCAGGATGGTACCAGAGAGTCCGAGGCTGCGGCGCAAAACCGGATCTGCATCAGAGGAACCGTCTTGTAGCAGAGGGATGCGAGCTCGCAGTCCGTCACCGACGTCCATGATGATGGAGGGCAGCAGTGGTGTAGGGATACGCAAGACTAGCTTTGGGAATTCTTTATCACCTGCGTTCAGTCTGGGCTCCCTGCCTGGCTCATCGCCAGTAGCCAGCCCCAGGACCCAGAGGAAAATGTCCTTAGGGAGGCCCCACCCAGGAATGCGAGAGAGGAAGAACAGCATCACAGAGATCAGCGACAACGAAGATGAACTGCTGGAGTATCACAGACGACAGAGAGAGGAGCGGCTCAGGGAGCAGGAGATGGAGAGGCTGGTGAGTTTAAAGCCCAGAGCAAGAGGTTGTTAATCAGTGCTCATAACAGAATCCACGTATTGATGTAATTGATGAACACACTTAATGGTTTAAGAAGAAGGATTTACCTGAGCAACAGAGATTAAAACCCCTCTGGAAAATCTTCCATCTTTTAAAGTTGTGCTTGATCAAGACTCTGAACATCAGTTGATTAAGGCACGCTCTGGTAGGAGATGTATTTGCAGTTTATCTAGAAAAAATGTATGCATTTAGTGACATTTTGTGTGATCTGTGCTCTTTGCTGACGGTATGTTGAAGAATCAAACGATAGGAAAATATCAGACTGAGAAGGATTTCACTGATCATCATAATGTTGATACTGACAATCACTGGAAGCAGAGACATCGTGATATGGTCTATAAACGGAGCGCTAGGATTCCCATGTCGCAGAAAACACCGACTGTCTTAGAACTGACGTAATGCCGCCTGGCCGCCTTGGAGGCTCGTCAGTAACAGTTTCCTTGTTTATAGAAGTTACGTCGGTGGTGACGGGTTTAGCTCTTTATTCACTCTGCACTGGGGGAGTTGCGTCATTATGGTGAACTGATTGTTTACAGCTGAGAGTTGCACTCACTGCACTCTTCTGAACACAAGGTGTCACTCTGGAGAAAACAATCCTGTTACACAGCATTCTGAATACCTCGGTCTACCCTATTTAGGGATGCATGATGTCATTTTTTAACATCTCGGTCCAATAAGTAAAACTTTGCCGATATTAGCAACCAATGGTTATTTCCTTTAGGGTTCCCTTTGTGTCAGTGTTTCAAGCGGAGGAGGGGAGGGGGTCATGTCATGTGACAGTGATGCGTCACAGCTAGGATTGTGGGTTTTTTAAATAAGGCAGCGATGCAATGTCAGCAGTGTGATTGTTTTTCACAGTGTCGAAAGAAGACATATAAAAAGCAGTGTGTAAGTCTAGACTATAACCCACATTGAAAAATGTAGTTAGTGTAGTTTTCAGTTGGTACAGAATTATTCAAAATTTGACCATCACAGAAGCCTAACTGTGTGTATGCACACACACACACACACACACACACACACACACACACACACACATATTGGTTATCTGACATAACCGCAATGTTAATATTGAATATCGATATCGGTCCACATTTTTATTTCGGTGCATCCCTAACCCTACTTCTATTAAAGCGCCCTGTCTGTGGGAACTAACACACCATTGTGACACTAGTTTTTAAGAATGGACAACATTTGAACGTGATAACCTGAAACCACAAGAACATGTTGCAAGCTAAATAATCAATGAGTCGTAACAAAACAGAATGGACAAAAGCTAGTGTTAGCCTAAAGACCTTTAGCATTGCAGCATTCATGTTTACTGAAGATCCTTTAGCTGTATGCGATAATGTGCAATGGTAATGCCATGTGTTTTGAGATGAATATGTATGTATGGTAGTGAGGTTTACAATGTACAGTTTGGATGCTGATATCCGATAACTTTTTGTTTACCCTCATGAAAAGCATAAAAGAATATCAGAAGTACCTGATAGAGCTTTAACAAATGTTTCATTATTTTACCAATCTGATGAAATTTGGGTTATTTCTCTGAGCATTTGGGATTTTATACCTTAACATTATGATACTAATATTTGGTCAACTAATGTTTACTTTCGTAAATCATGGGTAAACCCAAACAGAGAAATGAAAATTGGATTTCAGGGGGTCTGATACAAGCTAGATGATTTTTATTGTTGTTGTATGCACTAACACATACGCGTCACTTTTTCTTTCATCTTTTCTTTTAGACTCATAAAGTACCTTTAAAGTAGCAGGAGTCTCCTCTACTTAGGCGTTGTTTTTATTTATAACCTCAGAAATACCACAGTTTTTGGCCAAAAAGTCTAAGGCTACGTTCACACTGCAGCCTGAAGTGACCCAATTCCGATTTTCTTTGCCCATATGTGACCTGTATCTGGTCTTTTTATGATAGTCTGAACAACACAGATCGGATTTTTTCAAATGCGACTCAGGTCGCTTGGATATGTGGTCCTGAATCTGATACGTATCTGATCTTTTCAAATGCGACCTGTGTCTGTACGGCCAGGTCGCATTTATCCGACCTGTACGTCACCGATACTCGACAAACATCACTATTCCGCGTCCTGCTATGCAGAAGCGGGAAGAAAGACGACACCCATGGCGGACTACAATGAGAAGAGCAGTCAATGGAGGGAAAGCTCCGGTTAGAAAATAAATTAATGAACGCAAAATGCGCGCCAGCATTATAATCCATGTTTACTTCCGCAAACACTGAGGAAGCTTGCTACGTGTGACGTCATCGCGTCCTCGAGTGCGCATGCGGGACAATTGGGTCGAACGCATACAGTTCACACAGGAGATCACATAAAAGTCTCATATATTTGGAAATGTGAACGACCACGCAAAAAAATCAGATTTCACAAAAAAATCGGAATTGAGCATTAAGACCTGCAGTGTGAACGTAGCCTGAGACCAAGATGATGTCTTTGTATGATCCTAGACTAGGGCTGGACGATAATTCAATAACAATATATATCGATCGATAGACGTGTGGCGCGATAGGAAAAAATAGGGTCGATAAAGTTCGATAGAGAGTTTTCCTTCCTTCCTTTCAGCCTAGCTGAAAGGAAGGAAGGAAAACTCTTTTTAGCATATTAGTTGATGCTACAGTCACTACTTCCTCTCGACCAATCGTAATCGCGGACCCAGGCACGGCGTCACAAAGCGCCGCCCTCTAAAACCACAACACACAGCATGTGAATATGTCGCAGCAAGTAGCGGCGGAGGAAACGATCCCAAAACGGGGTTTTACTAGTTCGCCAGTCTGACAGAAATAAACCAGTGATTTTGTAAAACTTGCAAGGAACCGGTAAAAACAAAGTCTGGTAACACAACCAACTTGTTTCATCACGTAAGCCGCTCACTACCACAGCAGCGCGAGCTGTTACAGCCCCGCGCTGCTGCGGGTCTTCGTGGGAATCTTCTGGAACTTCTTCCAAAACAAAGCAGGTATAGCAGCTAAACTGGGCTCCCTTCTTTGTGATAAAATGACAAAGCGTCCAAGCGGCATAAGGACATCACGCATGCAGTAACGTGCTTCATAGTGATGGATATGCTGCTGTTGTCTGCAGCTGAAAAACCTGGCTTCAAACAACTACTCGCCACTCTTGATCCGCGATATAAAGTTCTGGCCTGTTTTTCTCTAACAGCGCTCCCTAAATTGTGCAACGAGTGCAGAGAATCAGTGCAAAATGAGCTGCAATCTGTGTCTTCCCACAACCTCGGACCTCAGCCTTGTGTCAGCCGCTCAATTATGAAACCTGAGAAGTAACTAGTGTACTATTCCTACCTAAATATGCTGTTTTATTTATTTATTTGGTATATTTATTTTGGTCATTTTATTGGTCACTTTAGTTTATTCTTTGTCAGTATTTAATAACATAACTCAGGTCTCTTAAGTTATTTTTCTTTAAAAAAAATTCTGTTATGGTTAAAAAAGTTGGTTTAAATAAAGATTTAATTGGAATTCTGTGTTTGTATTCTTTATTAAAATTAAATCATTTAGCAATATCATAAAATGTCCAGGCAGAGCTGCACATAAAATATGATTTTAAATATTTTCAATAATTATCGATATCGATAAGCTTTTTTTCTATATCGTCCAGTCCTATCCTAGACACACCAGTTACCCTAAGGCCCCTCTTCACAAAACATGTTAGGGTAAAAACTGAAAGGTTTTGCTGTGTTTTTATTGTTTGTGTATGCTACCATGGTGTTTTCTCTGTAGTATGAATGCAATCAGTAGAAATTAAAGTGTAGCTCACCCCAAAATAAACTTTTTTTGCAGGGCCTAACTTTTCTTAAACAGGGCCTAGGGGTTTACTTTAATGTTACTGTGCAATTTCTTACATTGAGATGTGTTTAGTTCTGCGATATTTGTCTTAAAACTGTCTCAGTGCTGAACTGTGGCTATTGCGGTTGAATTTTCCTATTTGTTCAAACGGTATGCTTTCGTCACCACAGCCCTGCTTTGAGGTGTAAAAGCATCAGTCAGACACACCTCCGCCCCGCAGCGAGACAGTCTCACGAGTTAGAATCGCGGGCATTGAGAGCGTTGACCAATAGTGTTTAGCGTTTGTTACTGCTTTATTGTTAGCCCATGTTAGCAATGATGCTGCTAACATGCCTTTACCACTCAGAAACTGCACCCGTTCAGTCCTCCACTGCCTCGGCAGCACCAGCTTCGGGCATCGCTGTGTCAGTGCCTTGAGCCAGCGGGTGGAACTGATGAGGCTCAGCTCCTCTGGGCTCCCTCAACCTCCAGTGACGAGGAGGGTGAGAGATCCTCCACCTCAAAATACAGATCTGTGGCAAAACCATCGCCCTTGTCCCTCCATGTTTCAACATGTCACTTTCTGTTGTCCTGTCTGCTGCCCCGAGCCCTGCTTAACGCCCACCGTTCATCCCCACACTTACACATGTCTCTTGGACCAGCCCACTCCAGTGTCATGTTTCAAAATGTGCCTGGGGCGAAGTTATGTCTTTACCTCTGTGCGAGTTGCTCTTTAAGCAGGGAGTGTTTCTACGCATGCCCGTTGAGTTTCAAAGAATATATCGCCTACTAGTGCTGTGGCAGGGAAATTACATAGTTTAGTAGAAACCAGGGTCCGAAATTAACACTCTCGCCAGACGCCAAATGCGAGTAAATTTTCTGTTTGGCGAGTAAATTTCAGAGGGCTAGCTGACACAGGACGAGTAAATATTTGCACCAAATAAGTCGTGTTTTTCAGTCATTTGGGTGGGTGCTTCTTTCAGCTCGTATGACAACAAACATACACAAACACTCACACATGTGACGCAAGAACGACGGCAGCTACATCATGTCTGTTTGCTAACAGCTAGCGTTTAGCTCAGGCTAATTATGTAGCAGGATTACGTGGAGATATTTAGCAGGAGTCAGTCAGAATTAATATTTTGGCTGGTAAAAAATATGCTTGACCGGTTGATTTTTACATCTACCGGCCTACTTGGTCGGTGAATCAGGAAGTTAATTTCAGACACTGGTAGAAACTAGAAACGCTAATAGTAGAAACAATGTTTTGTCAAGTGCACTGGGCCTAGATCTACATCCAGAGGATTCCCTCCAGGCTTCAATCTGACTCTTCACAAGAAGACACAGAAAATCCAGCGCAGATTAGCAATTAGCAAACAAGTCTTGTATTTCCTGAGCAGACACGGACCAGAAATGATTTATTGAATACAGACTGTGAATCTTTCCCTCCAGGTCCCAGTACCTTAAGATGGTCTGGACCTTCTTGCAGATTATTGTTCATCCTCTAATCTCTACCATGATGATTGCAGCATCTCTACGTTTGTTTTTGAAAGGAGGAGTAACTCCACCCATAAACCCTCTGGGTGAACTGTCAGTGACTTGGCTGCTGTCTGTCTAAACTGCTGCTGACACACAGTGTTGTGGAGCCTCACTGAGCCCATAGCAACCACAGTGTTTTTGTCCCCTCAACCGAACCGAGTTGGGGGTCGAGGTGAGAATTGGTAAACATGTAGAACTTGTCTGCCAGGATGAATGAAACGACGCAGACAAAGGTCCGTTTAAGAAAGCTTTTCTGTGTGTTTGTTCCTGCGTGAGAAGGTGTTGTTGCCTCGCCTGTAATTGGAGGGTAGGCGTTTTAAACAGGACAAAACAGAGTGGAGACGGCTGAGCATGGCCTCGGTCTCTCTGTCCCTGTAGGTCTGTGTGCGTCCTTGTGTGTCTCTGTGTGCCGGGTCAGGTTCCGGCACCTCCTGTGGGGACGTGGCAGCAAGGCTGTGGGCTGACAGGACAGGACTCACACACCGTGTTTACCCCTGAACAACAGTCAGACCTGTCCCCTCGTTCAGCTTTGACTTTCCTCTTGGGGAAAGCTAAGGAGAAAGTACAACCGAGTCTTTGATTATCTTTAGGCATAAGACGGATATTTTCTCTCAGACGCTATCTGTGGTTGTAAAATATTTCTCTGTTCTGAAAGGAACCTCTGAGTGTTCTGAGTATATATATGGCGACTTTCTGGTTCCACACTGGGATCTAAAGGTATTCAGGCTCCTTTTGTCACACATGTTTTGTGACAAAAAAAACCAACAAACTTTATTGCGTCTTATTGGGTTATATCTGGTTGATCAACACAAAATAGCACTTTTTTTTGTTACAAATTAAAATCCCAAAATGTGATGAGCATTTGTGTTCAGCCGCACTGATTCAGATGGGATTGTGAGTATCTGAACATTTCAGTTTCAGGTTTTGCCACAGATTCTCTGCTGGATGTAGGTCTGGCCTTTGAGTAGGCCGTTCTAACACAAGCTTTGGCCCAAACCGTTCCTTTGCAACTTTGTCCTGGATTTAGCTCCATCCATCTTCCCATCAACTCTCACCGGCTTCTCATGCCCTGTTGTAGAAAAGCATGCCCACAGCATGATGCTGCCAACATTCAGTGTTTTGCATGTGGACCAGGGGTCAGAAACCTTTAAAACCCACACAGTAATTTTTCTTCTAAGTAACATTTGCCTGGAGCCACGAAAGCAACGTCACCCATTTTACTAAATGCCAACTTTGGTTAATGGTTTAATTAAAGAACTCATTTCTGCAAATATTTCTTTCACCATTACTGTTATTCTGTTAGACCTATTCTGTGTTGAAATGAGATTAAAAACACAGGAAAAACTGCTAACATATGGCTCATTAGCCGCAGGTTGCGCACCTCTGAAGTCTCTAGGAACCTGGAGCTCTGATTGGGACCTGTACTTGGTGTGATGATTCACATTGGTGATTTCCATGGAAACCATATTCAAAACCAAGCTTCATTTTCTTCTGTTTCACAGGTTTTCCTGTGTTAGTGTTGATCTGTTACAGAAAATCCCAAGAAAATAACCTAAAGTTCTGCAAAACACTGTTTTGGCTTTTCTTTGTAGTATCACTGGGCCTTTACTGATCCCAACTTGGTGAGGTCTCCCACACCAATATTTGGACCAGTCTAACATGCAGGATAGACATTAGATACTGGATGAGCACATACAGGGTCAAGGACAGAACCATGCTGGGTGAAGAGGGCATTCATGGGCTCAGTGAAGGCTCCCAGGATGGGTTCTTCAGCAGCCTATGATCTTCATGGGCTTCTCAGACGCTGAGACTTGGAGGCTCTGTGAGGAGGCAGGGCGGGAGCTGCAGGGCCTGTAATTGGGCACATTTAATTCACTGTCATGAAATATTTCTCAGCCAAGAGCGTCTTATAAAGCTGCTCCCACTGAGCGTACTCCTCGTTCACGCAGCCGAGTAGCAAAACACGAAGCTGTGTGAGCAGCAGCGCAGTTTGATGTAACCAAAGAGCCTTGTTGGGAGTAAACAGCTCAGAGGCCGGAAGTGGCTTTGACCATTCAGCGCATCTTAAATCCACTTTGTTTCTGGAAACACTTCCAAAACGTTCTCAACAGCATTTCTGTTTGCAGTGTTTTTCATAACTCCTCATGCGACGTTTTTACGGCATAACGAGAAAGAGTTGAGGATTAGGCCGTAAAGTGTCGGATGGGGGTTGGACCGACCGCCCTGAGGAGCCAGCCTTTAGCTTCAGCTACCATCGATGGACCCTTCCAGAAGGTGCTGATCACTTTATCCCACATGCTTTTGTTTGGAAATGACATTTAGAATAATGAATAATATTAAATTCAGACAGACTGGAAATGTGTTGGTCTACACACTGTAGACCCTGAAAGGTTTAAGATGCACAGAGAAACTGACTGGTGGTTGAAACCAGGCGATTTTCAGCTTGTTCGTCTCTGACTCTAAAATCGGAGTATATTTTCCTTTTTCTTTTTTACTGATCAGTGAATGCATCAAAGCTGAGAACACCTGACCTAGCAGGTCACCGTGATCACAGCACTTCAGTGTGAAAGCTGGTTCTGCACGACCGAGGCTCAGTTATTTCCCTCTGAGAGCTGGGTTCACTAGGGGTTTTTCTACTTAAGCAGTTTTTTTACACCCCACTTTGTCATTAGGAATTTAAAGAGCTGTCTGCCATAGGGTGTCGGTTCATACTGATCTCAGGGATTTTGAATCAGATATGCAGAAGGATCAAATTGACCTGGAGCTGCCAGACACCCAGATGGTAGGATGGACGTCTTACAGCAGAAATGCCTGCTCAGTTTTATTCTGCTCCTGCAAGAAGAAAAAGTCAACATGTGACGTTCTCAGTACCAGAAAGATTTGTAAAAATGAAGACGAGTGAAGCACAAAGGTGAGGAAGCTATTTAAAGTAAATGTATACTTTCTATGGCGATAAGTCAGCTGTTCATTCAAACTGCTGCATTTAAAGAGAGAGCAAGACTTTGCGGATAACAGGAAGGCTGAACGGAGTAGAGCAAAGTGGTTTCTTTTTGTACTTTTGAAACTTCAGCCTCTGTCATGGAAATCTGTGTATGAGGAAATTTTTTTGGCATCTCAGAGAAAGTAAGGGTCTACATTCTCTGGGAGAACACAGACACTGATGTTTCTAGACAGTAGTGCTGATTGCCGTTCAAATGTCGACATTTTTCTGGTGTGCTCTCTCTCAAAGTGTTCGGTGGCTTCTTTAGACAGTTTGTGACTGCCCACAGCTGGAACACTAGATACAATATTTAGAACACGGTTTACTATTGACAAATGGGAGTGGGCTAAAAGCACTGGATCAAAGTGTGAGGTTAAGCAAAAGACAAACTTTTCCCAAGTTAACTTTTGTTTGCAGTCATGATTTTACAACAGTAAATGTACGTTATAAGAAAATATAATTTTGCTATACATGGTTGCCTTGAGTTACGTTTTTTTTTAGATTCGAGCCGTCTCTCAGACGATTTTTTTTATTTTTTTGCTTTGATTTGAGAGGTAAAATTTGACTTGCAAGCCAACTTCATACATTGCACCACTAGTGGGCTCAGGGAACGCCACAGTGAGTCCTGCAACAAAGCAGCAACTGATACAGCAGCATGCAGAGGTTTGACATGGAGGAGGAGGTAATCTCTACTAGATATGTAAAGCAAATGCTAGGAAAGCGGGAGAAACTTTCAGACTTTATTAAAAAGAAATCCCCAGTAAAAAGTGCAACAGAGTGTGCAACAGAGTGTGCAACAGCGCTACTTAACGACAAATCAAGGGTTTGGAACAAATTTATTGTGTTTCAACATATTTCAATAGTTGATTTGGCATAGGAGTAATTTGAATTAGTTTCTGTCGCACAACCAGTTAAACATGCAAGTCAAGGCACCCCTGCACATCAGTAAATAAATTATGTCTTTGACCATTAAAGATGAACTTGTTGTCTAATTGTTGTCCTTCACTTGATATCAGTCAAGTGGCAGAATCCATGGTCCTGGATCCTTCTCATTAGGAAGGATGTGATCAGGAGTTGTTCCTCATGCTGATGAAGGGCAATTAAGGATAGTTTCAGGCTGACACACCCTGTCATTCATTGCCACGTATTTGCAGCAAAAGAACATCTATACCACCAGCAGGAAACCCTCAGCATTACCGTGTTCGTGTTCCACCCACACACCAATGACGCTCTGGAGGGTGCAGTTTCTTCTTAGTCTAGTACAGCAGGTCCCAGTCTCACCATTCCCTCAATACCAGTCCTTTTAAGAAGCCCTGATCTCTGTCATCCCCCCATTTAAGAAAAAGGAGAAAAGAAAGAAAAATGTGGTAAATCAGAAAGGCTCATGATGGGTTAGGAAGTCAAAAAGGTGGTGGATCATATTTGTTCTGTGATGAACCAACCTTCCTAAAAAGTAGAAAATATTAAAGAGGGTGCAGTGATGTGAAACAGAGGGGAAACAAAAGCATGCAGAGTGATAGGGCTGTTTAACCTTGATGGATTGCAATGTACCGTGAGCGGTCAGTGGACAGTGTTTCAGACGACTGCTTCCTCCATCTTTTCCTCTAGATATCAGTATTATTTACACACTGTTCCTTTAGGGTTTTACTAGTTCAAGAGGAACTGAAAAAGACGTGGCAGACGTCTGGACAGCCAGGCTAAAGGCCTACTGAACCACATTTCTTAGTCTTAAATGAATCTTTTCCTTGGAACGTCGGTGTCTATCTGGAGCGCAGTCCAGCCTGGCTCTGGTCTCCCCACACGGCCGTCTGACAGACGCCATGCTAGCAGGCGCTCTCGGCAGCTGAGCAGTGCCTCGGCAGGCTTCGTTTGGGACCGAGTCAGGTATCGCTTGTGTCCACTGTTGATGACCTCACCTCTCCCGTGATGTCATGTGAGATTCCACCGTCGGCTCTAATGGAAGGGGACCTCTTCAATCATTGGCTCTGAGCACTTTGTGTCTGCTGTGGGGGTGCTCTCTATGAACCCAGAATAGTAAATGATGACATAGTGCTGCTTTGTCATTTATATTTTGAGCTGGGCTGACTGCACACAGATTTCTGATGCCTTTGTGAGGAACAGTGTGGGGGGTATGT
The DNA here is from genome assembly GCA_037039145.1 of Fundulus diaphanus. NCBI lineage: Eukaryota > Metazoa > Chordata > Actinopteri > Cyprinodontiformes > Fundulidae > Fundulus > Fundulus diaphanus. The sequence continues at coordinate 50,163,837 of CM073124.1, read as the reverse complement.
CCTCAACAGGGAGTCCTGCAGAGATGGAAATCTGTTGTTGCCATGCCTTCTGGTCAGTGCAAGAGGTCAGTGAAGGGTACTGATTGTTTCATACCTCACACCGTTTTCATTCCTCCCAGGCCCTGTGCACACAGCAGGTTTTGGTTAAAACTAAGGGTTCGTGGCTTTACTACTGTTCGTCTACACCAGGGGTTTTCAATTGGTGAGGCGCGCCTTCCCTTGGGGGGCGCCAAAGAGTCACAGGGGAGGCGTGAAGAATGTGCTGGAGAAGAAGATATTTGTGCCTTTTGTTTGAGCGCGCAGAAACCAATCCAAGCGCGCAGTGAGACAACACGCGCCCGCTCAAAACCGGTCTGGCGCGCACTCAACTCTGAAAAACTCTTCTCAACCCATGCTCTGTCCTCGCGATCAGTTCCATCTCTGCACGCGCACGTGACTTTGCTCGCGCGCTGGACCTGCTCATTGAACGCTCAACACCAGCTGTCTCTTTTCTTTCCAGCTTCTGGGAGGTGATGCAAAAGTTTATTCTGATCATAATCATTATCATTGTCATCATTATTTAAAGAGCACTTTAACAAAAGGTAAAACAAAGTGCCAAACATCAGAAATACATCAGATAAGAAATAATATCTAATAAAATGCTTGGTTGTTAAAATAGCAATAGGTTTAAATTGTGTATAATTAGCCTAAATATGTAAATCGGAATATGTAATATGTTGACGTCTGTTAAATTCAGGTTATCTTTTTTATTATTATTATTTCAGTTGACGTCTCCTGTTGACGTGAGTTCAGTTTATCATTGGCGTCTGTTTAGTTCAGTTTGTCTGCTGTTGAAAACAATAGTTTATGAATTTGCTCTAATGACAGTTCAATTTTAAAAGTAGGCCCTCTGTCCGTGATGTTTCAGTAAAAGTAGCCTGTAAGATGGAAATATTTGGATGGATATTTTATTAATAGGCCTTTTTTTATGAATATACTTTGTTAAAAGAAATACAATAAAAAACATGTGTTGGGCTATCAGTTGTTTTTGAAACACAGCATTCCAGGAACACGAAAGAAAGATGCATTTACTGCAGGGACTTGTGTGGGGTAGGTTTGTGGTTGGGGGGGGGGGGGGGGGGCGGGGTGTGGTTATCTAGGGGAGGCTCACCTTCAACGAATTTGAAAACCCCTGGTCTACACCTTTCCTCTGACAACGGCACAACTCCAGCAACGGGTTCCAGAGTGGACGGACCCTGGTCCCGGCTGTGGTGTGCCCAGGAAACTCTGCTGTTAGGGGAAGCCCTGCCACACGTGCAGCGTAAACGGAGGCCGTCCATTTGGAATAAATCTGTTTGTAGCCGTCCAAAGTAAAGCTTCAGTAATCCGCTGTTGAGACAGATCCAACAAATATGCCCTGTGAGCTCATCCCCATCACAAAACAAAGGCCAGATTAGGGTGCATCATGTCCACTGAAACGGCACGGCTGTCGGCTTACCTGGAAACTTGACTTCCTGCTTTCTGAAAACCTAACAGACAACGCTTCAGCTTTCCCCAGCCTGTTGTTGTCTGTCCTCTCCACTAGAGGGGGCCATTGTCTTTCTGCAGCACCAGTTCCACCATGCTTGCCTTTAGCTTTTCATACGTCTGTTTTTATTTTAGGGTGTTGGTGCATATCATTTTAGGGAAATTCTGTTCTTCAACATATAGAACCGGAAATATGATGCAATGGTGGCACAAGATGGAAAAAAAACAAAAAAACAATCTAACCCTGAGTTGAATTAATCAGAGAGACATCAGTCAGCCAGTCATCAGAATTTGATCAGATTCTGCCTCTGATTTGTGATCGATCTTTCCAAGCTTGAAAAAATCAGATTCATAAATTTTTTTATTCTTCTGTTCAGTAAACCCTCCAGATGAAGGTTTCATTAATAGGGTGGCTCTTATGATGCCTCCTTTTTCTGTCTCATTCCAAGCTGCTACCTTTATCATCACCCCAGCACATTTTGCTCGTTTGTGACTTGAAGATGTAAAAAAATTTTTTATCAAGACGGAGCAGAAATCTGTATTGAGCAAATCCTCTGTTCTGAGTGTGCGTGCAAACATTCACACGGGTTACATGAAGGTGTTTTTGTGTTTTTGGCCTATTCTGTTATAAAAGGCAAAGAAATCAGAGCCTTTAAGGAGACGTTGGATAAATAAATAACTACAGTACTTTGGTAATAACCCATACAGGAATGGGTAATTCAAGCAGAGATGCTGTTCTACTATAGCCTACGGCTTTTATTATTTAAATTATGAGATATTTTTAGCTTTTGTTTCAAACACCAGTCAGTTGAAAGGTCTGCTGATCCAAACGAACGGGCCTGGCAAGACTGCACACATTGCACGGCTTTTTTCAAGACAGTGTTTGAACTTGCTATAAAATCTAGACTGTTCTGCTCTAGCTGTTCTCCAGCAGGCGATTTACGCAGACCCTCCGGGCAGTCTGGGTCTTTGGCTTTGAATTCATCTGTGTTTGATGAGTCTCTCAGAGCCTAGATGTACAAGCTGTCTTCCTGAGCTGCTGGAGTGCCCATTGGCAAACAACTTAGTCCATTACCACGACCTGGTGGTTGCAGCAATGCATTGCAACTACATTCCAGGGAAATTAGGATCATCATTTTTAAAAGCAGCTGTTTCGGCCAGATGTGTGTGCTGTGGCTGTTTAAAGAAAGTCTTTATCTGAGCCTTCTTAGTATATAGCAAAAGACAAAAAGGCATCTGATAAAAACAATTATGGGAAAATACAGCCAGCATCATCCAAACAAACAGATTCCTGAATAGACTGGCTCTATGGGCTAAACAAACTCGATAATTAGTTTAACCAAGCCCGCAGAGAATTGTGGCCATGCTGATTATTACTGATCCTGATTTCTTCTTGCAGTTCATAGATTAATGAATTATATGTTTACACTTATGCTGTAAAAAAGATTTTCTTCTATTTTAGAATAAATTGATTGAATGAGTGGAAACTTTAAGCTGTGAATAGCATCTTGCAGCTAGTTCTGCTAGTATCGCTAAAACAGCAGTATTCTCCTCACCTTTACTCCGCCTACATTACACCTGCATTGTGAAAAGTAATATTTTCTTCTTCTTGTAGTTTAATCTGTTTTTGAAAGGCACTGTAAAATGTAGAATAAAGGTAGCAGTAACACATTCAGCCTTCCTGTTAGCTGCTAGAAGTCTTGCACTCTATTGCAGCCATTTCTCAGCAAACGGTAGAGAAAGCGGTCTCTGTGGCCGTTGAGATCTAGTCGCCAGACTGAACCGAACGCTTGAAATCTCTGGGCTTTCTCGCACTTTGAGGCTTAACCGCCCCGCCGATCCTGAAAACGGCTCACTTGGAGCCTTCTTCCCTCAGCAACGGCGCACATGCCTGAGGGTGTTGTCAGTGTGAGCGGCGGGAGCTCGGTGTGGTGCATTCACTGATCGGAAACAAGCCGGGACCCTTTGAGTTTCGCGGCTGATGAGGCGTAAAAACAGCAGACTTCTTCGTGGACCTCTAATGAAGTAGGGCGAGAGCGGAGCTTGGCATGGCGCGGTGCGCTGATAACAATGGGCAGCAAAGTGCCTCATGTCCCAGCAGTGTGTGCTAATGAGCTCCTGTTTTCCCATGGTTGCATGAACCTTCTGGGGCGCCCTGAAGCAGAGGCGCCTTGTTTTCCTTCTGCCGGCCTCTGCGAGACAACAACAGTGTTGCAGTTTCACAGAAACCCGCCGGTGAACCACATGTGCTGATTAATTAGTCAGCTGACTGAAAGGTGAATGATTCTCCCTGTGGGGATGTTTTTCAGTGAAAATGCCCAACCCCCCCCCCCCCCCCCCCCCCCCCCCCCTCCCTGCTCACAGCGACTCCCTGAAATGCTCCAAGTTGTAAAATCTAATTGTTGGAAGACAGTTATCTGCGTCTGCTTGATGTTTAAAGCTCCATCAAACACTTCAAAGGGCCATGTTGCGTATTTCTTCTCTTATTAGGCAGCTAAAAAGAAAGATAATTGCACAAAGTTCTGCTTTGAGATGATATGTGGCAAACTGTTTGCAGCAGTGCTTCAAAGCTTGCTTCGTCCCCCATATCTGCAGACGATGATGGATCGCTTTAACAGCTGCAAGCAGTCGGCCTTGCTGGAAGTAAGCAGCCTGCTTCCAGCACGCTGCATCCAGGAGGAGCAGTCCTCCTCCCACCGGAGGAAGTCCCTACAGGTTGATCCGTACCCACCCCTCCCATGTCAAACCTGAGCAAGGATCCCTGGGGGTCTAAAGGGTTCGGGTGTCAAGAGCACCAGTAGAACGGCTCTGGGTCCTGGCTCACTGCAGCTTCCGTTCTCTTATGGAGCAGTTTTATGCCCCGGCTGGCAGCAAGACCGCGCTGGTGCCGGGAGGAGCTCAGGCTGGGCCCCTTGTGTATCTGGTGGCTCTGGGCAAAAAGAAGCCTGTCTTTTTAAACGGCACCGCAGCCCTCTTCCAGGTAACCGATACCCCCCACCCCCCAATCTAAATTTGCTGAAGTGTTTTGCGTTGCGGATGTGGGTCCTGCTGCTTGCTGCATGTGATTCAGTCATTAACAAGGGATCCTTTCACCCCCACTGACTACTTTAACCTGGAGATTAAACAACTTCAGCCACAATTGGCTCAGCTTTAGTTAAAAAAAAAAATGTTGGAGAAAACAGGAAGCAAAAATACCAACTGAGTGAAAATGAGTTATTTTTACTGCTGATCATCGCTAAAGCGTCTAAACATCATAGAGGCGTGAGCCTGGGTGACATTCTCCCAGCATGAGTAAAGATAGTCTAGTTTGCCTGGATGAACAGAAAAACATTAAACATAGAATTGATAACGTCCCTTTTTTAAAGAGAAAAGCAACAATTCTTCCCGTCGCTGCTAAAATAACGTGACGTATTGCCTGTAGTGACATCAATAGGATTGATGCGGATGATGGGTTCTCTGCTGGTAGCACTTAATGATGGCCGTGGTGATGATTGATGTTCAGTCTGTTGCCAACTCAACTTGCATCATCAGTGGTGATGCTGCTGGAGCTCAGGCTGTATGTTCAGGGTGGTCGCCCTTCTGGACGGGTGCGTTCCTGGACAGTGGCTTGCAAAAGTATTCAACCCCGAGACCATTCCAACCCATTTAAATGTTTCCCCTTCACCCCCTTAGAGTCCAGTACGGCTTGATTCTTTGCGTCCGGTGCTTGTCTGGTGACATCATGCCACACAAGGATGGCGAGGGTAATGCTTTCCCTAAATACGAGCATACAGGTGCGTTGATATTCAGATTTTGTTCCAAACCCTCACAGAGCTGATATCAGTTCAGGAGTGAAATCTGACCTGCAGTTGCAGAGTCATGTGTGGAAACTTGGGACAAATGTCTTTTTCGTGCTAATCTCAGCCACTTCCTGTTTGACATCTGGGGGGCCGCCTGCGTCACGGGGCTTGGTGGAGGGTTTGTTGGGTCGTAGAAACAGATGGATGGATACTAAGCGCTGTATTTTGCAGCTGGACCGGCCTCTGCTGGGTTTACTTTGCAGGGTAAACTGCTGGTTGAGCAAAGCCAGTAGTTGAACATGCAGCTGATGTAAGTGGCTGCATGTGTTGCAGGAGGAGTCTTTTTCTACCACCTGAAGGAAGCCCAGAAAGCCTCTTTTGAGACTGGAACAGTGCGACTCCCATCAAGCCCTTCATCGCTCTTTAATCCCCAGTTCTCTCCTCCTCATCCTGGGATTGTACGAGGCGATGAGTGGAAGCCGGTCTTTGACTTGTGGAGAAGCCTGCCGGGCCCGGTTTCAGTCACAGAGTGGGTTAAACTCTGTTTGACCTCCACGGGCGACGTCAGCACGGGGGACCGCTGGCTCGTTATCTGTGAAGGTTGGTGGCCACCGGAGAGGGTGCCGGTCCCATTCCCGTGTGGCTTTGATCCTGGTGTGTTCTGCAGGGACGCAGAGGAACAAAAGCAGCCGCAGATGATAAAGCGGTGCTGTCTCTTTGTGCTCGCTCCTCCTCTGGGACCAGAACATGCAGAACCCTCCAAGGATCCCAGTTTGATGATGAATGGGGTTTATTTTGCAGACTGTGAAGGAGGTGGGGAATGTGAATCCACCCTCCCCCTGCAGGTTTATGTAGAGAATAAAGCTTTGTTGAACTTACCCAGTTTACTGTGGAAATACTACGCTCCTGAGTGTTTTGTTTATGCCTGTGACGTAGATGAGCGCAGCAGCAAGGACTGAGCGCTCCGATCAAAGCCCCACAGACGGGGAGGGGGTTGGAGGCCCCCGGGGTGCTGAAGGAAGAGGAAGAAACCTTAAAATGAGAAAGAAAACAGGAAATGCCAACTCTGAGAGGCTGGCTGCTGAGAGGACCAAGATAAAGAATGTTTCTCTGCTGGATGAAGCGGATAATTACGTGGATAACGTTCATAGAAAAACATTTCTGTTTTCCTTAAATTTATCCATACAGGAGGGGACAGGTGATTTGTACGTCGGAGACAGATTTTTGGTCTAACACCAGTGGTGCTGTTTCCTTCTTGGGGAGAAATTAACATTTGTTTCTGGAAATGCTAAGTTCATGGGACTTTAGTGGCCCGTTTAACTGTTCTCCCCAGATTCATTTTTGATTTTTCTTTGTGTGTGTGTGTGTGTGTGTGGGGGGGGGGGGGGGGGGGGGCGTTGACGACACGTCATCTACTTTGCATGTTTTTCATACTTTTGTGACAGTAGGTTGTAGGAGAGCTTTTGCCAAGACAAAAAAGTTATTACAAATAGTGATAATAGTGACAAATAGTGAGTGTGTTTGGAGCTAAAAATGACCCTTTATGAAAGGAGTTATGAATTTTATTACATTGCCTGAATCCACACTACATAAAACCAACTGTACCAAAAAGGCAGCTATCAGAGGCACACATAGTGACCGAGGTGAATAAGGGATTGAAGCTTTGCGTGAATCAACTTCAGCGCTTTTAGCGCTACAGTTTCAGAGTCAAAAAAAGACAACTTTAAAAACTACATTTATGTGACCCCGAGGAAAAAACCACAATTCATCTCTATGTCACAGTGAAGGAAACGTAGAGCCTCTGTTCACGCTGTCTCCACTCCTTTAACCAACGCCTTTTTAATGTATGTTCTCTGTTAAAATCAGTCCACAGACTATCGTCATTATTTTTCCGTGTTTCTTTACTCTAAACTCACCTTTAATCTCAAGAGGTTTTGCAAGATTTTCCGTCTGACTCCTGAATAATCCCGAGTGAAACCTGTTGTGTGTGGTGTGTTGTGCTTGCTGTCTGATTGAACGCCACACACTGTACAAGCAAACCTGCTATACCTACGACTTTTTTTATTATGTCTCTCAAGCATTGAAAATCGGCCGACAATTTTAAAGCGTCGCCATGTGAACCGGCTTTAAGACTCATATCTGAGTCGAAAAGTCAGAATGCAGTCCTTTACCAACGATATATATATTATTTAGTCACTGAACGCTCCATCTTTCCATGCTTAACCTGTTAACCTGCCAATGTTTACTGCAAGCAGCCTGACTTGGTTTAGTGAAAAGATGAGGAACACTTTAACTGTTGGCAGAGAGCTGAGGTGTTCCCCCTGTCTGCCGCTGGGACAGCCACCCTTAGCACCATCCCTGTCAGCTTCCCCTCCGATGATCGCAGAGTGGAGGCATGTTGTTGGGGAAGCAGCATCTTGGCTTGTGGGTGTTACCTGCTTTTAAAGGCCGGTGTTCGTTCATCTGTCATTCAGCCCAGCCCTCGGTGGCCTAACCGTGCGCCTCATTTGCAGCTCTGAGCTGTAGGCTTTTACAGAGATCACCATGAGAGTAAGTAGACCCACAACTGGATTATATCTGTCAACAGCAATGTCCGTTTTTTTGTTTTTTTCAAAAGATGATTTCTTGGCTTGATTTGGAGACATGTTCCTCTCTCATGACTCTGGGCAAAATTCATATCGGGAAAATGTAATTTGCCTAAATCTGTCAACGCGTTCCTGACAGAATGGCGTTTCTGAACTATTTGTGGATGCCAGAGTCGATTCATGTTGTGGCCAACAAAAATCAAGACGATGAAGGCGTCTGTGATCTGACGAATCAGCCAGCAGAGCCTGAAGGGTGTCTGGCAGGCAGTCGGAGGAGACTGGTACCATCAGCTTCTCCTCTTCAGGAAGACGAGTGTCGGGACTTGGAGCGGCCGGATTTCTGGGCCCATTAAAGCAGATGTTGCGCAGGAGGACGTGTGGAATTGTAGAGCTGCTGGTAGATGTTTTAATTATGGCTCTTTTGTTCTGTAGGTTGAAACTCTGAAAGGGGTCTTTGACTCCAGTTAGAGGCTAACTGCTCCCAGATTACAGGTTAAAGCTAATGGTGGGGCTGCAGCTGCTAATCATGCAGATGCTCCCTTAGCTCTTATGTAAGGAGCAGATGTCTGGGGCTGGGTTTCAGTTTTAGGAAGAAATGCATTCAGACTTGAATGCTTTGGAACAAAAAGCAGATGAAGTGCGTTGCCTCCAGTGTGTGCTGTTAGGGATCACAGCGCTGTCTAGCTGTCCGTCTGCTGCGGAGGGAGCCAGGCGCTGACAGAAACGGATGTGGAGAGGTCAGAGGTCACTGCTGGCCGAGTCTGACAGGTGGGTCGACCCCCAAGTGGCGACAGCTGGACAACCAGTCGGACCCCTGAAGCATCAGCGGTGTCTTCGCCCCTCAGAGTGGTCTGATGGCCACAGCTCGGGTCATGGTGATAAAATGTCCAGCTCTGCTTCCAGCTGCCGGGCTTGGCTGACCTCACCGTTCATTTCAGTCACCTTTCGGTTCAATTCTTACATGAATGAGACATTTCTGGGTTTACTCAAGATGACGGAACATTTTTTACACGTCGCTGCAGTGCAGCATGCGGAGGACGGACTGCTCAAGAATGGCAAGCAGACTGGACTTACACGGCTGTGAAAAAGTGTTTACTGCCTAACAGATATCTTCTGCTTTTATGGTGCACTTAACATTTATGTTAGACAAAATAAGTGAGTAAATGCAAAACCTTGTGTGTAAGTGACGATTTTAATTTAAGGGAAATAAGCAATCCAGACCAATCTTTCCCATGTATTAAAGGAAATGCCCCCTACAGCCCCGTCCACACGGAGATGAGATTAGGTGTATCTGTAAAGGTATTTACCAGGCTGTGTCCACAAGGACGCAGTGTTTTGGGAGACCGTAAACGATCATTGTTGAAATCAGGTCCTAGGGTGGATACATTTCAAAACCATGGCAATAATTTTCCGTATCTATGTGCGAGCTGCATCTTTGCTAAACGATGACGTTGTTGCTTCGCCTCGCTCTGTAACCAGCATGCACCTCACTCTCACATATAACAACAAAGATGGCGCTGTCCGGTGTTGCATTTTTACCATGGCTGTTGGTAGCGTCCTCAGACTCTATTAATAATAGCTCCTGCTCATTGACCTTTCACGGGGTCGACAGTAAGAACTCTGTCGTGGGGAGGAAAGGAGCTTTAGACTGCTGTGCCGAATTCGGACAGCCTTTAACTGCGACATTACGTGATGGAAACATCCGGGCCTACAGCCTTCCGAAAATAAACTACAAAGTGTACACTTTCTTCTCTCCAGACATTTTCGTTGATTTCCGTGAGGTGGGCTGTGCTGATACGTCATGCCACGCAAAGGATTGTGGGACACCATAAGGCTCCTTAGCGCTAGTAAGGGACGTTGCGTGGTTCCTAGGCTAAACTAGCCACAGGATTCTTTTCCTACCTCCTTCCTTACTGACTGCACTATTCAGACAGCATTGATCATGGTGACCGGTGACACACTTCTGCTTTGGCTAAAGAGTCCTTGCTCTGTAAGTGTATTTGGATGGAGCCTTCCTTTCTAACGAGCACTCTCTACACAACTCGTGTCTGATGCCCCGCCACGGTGCTGTTTTTACATCACATGAGTTGTCTGTGCTGGGCTGCACAGTGGCGCAGTGGGTAGCGCTGGTGCCTTGCCTGGGTTCATATCCAACCCTGGGTCTTTCTGCATGGAGTTTGCATGTTCTCCCTGTGCATGCGTGGGTTCTCTCCGGGTACTCCGGCTTCCTCCCACAGTCGAAAAACATGAGTGTTAGGTTAACTGGCTTCTCTAAATTGTCCTTAGGTGTCCTTTGTTTGTCCTGTTTGTCTCTGTGTTGCCCTGCGATAGACTGGCGACCTGTCCAGGGTGTACCCCGCCTCTTGCCCAGTGAACGCTGGAGATAGGAACCAGCAACCCCCGCGACCCCATGAGGGATTAAGTGGTTCGGATGGATGGATGGATGGAGTTGTCTGTGCATGCCGGTGTTTTTCATGTTTCTTTGGCAGTGTCACAGCACCACCAATGGGCCTGGCATATCTACTACAGCCTTATTAGTTGTGCTGTGTCCTCTTGCGTGGACGCACACTTTTTCTTAATCGTTAATTAAAATTTGCTGTGTTCGTCTCCGTGCGGACGAGGCCTAAACCCGAGTCTTTGTATCACCGTGGAGGAATTTAGGCTTGCTCATCAGTATGTTTTTATTTCAGACACATGTGAGGGTTTATCTTTGATGGTGTGTTTAAGGTCACACCACAGCATCTCAATCGGGTTTAGGCCCAGACTTTGCCTAGGCCACTACAAAATCTTCATTTCATTTATTGATTTTTACCATTCAGACGCAGCCTTGCTGTATGCTTTGAATCATTGTGTCACTGGATCAGGCTGGCCACTCTGCAGAGATTCATCACAGTTCAATGTGGTTTTTTTTGCATTAGTGAGCAATGGCTGCCCCCAAGTCCAAAAGACTGCACACGCTGCGGGAGCTGAACTCGCAACCTTCCAAGGCTAGTCTTCCCACTGAGCCACGCCCACTGCAGCAAGCACATTGACTTTCCTGTTTTTTTTTTTTTTGTTGTTTTTTTATTTGTTTTTTGCATAAATACTTTTATAACATAAGTAGTCCCGATCCAAACCCTGCCCACTGCCAGTGTAACCTCTCCAGACTGTGAGGAGTGGTTTAAGGACCGGACATTAGCTGGCCAGTAATAAAAGCAGGAGTTAGGGAGGGCCCTTCTCTTCCTCCGGGTTAATGCAGGCCACTAATGTTGGTTCTGTTTGAAGTATTTCAACAATGTAACAAAAAAGTTTTTTTTACCAGATGTTTCTGGTTCCCTGTCAATGTGATCTCCAGGGATCTACCAGAGAGTTGACTGTTTTAAAGGGGAGGTCAGAAAAGTTTCTGATTCGACTGTGTTTGCGTCCTTCCTCAGGAGAGGCAGCGGCTGGAGACCATCCTGACCCTCTGCGCGGAGTACAACAAAGGTGAGAGCGCAGGGCTGGACCCCCTGGGCTCGGGAAGGATGGGTTTCCCCGGGAGTCTGAGCGACTGCTCGGGGCGGAGGCCGTCCGTGGAGAACATCCTCGGGGGAACGCCAACGTCGGCGGCCGCTCTCCGCCTGGCGCAGAGACAGCGGGAGAGCGACGAGGAGAACCTGAAAGAGGAGTGCAGCAGCACGGAGAGCACTCATCAGGAGGTGAGGACATCTCCTGCTCCCAGCACAGCGGCGGCGCTGCACAATGGAGAGCGACAGGTCAGAGGCCATGCTTATTTGCCAACACGCACCGTCCCGCTGCATGCTGCCGAGGCGTCGGCCTGCTCAGGCGCCGTGCATGGCTCTGCTGCTACCGCGCTTTCTGCTGTGTGCTCCGAGGGGATCCAGGGAAGGAGTCCCTGACTTCCTGAGCAAAGGGAAGGGGACGCTTACAGAGCGCAGCGGAACAATTATCAGCCATGACTATCACAACCAGGGTGCTTTGGTACGAAATGCTTTATTAGTGTTTCAGGCATTGTACAAATGCTCTAATTAGGGATTCATGGCTGATTTCCGACCTCTGGGTTTTGAACAGCTGTGGCCTGCAGATGCAGATTTTAGCCCATTCCAAATCCTTCACTGCAAAAAGGGAACTAAAAGTAAGTAACATTTTCTAGAAATTTGTCTATTTTTCATTGATTTAAGCAGGTAAATAAGGCCATTTGCCAATGGGATTAGTAGTTCTACCCCTAAAAAAAGATATTTAGATATTCTGCGCTTGAAATAAGATGATGGAGATGAATTGTTCCTACATTAAGTGCAAAAATCTTATTCCATTGGCAAATAATCTTATTTACCTGCTCAAATCAAGAAAAAACTAATTTCAAGAATAATTTACTTAATTTTAGTTCCATTTTTGCAGTGTTGTTGACTGTATTTCTTCCTGGGAGAGTTACTTCAGAGCGCTTGTAAGTGATCCGACATCAGAGCTGCTGTTGTCGGATTACCATCACGACATCAGTGTGTACAATGTCACAAAGAGGAGGAGTATTTGGTAGGTAATTAATTTTCATTATTTTAATTTGCCAATGTATTCGGCCAGTTGTTACAATCTCCTGATGTAAGGTTTTGCTGAATGAGGTTCTGAAGCTGAAGGGCGCTGGTGCCATTGAAATGATAGAAAGAGGAAAGAGTCAGGAGAATGTTCCTTAATCCTAATCTGGATTATTACCACAATTTTCAGATAAAGCCTAACAATTCTTTATTTGCTGATGTTGAGGCTGTTTCTATGAGAAGCAGAGGTGACATCACACCGTGTGTGTGTGCCTGTGTAGTCACTGGATGTGACTGTAATCTTGGAATCAGATGATTCTGGGGCGCGGTGTTGGCGCAGGGGTTCAGAGGCCTTGCCCCTTGACAGGTTTGGGTCCCAGCCAGTGGATCGCTGCCACATGTCTTCACTGTCCCTTTCTTCCCCTTTCCTGTCAATTCACTGTTCGAAAGGCAAAGAGTCGGTTCTATAAAACTACTAGAGACGCACCGATCCAGTTCCTGGGCTGAGGGTATTCCCCGATACCCGATCCGATACTCCTGTTGGATGAATGAACCATACACCGTGCTATGTAAGTGAAGGCATCAGGCTCAACATAAACATTGTGAAAAAAAGTCACCGTGCTCTTTAGCATGGTGCTTTTGGAGGTGTTGAATTGACCGGTATCCGGTCCTGGTATCGGATCGTTGCATCTCCAAAAACTACCTGTTGTTCTAGCTGCAGGCTCAGAGCTGTTTGCTGGCTCTCTGGCTCGGCCATGGCGCTGAGGACTGACTGTTGGCCGCTGCTGTGCTCCTTCTTGCATGTGGCTCATCATTGATCCACTTTCTTCCATGCATTTATCCGTGGTGGTTGTTCTAGTCACTGCTGCAGTATTCCGAAACACATTGAACACATTTTTCACACGCTCAGCACTGAAATATTTGATTGCTGCTAAAACATTTGGCAAATCAGATGTTAAATCTCTTTGTCTTGGAAACTAGTGAATGACAAATGCTAGATTATTCTTCCTTCCTAAAAACGGAACAAGTTGGGATGATGAAGGAAGGAGTTGAACTAATATTCCCTGTCTTCATTATTATTGAAGCAGTCCCGCATTTCAAACCTGATCTGAAACATGACGTCATGTTTTTATGGGCCTAAACTGGCCCTTTCCCAGGTTCCTCTGGGGCTTTTCTGGTCTGAAATGCTGGAATACATTTCTATTAACAACTGAAATGAATTCAGTGAAGCAAATCAGATTGTCCTTTGAGCTTTCTGACTGTCTCGACTAGGTTAGAGTTGTGTTCCTAACTTGAGCGTGTCCCCCTCCCCCTGCAGCACGAGGACTCCTCCAGCTCAGGCAGCGCAGGTCGTTCAGAGCTGACTTATCTGGAAGATGAGAGGGTTCGCGTTCTGGCTCGGGTCGACGAGCTCAAAACCCGGCTCACAGAGCTGGAACAACAACTCCAGGAGTCCGAACAAGAGGTGCAATGATGTTTAACCTTGGAGCCTGTTAACTACTACTCTCCGACGCATTCCTCTCATGGTTCACAGATTGTGTCTCCCCCCCCCCCCCCCCCCCCCCCAGGCGGAGATGGAGCGCGCCCTGCTGCAGGGCGAGACGCAGGCCGAGCTGGACCACATCGAGGCCGAGACGGACGTCGTCAGTCAGCTGCAGCACAAGCTGGAGGAGATGGAGAGCGCCATCCAGAGGGAGAAGGACAAGGTAACCAGGGCAGGAGCGAAGGCCTGGTTCTTCCAGCCAGATTCAGGTTCCCAGCAGATGTGTTCACTGCTAACGCGGCTTCAGCCTCTGAACAAGCTCTGTCATTAGGACTGGCATCTGGCCCACACCCGCAGCTCTGCCTTATGCAGCCTTCTGCTCCGCCTCCACTCCGACATCCACTGTAAAACCACACAGGCCTAAATGCCTGACCTCCCCGCGTTCACGCACGTTTCTCCGTTTATTTGCATGCTCTCTGACCCTGCTAACAAATCATTAAATAAACCCAACTTTAACTTTTTTAATCAACCCCCCCCTCCCTTCCCCAAGCACCTTCAGACTGCTTGACAAAAACTGTCCCTTTGAGGCGTTCTCTTGGACTTGGCGGTTTAGTGCAATGCCAAAGACCTGCAAATGTGCACGCTCCCTGCGCCGGCCTAGCCTCCTCTACGTTTCTGCAGCAGCCGATTTGCTAAATCAGGAAATATTTAGCATCCCTGCATCGCCGCTCGACCTCAGAGTTTTGGCATCCCGCTGCAATGATGAATCCTCGGAGGGATTTCTCTCCAGGTTTTGCCTGAGCAGAAGAAAACAGGTTCCTGTAGCGGTGAGCGGTCAAGAACCGAGCCTCGTGTAGCTGGAGCACAGTCACCAACAGCAGGGGACGTGCCGATCGATCCGTCAGGAGCAACCGGATCAGCACCCAGGAGAGCTGATGCGGTTTAGCCAGGACACATCGCATGGGGGGATGTTCTGTGGCTAGTAGACGTAGGAGTGTGTTACCATTGTAAGACTGACCTAAACCACTACCTGCAGTGCCCGGCAGGAGTATTCATACACCTGCCACTCCCCCCCCCCCCCCCCCCCCACTTCTTCCTCTTCAAGCCTTGTATTTAGCCCTGCATCCATGATCGGTCACTGTGGGGGTTAGACGCACAGGCTGAGCCCGCAGCGCGTTTTCCAGGCCGGTTCCATCAGGCCACAGCTGCTCGTTCCTCATGTTCACTGTGCCTCAACGGTGGCGTTGGTCTTGCCACGCTCCTATAAAACCCTATAAAATGTTTGTAGAGCTCACAGCCAACATGGCAGCAGATGATGGCGGCTCCGTCCCGTAGGTTCGTGCCGTTCTCTTCCTGTTTCAGAGCGCTCTGCTGTGTTCCCTGCTGGTTTATTCACCAACACTGTCAAACCTCTGAGGCCCTTACAGGACAGCAGGATAAGTCCCTCGCTGTAGAAATATTTAGACCAATAAGGTGAAATCACGTGGCTGCACTGGATTTTATTGATGGGTGTTACAGTTAGGGGGGTGAATGCAAACGGGAAGGTTGAGGGCATTTAAATGCTTTTGCCAGGCACTGTATAATAGCTGAAGCTCCCAGCTCTGCCGTTAGTTTATGACGGTCCCATGTCGGGTGCTAACCCCTTACAGCTTTTTTTATTTGCATGGTGTGAATTTTGAGCTGTGTGTTTTTTCTCTCTCTCTCTTCCATCCTCCCCAACTGTCCATCCATCCCGTGTGTGGGTGTGTGTGGGTGTGTGTCGTGTCTTTCTAGGAGAGGGCTAATGTTGAGGCCGAGCGCCGGGCCCTGCAGAGACTCCAGGAGGGCTATGCTGAGCTGAAGAACCAGCTTCATAACTGTCCCGAGTCCCTGCGGGAACAGTTGCAGGACCAGCTCAAACGGGTGGGTCTTCTGTGGAGCTGGAGCTGCTCCACCCTGCAGCCTTCTCCATTGCAGCAAACAGCAGGCCTTTTTTATTTGAAAGTCGAGCTAAAGCCTGTGGTGACGTATCTGTCAGGGAAGCTCAAAGTAGCTTAGTATTGGGCCTACCCCACTTCAGGGAGCTCTAATCCCCGATTAGTCAGGTGACGCCCAACAGATGCCAGATTGACCCCCTGGTGCTTTTCACTAACGTTACATGACTAGAATGGCTAGAATATTGACCCTTTTTTCTATCATGGATATACGTCTATGGATCAATATATATTGTTATTGAATTATCGTCCAGCCCTAATGTCATCCAAGCTTTCTTCTTCAATATTACTTGCAGCTTAATTTTTTTATCCTAGAGTTGATAATTGGCACACGCTCATTATTATAGGGATTTTATTATTATTATTATGATGATCTTAAGGTTTCAGGGAAATGAGATGTTGATAGTTTGAGGCCTTGTTCACACAGCAGGAAATAATGGCCTGTTACTGCCCGTCTGTTTCTCTAAGCAGCACAAATCCAGTCCCATCACCAGTCACTAAATGCTCTCACTTCATCAGATCGTTGCAGAGCCCAGGCTGGAAAAGTGATAACCAGAGGCTCAAAAATAGTTGAGTCGTCACCACAGTTTGATAGCAATGCTAAGAGACGCCAGCGCTCTCCAGTAGGCTTTCCCACGCCTGTTCTGTAGCCCCTAGCTGCAGGAAAATCTACTTCCCTTCACAATGTTGCTACTGGCCTTATGGAGCAGTCAGATCAGGAGCAAACCTCTATGGCTGCTGTTATCTGGTAAACCAGGGGTGGCTACATGCTGCCCTGCATGCGTGACTGATTTGCATCCTCACCGTGATTTAACACCGTTCGTGAAACTGCTCACTAACCAATTAACAGTAGGTCTTGTGTGGATCCCCTTTCTTTGCTGGCTCTCACCTCATAGCTGCTTTTATGGAAACCATGACATGGCTCGGTTCGTATTGATTCTGCATCGCTGGTTTTCCTGCTGGTCATGAAGGTGAACAACGTGGAAGCTCAGTCGATTTTATAGACAGCCTCACGGGCCCAGCGGTCAGTTGAGCCCAGTTAGAGAAATTGGTGAAAATACCACATTTGCCAGATTAGGCAAATTGAAGCTTAAAACGATCAACAATATAAATGCAGTGGCATTATCAATACTACAAAATATACTCCTGTTATTAACAGCAGGATGTGATTTTTGGGTTCATTACCACTGGAGTTTGTTTATGAACAGCTTCTGAATAAATCCGCGGTTGCGTTTGGGCCAGGGTTCTGTCGTTAGCCTCCCATTTTAAATCTAAAATATTTACATTTTCCCAGGAAAACAAGGCAGTGGCTGTAAAGTCCAAATCATCACACCTCCACCACCGTGCTTGACTCTTTTGATGAGCTGTTTGTGCTGTTTGGCTTTCTGCAAACGTTAAGCTGTGTAAATGATGGCTGCGCTGTCTTTAATTTGGCCTAATTCATCCAAAGGATGTTACAGAAGACTTGAGCTTCATCTAGATGCAACTTTGGAAACTTAAGTGATGCTGCCGTATTCTTTTTTTATTGGGGGGTGGAGAAAATACAAGTCCTCCTGGTCATTATTTCAAAAAGCAGGTTTTCTGTCTGATCCTTCAACATCTAATCCTCTAAATGAGGCTTATATTTTCAGATCTTGGATTTTCAGTGGTTGCTGAAGTTTTTTCCATCTGGGCGTTTTGTTAAGAAGAGTCTTTGCTGTAGAGCAGCCATGTTTCTGCTTTTATAGAGGAGGTCACTGCATCAGTCCATCATTGCGTTTGATCATCAGCACCAGACTGCTGCTTCTCAGAATGGAAGTTATTGTATCAATAAGCTGTTATTTTTTTTAACTAAACCTTAATTTTGGTTTAGTTTGTTTTAAATAATGATGTGATGTGTTGATCTAAAAGTAGCTCATGTTGACACTTGGCTAAAAAGTTTTTAGACCGTTTCTGTTCTATATTTTCACTCTAAAATAATTTAATATACGAGAATCCAATCGAGCCCAAAGCATCCTTCCTCCACCACCGTGCTTGAAAGCCTTGAGCTGGTTTGGCTTTGCTGTTAACCGCAGCTTCACCTACCTTTTTGAAACTGGGAGCTACTTCATTGGTACTGTGTCACATGAAGAGCTACCTGTACTGACCTTTGAACTAGAAGAGTCAGCTCTCACCAATAACCACATCTGTAATGCTTTTTTTAATTTATTTTATTTTTTAGATATTGTCATGTTTAAATCTGTATAAATGTAGAGCAACAGACTAAAATAACGTTTTAGATGCAGCTCACTGGGGCGTTGTGCTAGTTTTAGAACTGGGCTTTAGGGCACCACATGGGGTCCTTCAGGCACTATGTTGGTGACCCCTGGTTTAGAGGGACGCACCAGCGGTTGTCTAATGTGCCGTTGCATGTTTGTTACCATCATAATGTTCTGATGGGCTCAATTAGGACGGAGAGGCACTGGAGGCAGGGACCAAAAAGTTTGAGGATCTGGAGTTTCAGCAGCTGGAGAGGGAGAGCAGTCTGGAGGAGGAGAGGGAGACCATCAGCCAGCAGCTTCTTCAGGAGAAGGCGGAGTACCACCGCAGCGTGGCCAAGAGGAAGGTGAGGACACACCGGTGGTGTGTGTGTGGGGGGGGGGGGAGACCTTTAAAACAGTGGAGCAGTAGAACAGCATTAAGTATTGCTGCCCCACACACAGCCAGGTTGGCAGCTGCCACAGGAGACGCTGGGCTTAGTCTGCACTGTTCAGCTGATAAATGACTCCGTTTATACCATTGCTGTGCAGCCCAGGTTAGAAAAGCTCCGTCACAGCGTGTGTTCAGGGTGGGCTTCTCTTCTTCTCCTGTGTAGGAGAAGGTTTCTGCTCTGGAGAAGCAGGCCAACCAGCTCGGCCAGCAGGCTTCCCAGGAGTGCGAGCGGCTCGCCAAAGATCGGACGCTCACGCTGCAAATGCTCCAAAAGGTACGCAAGGAGCCGCCGCCTCGGCCACAGGCCGACTTCCGTCAGGGCAGAGACGACCTCCAAAACACGCTGGGAGGAATGCTAAGCTCTGCTCTGATCTGCTTTACCAGGAGAAGGAGCGGCTGACGGCTCTAGAGAAGAGATACCACGCCCTGACTGGAGGAAGGAGCTTCCCCAAGTCTTCCACCACCATGAGAGAGGTGAGTGAGAGGCTGAAGGTTCAGGTCCAGACTGCCGCTCATTTCACCCTCATCTCCACTCGGTGCTCCTGGCGTCAGACAGTGGAACGGCTTCAACGGATCCCTTCTGGGTTTACGGCAGCGTTGCTTCTTCTTTTGCTCTAACGGCTGAACCATTTCTGGGAGCATGTCAGGTGTTTTATGCCTATGTTTTTTATTTGCCAATGACTTATTATGAGCTGAATGTTGCTGAAGGCTCCCGTACCTTTACTGCAGCCACTAAAAGCCCCTTCCCCTAACCTGTCGAAACAGGAAGCGCTCCTTATCAGTGGGGCCGAGCTGTTGCTGGGGGACGCCCGCTCCTCCCAGACTTCCCTGTGCGGAGCCTCTCCTTCCTTCCTACAACCCTCCCCTCTCTGTCAGCTGTTCCCCAGCAGCCCTACAGAGGTAACTAACCTGATCCCTGCATGATGCCTCTGCTGTGCCGTGTCCCTCACCCCGTCACTAAGCAGCGGCCTGTACTGTGAAACAGGATCGGCGCGTTGAGGGCGGCTTTTTGCTCACCTGGAGCCAAAGACTCGGCAAAGAAATTGCCGGGTTTTGGGAAAGGATGAAACGCGGGGCCCTGCTGTAGTGTTCTTGAACATTTTTGGCCACGTTTTCATACTCCAGCTGCAAACTTCAAAGTATTTTGCTGGAATTATACGTGACGGACCAACTCAAAGTAACGCATAATTAGGAGGTGAATGGAAACGGATACTGCAAACAAAACGGGTTGCCATACGTTTGTATTCAGCCCATTTTACTCTGTTACCCTAAATTAATCATTAGTTCATCTTCTAAGACATCTGATTGGTCTAGAAGCTTTTCCTTTAAACACTCAGAGCAGAATGTTTTCTGTGAGAAGCGCCATGTTGACCCACCGCTACTGGGAGCAGATCAGCATCAGGATGCTGCAAAGTAGGCGCTGGATGTGAGGTTACCACGCTGATCCTGCTTCATGGTACACCCTGTTCTACCTGTGGCTCCACACACAGGGCTGTGCTGTGCTGGTATTCAGTGTAAACCTGTTGGTTCCCGACCGTAGCACCGGTTGCTGTGAGGACCAGCTAAGTGTTGCTGTGTGACCCCCGCTGTGCGTCCGCCACCGGCGATGCTGTGAAAGAAGCACCGTGTCTGTTTCAGAGTGTTTCACCGGCACCAGATTTCATTCACATGCGAAGCTGCATGTCGGCTCGCTCAAAGCTGTCCGCTGTGAAGCATGTGTGTGTGTGTGTGTGTGTGTGTGTGTGTGTGTGTGTGTGTGTGTGCGTGTGTGTGTGTGTGTGTGCTGAGGTAATGTTTGTAATGTTTGTAGAAGGAATAGCTTCTCATTCTGTCTGCCCCTTGCTTCGTCTCGGTCGGGCCTCAGGAGTACGTGAAGCTGTCAGACGTCTATAGGATGCACGGCACAGAGCCCGGCCCGCACCGTCGCTCGTTCGCCGTAGATGCTGCGTTAGCCGGCGCCGCCGAGGTACCATCACTTCCTGACCTCTCCCCTTCCTCGTGCTAACTCTTGCTGTGCTCCGTCTCAGTCTCCCCCCCCATCCTTCCGTTCCCGTGTCATGTTGCTCCCCTTGCTGGCGTGTTGCTGGTCTGACTGACTGTTTTGCTATGAGCTGTATGAACGTTTGCTGTGAGTTTAGCAGTTTTTTTTTTTTTTTTTTTTTTTTTTTTTAAGCAGTGTTTCTACGTTAGGACTGATAAATGCATCCTCGATGGAGGCAACTGGAGACCGTCGTATAATTTCTAATGGGATTCCGATTCAGGGTTAGTTAGAGTGTTTAAAGTTGTAGTGTGATCGTTGTGGGTGAAAGCCAGAGTTGCTGGAAGAGAAATCTAATATCTGCGATGTCGGGTGTGTTTGTTTGGTAGAATCCCGTCTGTTTCCTGTGAGCCATTTTTTTTCTTCACCCCTTCGTTTTTGTGGGTGTTCCCCTCCTGCTACTCATCTCGTCTTGCTGACCTGTCTCTCTCTCTGCACCCCCCTCCCTCCTCCTGTCCCTGTGTGGGTGCCTCCCCCTCCATGAAGGAGTATGTGACAGTGGGCCAGTTAAGTCAGATCTATGGGATGCCCAAGGTGGAGTCTTCCCCTACCTCCCCGCTTCGCCAGCCCCTGCACCCCGGAGCAGTAGGCCCCGCCTTCTCCTGCCCCCCCACTCGGCATGGCTCCTCCCTGTCGCTGTCTGTAGAGGTTTGTGTTATCCTCCCGTCTTTTTCTCCTCCTCCTGCAGGTCCACTTGTTCAGGAGTGTAAGCAACAGACTCTGAAATGCCTGTATGTTGAGCTAGCTACGGTGAAAGAGAATATTCAAAAGATTTAAGTTGTTTAAAAATCAAACATATAACAGAGGACTGTATAGAACTCCTTCACTCTACCATAAAATAGATTATTCATCTGTGGAAACCCGTTAGTAGTGCTGCGTAACCCCCCAGAAGCTGCTGTCGCAGTATGTTCCCTTGATAAAACCCCCAGAAGAGCTCAGCCTGTCAGCATACTATATATATTAAAATCTATGACCATGCAATGAGCATGCAGGGGGGATGAGAGGAAAAGGTGTGGAGAAGAAGGAAGAGACTTCTGGAACCATGTCCTTTGGAAAGATCAGCCCCACGTAGAGATGTCAGGTACAGGCCCATGAGTGGGGAAACAGTCCAACACAGGGGTGGAAGGATCAGGATTTACCACTGAGGCGGCCCCTGGATCCGTGCGTGTTGTATGGTCCAGAAACAACCAGAAACTGTCGTCCAACGGGACAAAGACCCCAGAACAGCGGTGTATCTAGAGCAGGATGAAAAACAGTCCAGGTCCAGACCTCAGCCTGATTGAAACGCTGTGGTTGGTAAATGTGTATGAAGTAAAGCAACATTGTCAAGAAGCTGAAAAGGTCCTACAGACCTAGCCTGCTGGGTAATGGCTCACTGCTCAACTGTGGGCTCAGAACCCATCTTTGTTTTTTGCACATTATTTTTTTTGATATTGGTTAAGACATGGCAGGAATTACAATGTTTTCCTGGACTACAGGGCAGCAATAGATGGTGGGAGAACCAGCCTCCTACCTCCTGGTCCTGCTGCCTCCATCCTTCAAACGATGTTTCTCATTCCACTCCCATTTTCTCTTCTGTGCAATAAAAACACTTTGAATGGATCACATTAACCACTAGCTCACAGGAACATTTTCCATAACCCTTGAAGTCTATCAGAACTAAACCTTGGGAAGTTCTCAGTCAAGGATCCACTATCTCTTCGCCTACGGGTCTCTAAAGCTCTCCTGCCTAATCAAAGGTTTGTTCCAGTCTCATCCACTGCTGGAGCTCTGAAAACTAACTGGTTTGATAAATACCACGGGACATGAGGGGCGCTACTCTGCATTGTTGGAATGACATTACCTTAATGGGCCGCTCAAATATTCTTAAAGTCTGCGTCCACCAGCAGAATAATCTGGGGAGGAAAATGGAAAACACTCAAATGATTTGTGTTGAAAACTGGGTTGTTTCAGCAGAACCATCAAATGAAAGTACAGGAATGTAAATGAGATGCAACCGCTGGAGGGTATGGAGCACAGTGCAGCAGTTAGGAATAAAGCTAAACTTAATTGCAGCTTTTGAGTGTGCATGAAACACATTTCAGGCCTATTTCTGCCTTCTTTCAGTGCTTTCTAATGTTTTCCTCTGCTTTCCTCTCTACCTTCCTCTGGTTTGCACCTTGTTCCTCCTCTGTCTGCTGCTCATCTTTTTTGCTCTCCAGCTCCAGTCTGAGGCCAGCAGGTCTCAACTCCCCAAGCTAGATTTAGAGCAGTGGTACCAGGAGCTGATGGCCGGCTCCACACAGCTTGGTGCCCCCGCTCTGCCGGCCAAGTCGCCGTCAGGCCGCAGAGCTGTGCTGCAGGTAGACGCTCTTCTTTAATCTCTTTCTGCTATGTTTCCTGTGCTGCCAGCCTTCCCCATCCTGTTGACTCACTTTAAAAACCAGTTCTGTATTTGCGTGTGTCCCATATCTGTGTTGTACTTCTCCTTATAGAGCTGGAATAATGAAAGTAAACAGAATAGACTTTTTGAATCTGCCAGGATAAATACGCTGCGTTCCGACCAACGTGATTAAAGACGTCTAACGCCTGAACTTGGACGCTCTGAGCAAAATGTGGAGCTACCCTGTTCTTTTCCTCTAATGTAGAAAAACATTTACCGTGTTAAAAGTTTTGATAAGTTACCCGAGATCCCAAGTTCCTCGCTAATCCTCCTCCAGGCAAGGTCCTTTCTATTACTGTCTCTGTTATGTTAGCTCAACAGATCCTAGATGGGCATAAACAGACGATAGGTTTGTCCTTCATTGTCGACTTCCGGGTTTTTCATGGTCCTTCTGTTCCCATTGGAAAATCCACCACTACGTCCATAGCAGACTCTCTCTTATTGGTTTATCCGCATCGAGCTGCAAAAGCTCAAATTTTCCAACTGTAGCGTATGCCGCTTTGGACGCTCAGTTGCTTGAAATCTCAAAATGTGCTGCACCTGACGGGTGAAACGCGTCCGCTGACCTCTCGACGCCCCTAGATGCATGTCCACCATAGACTTTATATGTAAACCAGACGCCCCTGATGCCCAAATTGCTTTCGATCTGAGCGCAGTATAAGACCTGCCATTAACATGCAACCTGAGCAGTTCAGATACAAGTGGACATCTTTAAGCATGACTGTTCAGATGTGGCATTAAAACCTGATCGTTTGTCAGGTACACTCCACAAAGAAACATAACGAAAGTTACGACTGTAACTACGGTTCTATGAATCCCGGATGACCGCCAGAGGCAGTGCTTAAAGCACTGAATGATCACTCTTGCGCATGCACAGGTCGAGAATCTTATACCAACCGGTGACACCGGTAAGTCCATATAGTCACGTGACAATGACAGCTCAGTCCCTTAATCTTCTCGCGAACAACACGATGATTCCGAGGGACCGAGCGCTCTGGCGGTCATCCGGGATTCATAGAACCGTAGTTACAGTCGTAACTTTCATTCTATTTCATCCCTACTGACCGCCAGAGGCGGTGCTTAAAGCACTGGATGACGATTACCAACAGAGTCCTGAGGAATCACACAGAAAGAAACAACCCCGAAAACAGTCCACCTCACTGGGATGATGCTGCGTGCTGGGATAGGATCCCCACCAAAGGGTGAAAGTTGGCCAAGTTAACCCTGTAAAACCTAGCAAAGGTATTCAGGGATGACCAAGAGGCTGCTGGACATATAGCCTCCAGAGGGACCCCCGCCATAGCGGCCATGACACACTAATGCTCCTGGTGGAATGGCACCGTACACCAGCAGGGGGTTGGCGGACCTGTAGAACGTACGCTTGTTCCACCACGTCCACAATCCAACGTGCAAGACACTGTTTAGAAGGGGCCTGCCCCTTGCAGGGCCCTGAGTAGCAAACAAACAGATTATCAGACTGCCACAGAGAACCTGTGAGTCTGACATATGCCTTCAGTGCCCGAACAGGGCAGAAAGGCTCAGGCCCATCCGTATAAAGGCAAGTAAGCTGGAGGGGCACAGTGTGGCTCGCAGATGAGGCCACAATAGGAAGAAACACAACATCAGGCCAGAGAATAACGCCAGATCCAACTGGATTCCCATGGCAACAGGGCTTGTGAACAGACAACATGTAGCTTACCCACCCGCTTCGCCGAAGCCATGGCAAGGAGAAAGTCTTTTGACACACACTCAAGGCTTGCCTCTGCCAACAGTTCAAATGGAGGAGATCACAGGGCAGCGAGGACGTGAGAGAGGTCTCACACAGGCACAACATACAGGGCATGTGGGAGGGTGCAAACATCGGGCACCTCTCAGACACACAAAACATCCTTGTTGCGGCCTATCGTTTTTCCACTCACCACCGAACGCCAGCAAAAGATGGCAGCAACATAAACTTTCAGAGTGGATGGAGACTTACCTTGAGAAAGCAGTGCTTGAAGGAAGGTTAAAATAAGAGAAACAGGACAGTGTACAGGGTCCTCATGTCTTGAATGACACCAGTTGCTAAACCTTCCACATATGGGCATACACCAATCGTGTGGAAGGGGCCCAGGCATTAGTCATCATATGTCAGATGTTTCCGTCATACTCTCAGAAGGAAACGCCGGGCCCCATAGCGGCCAGACCCAGAGTTGGAGGCGACTGGGATTGGGATGCAGGATCTGACCCCCCAGCTGTGACAGAAGGTCCTTCCTGTGGGGAAGAGGCATTGGAGAGCTGCAACAGAGCCTGTGCAGCAATGGAAACCCTGGCATCCGGGGGCCACTATAAAGACCTAACGCCCCTCCTGAAGGACCCTCAGGGGTGTTGGGCCTATCAGGGGAAGCGGCGGAAAAGTGCAGAGCAGCACTCTCGGCAGTGTCGTGCGATGGTGCAGCGTACGAGAAGGGTCCAGCCTCAGGCTGTGAACCACATCTGCAGTGGTCGCAGAGACAACAGTACCAGGTGTATTACTGTAGCGGCAGGAGCCAGCTTGCCCAACAGACAAAGATAAGCAATAAAGGGGGTGCACGGCCGGGCAGAAAGTCGGGCAGCATTTGCAGAATGCCCTCAACACGCTGAGGCGATGGGCGAACAGTCACAGTGAGGGAGTCCATTGTGATTCCAAGAAACGTGACCTCTTGAGTTGGAACTAAGTTGCTCTCCTGCCAGTTCACACGTAGACCCAATAGGTCTATATGGTTGAGTAATGTGCTCGTGTCTGCAGTGGCTTGAGCTTCTGTGGGCGCACAGATGAGCCAATCGTCCAAGTAGGGCAGGATCTTTAACCCCTTGGTCTGCAGAGGACACTGGGTCGCAGCCACGCACCAAGTGACATATGTGGGGACAGAGAGACCGAATGGGAGAACCCTGGGCAAAGGCTTGCCCTGAAATGCAAAGCGTAGAAAACTGCCAATGACATGGTGCGATTGGGACATGAAGTATGCGTCCCTCAGGTCAACCAGGGAGAACCAGTTGCCTGGGGAAGATTGTCTGAAGCACACCCCTGATGCTCAACATGTGGAAAGGGATACTCTTGAAAGAACATTCAGACCTCTCAGGTCCAAAATTGGGCGGAGTCCGGCAGTCTTTTGGGACCAAAAAAAAAACGTAAGTATAAAAGCTCCCTGGGTCCCGCAGGGGGTCGACAGGCAATATTCCACCATTGGCCAGCAAGGCATCCATCTCGTGGCTCAGAGTCTGAGCCTTTACCTTGTCGCGAATTACCGTCATCCTGACTCGACCAGGAACAGGAGGGCGGTGGCAGAACAGTAGCGTGTAACCCTGGGTAAGTGTAGACACCACCCATGGATCAGAAACGAGAGCGGTCCAGCAACTGAGCTAGTCCTGGGTAAAGCTTGGTGATGCACTGGCCATGAGCAGGTCGTGGTTGCCCCACGGAGGGTGTAGTTGGGGCAGGACAAGTGCGCGAAAGAGACGCAGAGGCACTCCCAGCAGAACGCTGCAATCGTCTGCGATGCAGGCCAGCTAGCTGCTGCCTGGTACGCGAAGCCTGGGTTGACCCCTCCAAGGCTGCAAGCGCAGCAGAGCCAAATAACTCCCCAGGAACCACTGGAAGGCTCATCAGGGTCCCTCTACAGGCTTCGGTTAGAGGAGACTGAGCCAGCCAAATGGCTGCATGCTTGAACAAGGGTAGACAGGACACGGCTAATTTCCCTTGACAAAAGAGAAAATGCATGAAGAGGTGCGTCCATCAACCCCTGAGTAGGCGCACGAATCGCGAAGCCTCCAGAGAGGCTGAGAGACCCAGTAATAAATGCGACAATGAGTTACCAAGTCGCCCCAACGAGACCCTGAGTCATAGACTCTACAGAGCAGATCATCAGTCACACGGCACTGAGGACGAGAACTACACAATGAGGGATGCTATGCCATGTTCGACAGAAGGCATATGGCCCAAGCCAAACTTGGGCACGTCTTGCATGGCCGCCAGGGCCCTGCCATCAGAGGTCAGCAGCGAAAAGGCCTTGGTGTCTGCACAACAGGCATGAACCACCTTCACATATTCAGCAGATGGGGAACAAAGGACAACCTAGTAGTAGGACATCGAAAAGAAGCACTGGAAGCCGCAGATCGGTTCGGTGGAGCATCCAGCTGCAACCGGGCAAGAGCAGTTCTCAAAGCGCCCACTATCAAACCGTCCTCTTCTGACTGAGAGCCGGAAGAGATAAGTGAACTGGCTGCCGACAGATGCGAGCCAGAGTCAAACTGATCTTGAAAATCAGTGCCAGATGCTGCCAGGAATATAGCATTGTATTCTCAGTCAAGGCTTCTTTTTTGGTGATCAGGTCCCAAACAAAAGGGTCACAGATCATGCCCATCCTTCAACTGGAGAGGGGCCAAACACGCTTAGCAGTACGGCTCGTCCAGCATCTCACGCTCACAGGACTAGGTCAGGTCAAGCTGAAATCGCCACCCTTGACACTTAAGCCGACGAACGAATAGGCCAGGAAACCCGTTTGAGCAGAAAACGCTACCAGGGGTTCCTCAGCAGCATAAAAGGCTGCAAGGAGCACTACGATCACCATAGCTACAGAAGAAGTACAAACCAGCAAGGTTGCAACATTTAATGACGCAAGCCGAAGACGGCTGCACAATGAATGAAAAAGCAAGCCCGAAAACGGCTGCTATGTAATAAAATATAGGCAACAATAAACTAATACAGGCAGCCGAACGCGGCTGCAATAAACCAATATAGGCAGCCAATGCGCCGGCAATTAACAAATATAGGCAGCCGGACGCGGCTGCAATTTAACAATATAGGCAGCCGGACGCGGCTGCAATTAACAGATATCGGCAGCCGAACACGGCTGCACAGTAAATGAAAAAGCAAGCCCGAAAAACGGCTGCTATGTAACAAAATATAGGCAGCCGAACACGGCTGCACAATGAACGAAAAAGGCAAGCCGAACACGGCTGCTCGAAGCGGCTACGACGATAAAACAGGACAACAGCAAACAAGCTGGTCGAAATCGGCTAACGTCTTACCACCAGCAATGGGGAAATCGACGCGGGGAGCGAACGCGTCCCCGCTCTCGCCGATCAAAGGGAAACAACTTACCAGAGGAAGAATAAAGTTGTATCAAGAGGAGCTTGCGCAGCCTCTGGAGGGCGAGATGATTCTCGCAGCTCCGACCGTAGTCTCGAGGCTACCAGCGACAAGCAAATCAGTGACTTACCACCTGTACAACCTGCATGCGAGAAGATGAAAAGGGACTGAGCTGTCGTTGTCACGTGACTATATGGACTTACCGGTGTCACCGGGGGTCACACGTGACCATGTTGGTATAATATTCTTGACCTGTGCATGTGCAAGAGTGATCATTCAGTGCTTTAAGCACCGCCTCTGGCGGTCAGTAGGGATGAAATAGAACCATGTCACACAGTGGGCTGTAGGCCGGATAACAAACAACATGAGGGAGTTTACTGATTTCAATAACTCACAAGAGTCAAAATCAGTGAAAAGGAAGATTTGAACCTTTAAAATTTCACCTCAGTAGACGGCTCTCCTGCTATAGAATACACATCAATGTGAATATTTGCACTGCGTGTGCAGGAAGGTGAGATGAGCTGCAAGCGACCTGGTTCTTGTTCTGAGATAGGAAAAGCACATTTTCTAAACTGATGTTGGTGTTTAGTAAAAGTAGCTCTGAAAACAATGAAAACAGGCCTTCCATTAACTCATCGATATTATCCTGACAGGACACCTTTGTGCAACAACACATTTAGATACTGTTTCAAAACGGCTCATATATTCTGTTCCTATGGTTTGAAGTCCTTTTAATGGTACGCCATTCCTTCCTCGTGTGTTACTTGTTAACAAGAAAGACAAATTGAGCTCAAAAGCATGGACAATCATGGCTTGGGAACTAAAGGAGCACCCCACCTCACGATTTTAAAACCACCGTTAGCGAGCTAATTTAGCATGTCTGTTAAGCAGCCAACTGGAGGCCGGCTATCTGAGCAGAGAGCCGGTCTAACTAGCTTCTGTCATCTAGTTGTTCTCCCAGTGTTTGTCTGTAGCAGCAGAATGTTAAAAGGGTCTGATATTCTGCACTTCTATTAGTTTTGGCGAGTGTCCCCAGGTGCTGCGCACAGCTAGCATGCAGCTAGAAAGCTCAGGTTCTTTAGATCTGACATGTTTCACAAACAGCCCAGCATGTTGACTGGATGCTAACAAGGAAAAAAAAGATTAAATGAGGCTGTCCACCCATTTTAGGAAAACTCAGAGCAAAAAAGTCTGCAGAATGTTCTCATAGACCCTCTGTCTGTTTTCCTGTAACAGTTTAGCTGAGGTGACCTGCAACACTGAGCAGATACTCCAGGTTACAGATTTAGGTATTGGAAAATAAATCATTCCTTTGCAAATAAAGCAGAATTTATGTGCTTATAGCTAAAGACTTCAGAGAGCTTCAGCTTGGCTGAGCATTTATGCTTTAGCTCTTGAGAATGCTTTTTGGCTTCATCCATGCAGTTCAGATCCTGGTCTCTCTGTGCTACCGTTAAAATTTTCCTCGAGGGAAACTCTTTCTCCAGCCTTGGCTGTTAGATCCCTGCATTTGTTATTGTCTGTAACTGGATTTACATAATAATGGTGCTTCACTATTTTAACCATAGTGTTCCTGTGGCTCATTTGTGTTCAGTTTTCCGTCTAACAGAGCTCCCCTCTGCCATGACATGAGATTATCCAGTATTCTGCTGCCACTTCCTGACGTTTGTTCCTTTGCTTCTTTCTCAGGTCTTTCGCTCTAAACTGGACAGCGATCCTGGCGTCCCTCTCCACCAGTCAAAGTCAGGCTCCTCGTCCCCTCTGCAGCATGGAGCAGCGACGCTGGGGCGCAACACGAGCTCCAAGGTACGCTGGCTGGCCACTTTCAGTACAAATCTTCCTCCAAGAGGTCAAGTGTCATGTGTTTACCCTGTGTTGTCTGACCCAGCAGAGCCCCCTGCTGGCAGCCGGCAGCACTGGAAGCCTGCCGAGGAACCTGGCCGCGACTCTGCAGGACATCGAGACCAAGAGACAGATCGCTCTGCAGCAGAAAGGTGACAAGCTTCATGTGTGATAGTTAGTTTTGAAATGACTCAAGATATTATATTTTACAAACTGAATTTCTGGTGGCTATGCAGATCAGACATGATATGGAGAATTATGAAAGATCAATTTAGTATCAAAGAAATGTTGAATGTTTTATTATTCACCCTTTTAAGTCGCTGAGTGGGTATTCAGATCTGACGGGTCTCCTGGGTACCGTCTGCATCATTCTGGCTGCTCATGCACAGCTTTACAGAGGGGAGGGGGTCGGTACATGGTGGAGCTGGAAGAGGAGGGTCGACCGGGGTTGGATGTTTTAACCATCTGCTTCTCTTCCCTGAGCTGGATGTATGCGTGGTCTCAGCTCCCTGCATGTGTGACTAAGTGGATCAGAGCGAAGCAGTCTGTGCGTTTCATTTAGCCCACCCACTGCTGCCGGGTCTGAAAGATAGTGCTGCTCAGATCTGTCTCCGTCTGCAGTCCAGCCATTCTCATGTTTGTGACTTGTGTCCCCGGCGGCGCTGCACTACAGACAACTCCTTAAAGGAAAGCTCAGCAGGCAGATGAGGCACTGTGTCCAGGCCTGGATATTCAGCTGTAATCCTTTCTGTGTTTCCCTCCTTGTGTTCGTCTGCTGTTTCTGAAAATCACAAGCAGCATCTGAAATGAACCAATAGTAAATAATCACACCCTTCACGTTTCTTCACATTTTTGTCACATGATTCTCCAGACTTTATTTTATGTGATAGACCACACCATATAGCACGTAAATGTAGCATGGAAGGGGAAATGCTTTGCCAATTAGCTTTACAAATAAAGTGTGGCTTGCATTTGTGTTCAGCCTAATTCCTGTGTACAGCTGAGAGGTGAACCGTCCCCACGGTGAAACACGGTGGTGGGAGGATGATGCTGGGGAGATCCTTTTCTTCAGCAGGGGGCGCTGGTTCAAGTCGACAACCTTGTAAAGGCTTCAGAGGAAGTGCAGCCAGGGCGGAGGTTGACCTCCAGGAGGAAAATAACCCCGAACATGCTGCCATCTACAAGGGCAGAGTTTAGATCATCAAGTGTTGTAATGGCCTAGTCAAAGTTCAGACCTGAATGCCCCTAACACTCTTTGTTAAGAGCTTAAGGTTGGTGAAGGATCTTGTTTAGAGGTACTGCAGTATAGGGGACTCAAACTCACACCGTGCCACTGGGATCGTTTTCCTTCTGCTTCACATGTCTGCACTACTTTGCCTTGGTCTGTGAAATACAATCAGAATCCAACACATTAGTTCCATCAGTATGCAGCTCCGCACTCTACAAACACATATACTGGTGTTTACATAAATGAGAGCGGCCTTTGTTACGATCTGGCTAATTAATGAACAGAAAAGCAGACAAAGACTGTTTAAAGCTGTTTAAAGCTAGAATAACAAAGCAGGCAGCCAATCAGCATCCAGTCCGCCGGCTTCAACATAACAAAGCCCAAACCCTGCATGTGGCTTAATGATGATTAAAATCCCGGTCCTCTCCTGCAGCTCATCCAGTCTGACATCTTACCTCTGTTGATTTATCCATCAAAGGTAACATTTACACAACCTGACAGTGCTGCTGTTCGTTTCAGGGCCGCACCTTCATTCCTCTCCTCCCTCCCTGGCGTATCATTAAATCTTCTCGCAGCTAATAATGAAAAAAAAATCTTTTTATCTTTTCTGTGTAACATGAATCCTGCTTCTTCTTCCATCAATCTTCCATGAACGCTCCTTCTGCTGGAGAATAATGCATGTTCACATAAGTCCGCTGCAGCTTTGGTGCCGAGCTCGTTTCAGATGGATCGGCCTGTTTTCAGCTGGAGGTCAATATTCTGCTTCTGCTTCTGTGGGGCTTTGAGCTTGTGATGCTGAGCACATAGCCGTGCGTCTGGTGAATGATTTTCATCCGTAGGTTTTGGACCTCGCTGGTTGAGGTGCAGCAGATGCCTTCAGGTCTGTGTGGACCAACCAGAGCAGCTGATTTGTTAGGAAGGTGGCTCATTGTCCCGTTCTCCATCTAAACTCCACCCAGGACCAAGACATTCACGATATCCCCTCCTCCTCCTCTTCCTCTCAGGTCAGCAGGTGATCGAGGAGCAGCGCCGTCGTCTGGCCGAGCTCAAACAGAGAGCTGCAGCCGAGGCTCAGTGCCAGTGGGAGGCGCTCCATGGCTCCCAGCCTCACCTCGGAAGCTCCTCGTCCTCCTCTTACTCCCCCATCATGGCCAACAGTCCCACCCTGAGCCACAACTCCTCCGGCCCCCCTCCAATGGTGCACCACTCCATCCTGCACCACCACCCGCAGTCAGCCGGAGAGCAGCCCTACGACACCCTGAGCCTGGAGAGCTCCGACAGCATGGACACCAGCGTGTCCACGGGGAACAACTCGGCCTGCTCGCCTGACAACATGTCCGGGTGGGTACGACAGAAAAACACGCTCTTGAAGCGCGCTTTTAACGGAAGACCGGATAAAGCATCCCAGAAATCATCTTTACATGCCAGATTGTAAACGGTCTCATCGTGCTTTTGATGTTCTGATTTAAAAATGGTGTTGTGATGAATGTGTTGCCGTTCGTCCGATCCATCCTGCACAAGGCAACTTCCAAGCTAAGGCACGGAGGGAGACGTCCAAGTAGTGGAGGAGAGGAAATGAGGAAGTAGGGAAATTCAATTCAATTCAATTCAATTTTATTTATATAGCGCCAAATCATGAAACATGTCATCTCAAGGCACTTTACAAAATCAAGTTCAATCATATTATACAGATTGGGTCAGATTATACAGATTGGTCAAAATGTCCTATATAAGGAAACCAGTTGATTGCATCAAAGTCTTGACAAGCAGCATTCACTCCTGGGGAACCGTAGAGCCACAGGGAGAGTCGTCTGCATTGTACATGGCTTTGCAGCAATCCCTCATACTGAGCAAGCATGAAGCGACAGTGGGAAGAAAAACCACCCATTAACGGGAAAAAAAAAACCTCCGGCAGAACCGGGCTCAGTATGAACGGTCATCTGCCTCGACCGACTGGGGTTACAGAAGACAGAGCAGAGACACAACAAGAGAGACAAAAAAGCACAGAAGCACACATTGATCTAGTAATCTGTTCTACATTAGATGGTAGTAACGGGTGAGCCGTCTTCTCTGGATGATGTCAAAGTTAACAGAACGCCAGACCAGGTGTATCTACTATGAAGAAAAAGAGAGAGAGCAAAAAGTTAAAAGCTGAAATGACGACAGTCATTTCAATGTAATACAATGCAAAACTGGAGAACCGTAGAATGAAGAACAGTAGAAATCAGTAGAGTGAGAAAATTAGACCCTGATGTCCTCCAGTAGCCTAAGCCTATAGCAGCATAACTATAGAGGTAGCTCAGGGTAACATGAGCCACTCTAACTATAAGCTTTGTCAAAAAGGAATGTTTTAAGATTAGTCTTAAAAATAGATAGGGTGTCTGCCTCACGGACCAAAACTGGGAGTTGGTTCCACAGGAGAGGAGCCTGATAGCTAAAGGATCTGCCTCCCATTCTACTTTTAGAGACTCTAGGAACCACCAGCAGACCTGCAGTCTGAGAGCGAAGTGCTCTGTTAGGAACATACGGAGTAATCAGAGCTCTGATATATGATGGAGCTTGATTATTAAGGGCTTTATACGTTAGAAGAAGAATTTTAAATTCTATTCTTGATTTAACAGGAAGCCAGTGAAGGGAAGCTAAAATTGGAGAAATATGATCCCTCTTGTTGATTTTCATCAGAACTCTTGCCGCAGCATTTTGGATCAGCTGAAGACTTTGAATTGCATTTTGTGGACTTCCTGATAGTAAAGAATTACAATAGTCCAGCCTTGAAGTAACAAATGCATGGACTAGTTTTTCAGCATCACCCCTGGACAGAATGTTTCTAATTTTGGCGATATTCCGGAGGTGAAAAAAGGAAACTCTGGAAACCTGTTTAATATGGGATTTAAATGACATGTCTTGGTCAAAAATAACACCAAGATTTTTTACTTTATTACCAGAGGCCAAGTTAATGCCATCCAGATTCAGTGATTGATTAAGAAGTTTATTTTTTGAGGACTCTGGCCCAAAGATTACAACTTCTGTCTTGTCAGAATTTAAATGCAGGAAATTTAAAGTCATCCAGCTTTTGATGTCATCAATACATGACTGCAGTCGAAGTAACTGATTGGATTCATCAGGATTTATGGATAGATATAGCTGAGTGTCATCAGCATAACAGTGGAAATTAATCCCATGCTGTCTGATAATTTTGCCAACCGGAAGCATATATATAGTAAATAGAATTGGTCCAAGGACTGAACCCTGTGGTACTCCACAGGTGACCCTAGAGTTTGAAGAAGATTTATTATTAACATGAACAAACTGGAATCTGTCCGACAGATAAGATTTAAACCAGCCTAATGCTTTCCCCTTAATCCCTACAGTATGCTCAAGTCTTTGTAGGAGAATATTGTGATCAACTGTGTCAAATGCAGCACTGAGATCTAACAGGACAAGTACAGACACAAGTCCATTATCTGAGGCCATGAGAATATCATTGGTGACCTTCACCAGAGCTGTTTCAGTGCTATGATGAGCTCTAAAGCCTGACTGAAACTCCTCAAGTAGGTCATTACTTTGTAAATGTTCACAAAGTTGATTAGCAACTACTTTCTCAAGAATTTTAGATAAGAAAAGAAGATTAGATATAGGTCTGTAGTTTACTAGCTCATCTTGATCAAGAGAAGGTTTCTTAAGTAAAGGTTTAATAACAGCTACTTTAAAAGCCTTTGGTACATATCCATTTACTAAGGATAGATTAATCATGTCTAAAATAGGACCACTGATCAGAGGGAATACCTCCTTAAACAACTTGGTTGGGATTGGGTCTAACATACAGGTAGAAGGTTTAGATGAAGCTAAT
Organism: Fundulus diaphanus; assembly: GCA_037039145.1. Taxonomy (NCBI): domain Eukaryota; kingdom Metazoa; phylum Chordata; class Actinopteri; order Cyprinodontiformes; family Fundulidae; genus Fundulus; species Fundulus diaphanus. The sequence continues at coordinate 50,128,843 of CM073124.1, read as the reverse complement.
ATTCTAGATAGCTCAGAAAGCTCTACTGCTTTTAAACAGTTCAGACACTGCGCAGGTTCTAAGGATTCCTCCAATGCTGCCTCACTTACTGTGGACGAGGTAATCATGTTTGGGAGGATGCCAATTATTTTATTTTTAATGGAATCAATTTTATTTATGAAGAATCCCATAAAATCATTACTGCTAAGAGCTAAGGGGATGGCTGGATCAACAGAGCTGTGGCTCTGGGTAAGTTTGGCAACTGTATTGAAGAGAAATCTAGGATTATTCTTATTCTCCTCAATTAATGATGAAAAATATGCTGCTCTAACTCTGCGAATGGTCTTGTTATACAACAATAGACTGTCCCTCCAGATTAGGTAGGATTCCTCTTGGTGTGTAGAGCGCCATTTTCTCTCCAATTTCCTAACATTGTGCTTCAAGGAATGCAGCTCTGAATTAAACCAAGGAGCCAGCTTCCTGTGAATAATCACCTTCTTTTTCAAGGGAGCTACATTGTCTAATGCAGAACGCAATGACAAAGTCATACCGTTTACAAAGACATCTATTTGTGAATTGGAAGAAACAACATTGCTGCCATCTACAGGGCATTTCTGCAATACGGAGGATATTAAAAAGGGGACAGACTCTTTAAGTTTTGATACAGCATTATCGGATAAAGATCTACTATAATGGAACCCTCTTTTGGGGGTGGAGAACTCAGTTAGATTAAACTCAAATGTTATTAAAAAATGATCAGATAGGACAGGGTTGTGAGGAAATACTGTTAATTCTCCTAATTAAGGAGGGAAGGATTTATCTGTGGTACTAACTTTTTTCATTTGCATCGGTTCGATTGAAAACAGGATAATTTACATAATATTGTTATTCATATGCATAACAATCAGCCATAACATTATGATTACCAGACCAAGTTGGGGTTATTTGGGAACCTATTTAAAACATACCAGATTTTTCGGACTATAAGGCGCACTTAAAATCCTTAATTTTTCTCCAAAATTGATGGTAGTCCAGTGTGCCTTACATATGATTAAAGTTGTGCTTACTGACTGATTTTATGTAGTACACTGAGCTCAAAAATCTGGTAAAATGTGTAAGTACGACTTTGGTAAACAATGAAGCCACTCCGCTCAATGGATATTCGGAGCTTTACGGTACACTGCATAGACATTATATACGTAGACGCCTCGTTGGGCGGGTTCTGCCTATGCTGCAGATGAGTCAGAGCGTCCGCCATGTTGAATGTGGCAAGTCTGCTGTTAGACTCAGTCACTTAAACAGTATTAGGGGGACTTTAATCTCAGAATATACTTTATATTTGTATTATTTTTATTTGTATAATATTACAAGTTTATTTTCGTATCCCTTTAGCTTCTTTCTCCTGACTTTATTCTCGTAAAGAATAAAAATAATTATAAGAATCTAACCTGGCCCTATTACTCCAGGACTAAGATAGTTCTGCAAACTGTGATTATTCTGGAAATGTTCCTCCTTAATTCTCTTAATATGACATTTTTCTCATAATATTACCACTTTTGTCTTTTTTTTTACTTTATTCTCCTATGACTTTTTTCTCATATTAGTAATTTTGTCTCTTTAATACTCCCCCAAAAAGTCTGTTGCTAATCTGTGTCTATACCAGATCTTAAAAGGTTCACACGCTTTTATGAAATAATGAAGACCACAATGTTTAGATTTAACCAATTGATTATGTTCTTCTGTCTGTCTGTCTGTCTATCTATATATATATATATCTACATATATATATATATATATATATATATATATATATATATGGCACATTAAACAGCCTATTTCATTCTAAATTGTTGCGTTCAAAAAATTGCCTGCTCAAAAGTTTTTGTATCATGCTCCCATTTCTTCTTTTAGCATCGTCAAGCTGAACTTAAAACCTTCTTAAGATCCAATAGTGCAAAATGCCAATTCTTGCAGTATTTTTACTGTTCGCAAGACTTTGATCAGGATCTTATATACATATGTCATATATCAATTGATGTATTATATGATGCAATAGATCTGATTTCAGCGTAGAGGCTACACATAAACCTGATCTAGGCATAAGTCCATGTTAGGTCTATAAGTAACTACGGTTTATTGTTGTTGACATTTAGACCAAGCAGCGTTGCCCTCATAAATCCATGTAGCTATATCACCCAGTCTGTTAAAAATGACGTCTATAGAGGTCATACAGGAATGCAAGAAAAACCTAAATCAAACTTGACTAATTTGATCTTGTTGTGATCCTGCAGTATCAACATCAATGTGTAGAAAAGTATGTTTTTGTTTTCTAGCTAAAAATTGATAGACTTCCTTTAAACAGACATTTTTACATTCTTCTACTGCACTGAGGGATGAGAACGGAGCTGCACAGGCTGTACGATACAGTGAATGTGACATATATAAATAATAGTTTATACACATACAGGACATGCACTTAGCTGAATATTCCAGTTATAAAAGTATTTATAAGGGGGATAGACATATGTGGCATGTAAGATATTGGTCTAGTGTATAATTGGGTTCAGACATGGACTATCGGTATATGTGTGATCATATATTAAATGTTGGGGAAATTTCTATGTGCATAAATATGAAAACCTAAAAGGAAATATTAAGTTTCTCTGCACAAAATGTGGAGTTTCCGGTCAAATAAATCAACTCTACTGAATCCGGTTCACTTTATGTAGCGCCCGTCCACAAACGGATCTAGATCTGATCCTATTACATAGAATCACAATTCTATATGTAACGATCCAGTTCATTTCATCATATAATCACATTTAAAGATTTAATTCAAGCGTAACTTTAATACAGTCCAAGTTAGATCATCATAGGATGCCCAGCGGGTGGGATCGACTTGTGGTTTTGCAGCAGATGCTCAGCTTGAACAAGCATGTGGTCATGGTGGAGAGGAACCGCCCCCTTTAACAGGAAGAAACCTGCAGCAGAACCAGGGATCAAACATGCAGCAGTGCTCTGACCTGAAACAATGTACCGACTCCAGAGAACCCAAACTTCCACACAAGCCATCGTTTTAGAAGATTTCTTTATTTACAGATGGGCTTCTTGGATATATCTCTTTCAAAATCTTGAAGGCTTTTCATGGCCTAAACTGATAAGATGGGAAAAGGTGCCATTCAAAGGGGGCTGGGCGATAAATCTATTTAACTTACAATTTTCTAAGATTTGATTCTTTGAAAATCAGGATTTTATTTTGTTTTTCAGTGGCTCTGTTCTCTGATAACAAAGAGCGCATGAGCAGACCGCGTCATCTCATCAGACATTCATAAAAATACTAGCTTCCTTACCGTGCCACACGGTTTCCAGTGATGATTCTGCTTAGCAGTGTGATGAACCTCAGCGTCTGTCGTTGTTTCCTGCGTCTGTAAGCCCTGATTAGACGTTCGTTTGTCTTATCCACTTCCCAAAAGCCGATTCTGTCAAGTAAATTTACCAAAGGTTGCCTTCTTCGCCTGACTCTCCGCAAACAACGAAATATCACAATTATAACCAAGCATAACTTCCTGAATGTTACGGGCGCTGCCATTTTTATTTGCTTGATTCCCCCCTTCAATCCTAGAGAGCAGTAGTACCGTAGATCGTCACTAGGAGGCGAGGAACCGTGCTAGCGTGATGTGTAAATGATTGTAAGAACCAAGCTCGGACGGTTAACTGATCCAAGCTCGGTCCTACCTTGGCATGGATTGGTTAAAAAAGGGTAGTGTAGATGGAGCTTATGCGGCGCCCGGGGAGCAGTCTAGGGTTAAGGGTCTTGCTCAGGGACCTAGAGTGGCAGTCTATGGGAGTTTACTCTAACCACTAGGCCACCACTCCCAATATGTTCAGAGATTATATTGTCAAAATACTGTAAAGAGGAAACTTTTTTAACCATAAAGTATGAGGTACATTAATTTTTAATTTCCTTTTTTTTAAGTTAGTTTGAATTTTATACAAGTGAAGTTAAGCATGTTCTTAGCTCATGGTGTAAAACCACTAGCAGCAAACAATTTGCTATATTTTCATCTTGTTTTATCAGCATGTTTCACAGCTGTATTTAGTTGTACTTTGAATTCAGGTCAACTCCCAGACGCAATGCTTGATATAAAAGAAAGTTTTTAAAATAATTTCTTTAATTTGTTTTGTGAAATAAAAGGGAGGGATTTGGTATAATCATTGTGGAGGTTTTATTTTTAGGCTGTATCGCCAAGCCTTACAGGGAAGGTGGAAAAACAAAATGCAGACTTGCTAAGAAGCTTCTAACGGGATAAAGTGATCGTTACGAGTTGGAAACACCAGTGAAAGCTTGTACAATTTAGACGCAACCCCCCCCCCCAGGTTGGTATTGTGTTTCCAGAGAGGGTGATGTTTTAGCGGGCGGGCCGCGCTCAGGTGATTGTTGTAGGAATCCCGTTGACGTGTTGCATCAAGCTACACGCGCCGACAGAGACGGGTAAACAGCCAGAAGGCACGGGTTGATCTGGATGCAACTTGGCAGACATGCAGACCAGTGATGGATATGCAAATGATCTGATTCACAAGGAGCCCCCCAAAATAAAATCTAGATGCTAGAACCACGTCTTCCCTGAAGCAGTTCTATGCAATATTTACCTGTTGTTTTTGTCCAAGTTACAAAGATGCCTCCAGGCTGACAGAAGAGCTGGACGCAACTCCAGAACCCCAGGTTAGGACGCCCCACCCCCACCCCCCTGCTGCTTTAGGCTAATGTTTGAACTACTAAAATGAGATGCTAACACACAGAGACATGTGCAAACACAATCAGGAAACCCGTGCGGACAGCCAGCTTTGGGCCCACGCAGGGTGGATGCAGCAGGGATGGGGAGGAGGCGGGGCGCCAGCGGCTCCTCTTCCACTTCGCGTGTTCTTTGACAAATGAGTGGCCTCATAATAGCCTGCTGATCAATACCGCCCTGCTGATGAAAGACTCATGGTTATTGCTGTGATTCCACTTTTGTTAAAGATCCATTCTGATCCGTCAGGACTGAGACTCTTCTCTAAAGGTGTGAAATGGTTTTGGAAACCACCGGCTGCTACCTGTGGGAGTGCTGGTCGGGGTGTAACGCGGTAACCATGTCGCTGTGTCTGCCTGCAGCGTCGGAGCCGGGGACGTTCTGAAGATCGAGGAGATGGAGAAAATGCTGAAGGAGGCGCAGCTGGAGAAAGCCAGACTTATTGAGTCGCGGGTAAGCTCAAACCTGAATCCATCCTCAGTGACTGATGAGCCTGTGCCGATCGCTCATCGATGGCTTTGAACGGAGCTGGCGCATGGAAACACAAGGGCCACTGACGGTCTTTTATTCATTTGGCCTTCGAGTGTCTCTACTTTTGTGCTTCGATGAAGAAGCTCGGGTCATTATAGATGGTCCAATCCATTTTTCTGTTCAGAGTCTCGGCCTATTTTAATGCCTTAGATGTGACTTTCTCGCCATCCACAGAACCTTACTGTCCTGCTCAGAGACTGATTTAACACCCACAATGCCTTGCAGAGGTATTCATAGCCCTAGAACTTTTTTCTGGGATTTGATTTGCTATAGCAAAGCAAAGTGGTGCATAATGGTGAAGTGGAAGGAAAACTTTATAGGGTTTTCAAAACTTGTTTAGAAATACAGATCTGAAAAGTGTGGCGTGCATTTGTATTCCACCAACAGCCCTGAGTAGAACCTGTTTCATCCAGCCTAATTAGTAAACAGAACCAGCCCCATGTCTAATGGAGTCTCGGTGTAGATCCAGCCGATGTGTGCGGTCCCCAGAGGGTTGTTGGAGAACATTAAACAAAGCTGTGAAGGAGTTTATAGCACGGCCGGGTTCTAAAACCACTTCTTCAGCTTTGAACATCCCTCAAAGTGCTGATCAGTCTATCATCTGAATGGAAAGTTGACTAACCGGGGCTGCAGAGCCACCAGTGGCTCTTTAGGCCCTCCACTGTGGTTTCTGGTAACTTTGGGCCAATTGATAATGATATGAGCATTATTTTTGAATGTAAAAAGAATTTCTTTAAAACTGCTTGCCTTAGCAGTAATCGTTTCCTTTTATGTAAAAGTTGGGGATTTATTTATTTTAAAACCTAAAAGTAAACCGAAAACTGTTCTTTTATAATTTTCAAGAAATGTCCTGTAGTAAATATAAAGATAAGCTGTGTAGTTTTGAAGGGTCATGTAGCTTTTATGGCTCTGAACTGATATTGTTTAGCTGGACCGAAGGCAAAAAAGGCTCTACAGGCTGTAAACTTGCTGACCCCTGGCCTGGCAGGCCAAGGCAGGATTAATCAGGGAAGCAGGCAGGAGGACCAGTACGCTGGAGGAGCTGCAGAGGTTCACAGCTCAGGTGGGACAATCTGACGGGACATCTACTAGCTGTGCACTCCACAAATGACTAACATGGAAAAAACGTTGAAAGGAAGCTTTGAACATTCAGTCCTTTAAACACTGAACGTTTAAAGGACTGAATACAGACATCACCGCAATCTTTATGGTGAAGGCATCGTTTTCCTTCTACTTCAGTTATTTGCTCCTTTGTTCTGCTGTGATCCTGCAGCTGGTGTCTGGAAAGTGATAGAGCTGTGGTGTCAGAACATTTTAGTTTCACATGTTTGTGAAGATACGAAGACCAGCAGAGATTTCTCGTCATTTAGGGAAAAAAAATCAGAGGAAATCGTGTCCAGCATGCCGTCCCTGTAAAGCATCCAGCTCCTAACGCCATCCACAGAGCCGGTTCTTTAAGCGCCGCTGCTTGTTGAATCGACTGCTGCGGTACAGTTGCTCCGAGGTCAGCACCGGGAGTCTGTGGGCAGCTCCCAGCAGGGGAGCATGTACATAAATATATGCATGTGGTGCGGACAAAAAAAAAAGAATCCTGTATGCTCTGCAAAGCCGTTCCGGAGATCAAATAAAATGTAATGAATGCACCCCCCCCCCCCCCCGCACCCCCCCCCCCCCCCCCCCAACCCCACAGGAGCGAGAGAGCCTGGCTCGCCGTCAGATGCTGGAGGAGGAGAGGAGGAGGAGGGAGGAGGCCGAGAAGAGACTACAGGATGAAACTTTCCACAGGCAGCAGCTTGTGGAGAAGGAGGTCAAGATGAGGTCCAAGAACTTTTCTCAGGTCAGTAAAAGGAAACGCATCAGAGTCTGCCTGAAGGGTCTGGGTCTGGATGACAGGGACAGAGTTCTGAGAGGGAAGGTCCGACTGGGATCCGACCATCCCCCATGAAAGTAGGGAACAAAACCTTAATGTGTTTTGTTTGACTTAGGAGAAAAAAACATACATGGTTTTAAATGTTTTTACAAAAAAAAGTATGACATTCATTTGAGTTCAGCCCCTTGACTCAAGACCTTGTAGGAGCACCGTCTGCTGCAGCTGCAGGTCTGTGTCTCCATCAGCCCTGCAGGTCTACAGACTGAATTTATCTGCCTGCTGCTCTCTGCAGTACGCCTCTAGCTCAGTCAGATTGGATGGAGAGCATCTGTGAGCTTCAGTTTCAAGGTCTTGCCTCAGATCCTGCCGGTTGGATTTAGATTGGATTGGAAGGAGGTATTTAGATCTGGTCTTTGACTAGGCCACGCTAACACAGCATGTTTTGAAGGTCTGGCTGGCTTTCCATGTTGCATGAGATCAGATAAATTTTGAAGGCAGTTGTTCATGCTGTGTTTGATATAGCGGTGTCTGAGGAGAGGGGAATAAATCACAAATGCTTGCCATAAAACGAGCTAGTGTTGGTGTGGGGGCCTGAAGGTTAAATAAAGACTGCTCTCATCTGTCCAAAGCACATTCTTCCACGTGTTTGCAGGAATGTTATAGCACTGCCCTGGAAACCTGTGGAAGAATATTTCCATGTCACAATCTTCTGCAGCCAAACAAAGTCCTTCAGCTTTGTTGTCTGTCCAGGCCCGGCCGATGACCCGCTACCTGCCCATCAGGAGGGAGGAGTTTGACCTGCGCTCGCACGTTGAGTCCTCGGGCCACAGCGTGGAGACGTGCTACCACGTCATCCTCACGGAGAAGATGTGCAAGGGCTACCTGGTGAAGATGGGAGGCAAGATCAAGTCCTGGAAGAAGCGTTGGTTTGTGTTCGACCGCCTCAAGAGGACCTTCTCCTACTACGTTGGTAAGGCATCAGTCTGCTCTTCTTATGACTGTTCTTCTACCAAACTTCTTGAAACTGAGAACTACTTCATCCGTACTGTGTCATACGAAGGGCTACCTGTACTGACCTTTGAACTACAAGATTCCAAGCTAACCTTAGCTTTACGCAATATAAATATGTTTTAAATACTTTGTCATTTTTAAATATCTGTAAATACAGGTATGATTAAAAAGGAAGAACAACTGAATAAAATAGTATTTTAAATGCAGTTCACTGGAGGATTGTGAAGATTTCTTTGACCATATATGGTCCTGGGGGGCTACCTGGGGCCCATGTGACTCCTGTTCTTCGCAATCTACAAGAATGATGCTTAGAAAGCACACCTTCCTGTTCTTTCAAATGTTGACAGCTTCCTGGCCGACCTGCCAGTGCTGATCCCTTAGGACTAATCAGCTCTCTGAAGGGAGTCCTGGGCTGAGAAACAGGAAGCATTTGGTTTGGGAAGGAAGTCCGGTCCCCTCCTCCGATCAGTGGTTGGTCCTGGTTCTGGAGCTCCTGACAGTCACTCTGCTGTGTGGCAGCTGGGGGGAAAGTTCTTGCAGATTTTTCTTTTAAAGAAGCATTCTTCCTGTAGGTGTGGATCAGACATCCCTGCAGGGTTCACAGACTTTCCAAGACCCTCCAAGTGAGCTTAAAAAGGTCCTGGAATGTCTCCTCTAGCTTCCTGCCTGTTTTTACATCATTCTAAACGTTAGTGGCTCAGGTTTAAAATGTTTAATTCCCATCTTGTTTATGTGACCTGGTCCGCATCTACAGGCCCGGTAAAGCTCTCCACTCCACCAGCTGGCTTCTCCTGGAGGATGAGGTTCTGCTGTGGTTCTGCTGTAATGGTGGCAAAGCGTTCTGCTACATATCTGCACTGCCCACACTATCGATTCATTTCAATTTCTCTAGTTATTTTGCTCTTTTCTACTGTATTATCATCTTATTCCACTTTTCTTGGTGAAACTGAACCTCTTTAGTTGTTTAAAGTCAGCGAGGGAGCCTGATTGGAAGGCAGTCTGACTTCCTGTTTCAGGGATTTAAACCCAACTCTTATGGTGCATTCGGACCGAACACGGTGTCCGCGAAATTTCCACCTGCACCGCGCAGTGTTGACCGCTGTACGTTTCACATGCACAGCGGTCAACACCGGCTTCACCGCGTCATCATAAAGGAGCAGCTTCCATGCGCTTATCGATTTAACTCAACACGGCAGACCAGGATTTTACCGAGAGTCACGGTGCTGCATTTCATGGGGAAAGCAGAACAACGGCGCCGGCGTCCCTGCTATGGAGCTCAGACAGAAGCACCGGGAGAGAGCAGAGCAAGAGGCCGAGAGACAGATTATCCGACCCGCCCACAGAAGCGGCGCCTGGTCGGTCCAGTTCTGGAGCTACGAGAGGAAAACGAATGATGTATGATTAACAGTCCTTTTAAGGGCTAAATTAAAACGGCTATTTTCAAAGCCACCCACAAACCTTCAGAACAGTTCAGTCTTTATATTTTTTAGACCATCAAAAGTGGAAGCAGCACCCATATAGCAGGATGTTTTAATGTTGCTTTCTCTGTTTGGTTCTGTCAGCACTCAGATTCTGAATCTTTAGATCCTCAGAAAAGGTTTCCCCCCCAGAGGCGGAGGGAGCCGAGTATTGGTGTCTTACTGGTTCTGGTTCCAGTAACGGGTCATCCGCCTGTTTTATTCTGAACAGCTGTGCCGGACTGCAGGGCAGGGAGACAGTGCGTCAACATGGTAAAGCTAAGGATCTCTGCAAACAGACGGCCTAATATCTGTTAACCTAATATCTGTTTACCCAGCCAGCTGAAATCTACATTTCACTCATCGTTTCATCCTCCCGTCAGAACCGGTTCTTGGTGGGAAGAAGCGTCTGGAAGTGCTCAGTTCACTAGCCAGCGGGTCAGATCAGGATAAACTGCAGGGAGATGGCTCACGGTTGTAGCACTAGCAGCAGTTCAGCAGTGGAACAAAACTGTGTTCCAGACTCTGAATTATTGTGTTTTTTAATGTGCAGATTTTAGTTTGTTAAACTTTAGTGCGAGTCAGTTTCACACAGGAGTAAAAAAGAAAATGCTTCCAGTAGCCAATGTGAGATTTTGAAGGCCTGATAACCTTAAGTGTATATCTAGATATAGATCCATGTTATTCTGATACACAGCATGATACAAAAACATGTAGAATCAACATCCGGTGACAGTCTGTCCAAGATTTCAGGTCCATAATGTGCCGAATATTAAACCTTTTAGGCATTCTGCTTAATTAGTTAACCCAGGTTCACTAAGTGGCTGTTTGTTCCTGCCTGAATGCTCAGGTCGCCATCCTGCAGTCTCCTGCTAAACATGCCTGCTGCTGGAGCTTTAAAACAGAGGTCAGTTCAGAGAGACGGGCGGCGCTCCTTACAAACTAACTCTGTCTTTCTTGTAAGTCAGCTGATGGGCGAGGGAGCGGGGCGCATGGCTGAGGGCGCTCCGTACAGCTGGAGGAAACTCGGGATTCTTTGATAGCGGTAACCGGCCCATGCCCGACTCCCATCGCTTCTAAAACATGACTCATTTGAACCGTTAATGGCTGAATCTGAATGAACGTGTTGAGTTGATGAACAGTCCAAGCATTTCACCCCCTTTGTTTCTCCCTGCTGGTCCAGGCTGAGGAGCATCTATCGTGCCTTGTGGAAGATTTTGATTGGAGGAAACTTTAGTGTTGTTGTTTTTTGGCTCGACTCCCTAGAACACGGAAAGTGTGAGGAACGGTGGGCCGACGACACCCCGAACACGCGTCCCCCACACCCACAGCGCAGCAGGGAGACATGTCGTGCAATTCGCTGTGGTTCCTCGAGCTGTGGGACACCCGCTCGCCGTCAGGCCTTTGAAGTCCTCAGAAGGTTCCGCTCAAAGCTGCTTAATGTGCTACCTTGTTGAAAGGGAGCCAGGGCGAGGAGGCGTGCTGAGATTACTTTGGCAGGAGCTGAAACGCGCCCGGCGCTGCGCTCTTTGACGCGGCTGATTGGGATGCAGAGCCGGGGCCCCGTCTCCTGACCTTGAACACAGAGTAACAAGAGGTGATGAGCAGGAGTCAGAAGCGGCGCTAATTCCTGCTAATCAGCCTCAAACACTGGCGCAATTTGCCTTATTTAGATGGAGTCAAATGAGATGCAAATGCGCGGCTGTTTGAATGCTAAAGAGGTCATTAGCAGATAATGGCTGCGTGTTAAAAGCAGGGTGTTGTTCCTCGAAATGAAGGCGCCGCGCCTCTACCTACTGCTCTTTAACTTGGCTGCCGGAGTGTTTTTTCGCCTGGAGGTAGAGAGGGCTGCTGAGTTCCCCACCGGTTCCTTACTGCAGTTCTGCAGTGGCTGATGAAACAAACTGCAATCATGTACCAGAGTAGCGTAAGAATGCAGGCAAGTCTGAAAACACAATGAAAGCTCCACTGCTTTAAAAAAATAAAATAAAGCCCAGAAAGGAGAGAAAAAATATTGCTGTGCTTGTCTTTTCCCATCCATCATCACAAACCACAAATTGGTCATGATCAAAGTTGGGCTCCTGTGCTTAATGAGCGCATCGTGTGGATCTGCTCCGCATACTCCAGGTGACATGCGTGAGGTGTGAGACGGCCCTCCAGCTGCGGCAGTGTCAGAACGGATCGGTTTTTGACCAAAGCTGAATATTTTTAATTCTTTTCCCTCTCTCTCCCTCTGCAGACAAACACGAGACCAAGCTGAAGGGCGTGATCTACTTCCAGGCTATAGAAGAGGTCTATTATGATCACCTCCGCAGTGCCACAAAGGTACGCCTCACTACTCCCTGCTTTCTTCGTCCTGTCTCCCTATTTATCCTTTTGCTCACTGACCTTTTCACCCGTCACCCCCTCTGAACCCTCTGTGTCCAAACCGACAGTGTGCCCCAGAGGAGGGGTGTCGGTTCATAGCCTGAGATCTGACAAACTGCAATGGCACAAATGTTTTCACATTTTTCCAGCTTTAATGACAGCCTTCATTGTTTTTGGACGATTGAGCAGAGAGTGATTAGATGATTATTGGTTTCATGCAAAGAGCTGTATTTACCGTATTTTTCGGACTATAAGTCGCATCAGTCAAAGAATGCTTCATAAAGAAAAAAAAACATATACAAGTCACACCCGACTATATTGATTTATTTAACATTTATTTCACACAATACCAAGATTAACTAGAAAATTTCTGAAGAAATTTAAGAAGGCGCCTGCCTCCTGGTGCGTATCGTGCTACCCGTAAGAGTTACCCTTGCGAATATCATATTCCTACGTTCATAACAGCCCCCACAGTGATCTTGGAATTGTGGATTATGTGATTTTGGTGTCTGTGGAGATTTGGTGTCTGTGGAGACATGCTTTATGGCGGCTGATACAAAAACAGCAGTTGACTGGATGAAGATGCACGTTTTGATATATATACTATGGGGGTAAAAAAGTAATTGTCTAAATTTGCCGCACCGGGTTGTGATCCTACAACCTCTTGACTGGCAGTCCCAGTACTAAACCACTCCACCAAAGACCAGTGCCATATATGTTCATGCATTATGTGGAGTTTAGCTCTGTTTTAGGGGTGGTTTTAGAGGTGGTTTTTGGCCAATTTCGTCGCCATGGTAACTGGAAATGGCATGAAGTACAAATAGCGCACTTCACGGCATCGAGACGCACGTTTTGATATATAATTTGTGGGGGTAGACCCTACGGTTCGGGCTGTATTAACGGTGACGGAAGAAAAATAAACTATAAAAATAAAGAAACCCTTATTAGGTGCAGAGCAATAGGCCCTGCACTGCATACAGGCGCCTAACAACTGACATTTATTCTGGTAAACCGATTTATTAAATTACACAGCTGCATCCACAACAGACTGAATAACAAGGAGCATACCTGGGAGGATGAATGGGGTAAATTACTCGTCAGCAGAAAATGGTCCGTTACGCTGAAAGTTGTCAAAATTACACCTAAATTAGACCGTGAGTGTAACGGTGCTACGTGCTAAGCTAACAGTTCGACACGGATGTTTCAGAGCTACATAAGGCTCAGGTGCAACAGTGAAGTTGTAACTCGCCTGGACAACAGAGCTGAAAGTTAGCGCTAGCTGTTGTTAACTTCACTCACAGCCTAATAACAGGTTTCTGTCGCGGTCTGGGTCCTTCGAGCTACACCACTCAATGCCCCGCTGCGTGAATGCATACTGAAACAGCGAAACAACATACAAACATGTGTTCAGTCTTAGTTGTCTATAAGTTAATGTTTCAATACATTTTTAAGTGGTACAGGAGCAGCATATAGTTTTCACAAGGTTAGAGCGCCCGCTTGTGGCTATATACGGTAATGCTTATTGGTTCTTGTTGTTCAATATGAATTGCCATTTAAAATTGATGTCACTCCTGAATATAAGTCGCAGGATCGGCCAAACTATGAAAATAAGTGCGACTTATAGTCCCAAAAATACGGTAGTAGTTTCTGACAAACACCAATTTTTCCCTCTAATTTTGTTCTGGCACAAAATGATCAAGCAGCCTTATCTCACTGTAACTCCATCCGTAACACAGATGAATCCAGCTGGACTCACTGTGAGTTGTAGCTGCTATCAGCTAGCATCAAAGTGGCCTGACATGCTGGAAGCCGCTGAAAGAATAGTTTTCTGCGTCATCGCCATCTCTGAGGTGTGAGGTCCAGCTGCGGTGAAGACTAGTCAGGATGTCCCGGCCCCCTGCTGAGGAGGCGGGCGCTACAGAACCTTAACAGCACCAGTCCAGAGCTTGCTCAGGCGTTGGCAGCAGCAGGGTGTGGGTGCATTTTGGGCAGGAAGGCACAGAACCATCCAGGACATCCAGGAATTCTGCAGGAGGCAGAAGAATGGACTTTCTCGCAATGCTCTCCCAGATCAGAAGCTGCTCCTGGTGATCTGTCTGTTTCAGCAAGGTGGAGCACCGTGTCACAAGGCAAAAGTTGTAACAAAGTAGCTTAAAGATCAGAATCGCCCCAGATGTTTAACCCCACAGTTTTCCTACTGGGTGGATTAATAGAAGCAAACCAGCAGAGCTTCTCCAGGCACGAAGAAGAGAAGAGCAGGTCACCATCAGTCAGTCGCTACAGGCTGGAAGATGAAGGGGAGAGGCCTAGCCTGGCTTGATCCATCTTGCTCTTCCTCGCAGCGTCTTCCCTCCGTTGACAGAACCATACCTCTGTTTCTGGCATTCATCTTCTCTCTCTCTCTTTAGCACAAAGCTGAGCTGCCGCCTCCTTGTGTGTGTTTGATGGCCTGTCGCAGCGTCACACACGCTGACTTGCTGCACGGCTCTGATCAGCCCTGGAACTTTGATTCTCCTTGTCACTTCCAATGTCACGTTACCACGAGGCGAACTTTCAAGTGCGCTGCTCTCAGCCCAGAAACAGACAGATGTTTTTAGGGGATAGGAGCGATGCAGATGTTAATGTTATTCCACACATTCGCTCTGCTTGTGATGAATGAAACAACAGGAATGAGAAAATCAACATTTTTCGTCTTTACTAATCCTCAGGATCCTGTTTGTGTTGCCAGTTTCCATACTGCATGTTGGTTTTGGATCAGAGGAAATTACTTTTAAAGAATTTTTCTTGTTCTGACCAGAGATGAATCGGTCACAATTTTGTACCTGATTACTGATTTCAGTGTTTTCTAAAGGTTTGACCCGGGAACTAGCCATCTTTGGCTAGTTCCCGTTTCAGCTATAAGAAAATATAAGGAAGACATTGAAAATCCTTTTTTTGCCTATGCCGCCATGAGGGATCAGAAGAAGAAATCTTTATTTTTTCGCTGCAATTGTACATTACAACGAAATTTGTCTTCAGCATTTAACCCATCCCTAATGTTGCGTTCAGACCGAACACGATTTGAGCGTCAAAAAGGCATCTAACGCCTCAACTTGGACACTTCTGCAGAGCGTCAGCAAAGTGTGGACAGACTGATCTGACGCACGTTGGAAGGAGCTACCCTGTTCTTTTCTTCAAATGTGGGGGAAATATTTACCGTATTAAAAGTTTTGATAACTTACCCGAAATCCTCGCTAATCCTCCTCCAGGCAAGGTCCATTCTATTACTGTGTGTAGTGATAGCTTGACTGATCATAGATAATAGGATGGGCACAAACAGCGACAGTCTGAACGCAGCATCAGGGAGCAGTGGGCAGCTTTATGGCACCCGGGGAGCAATCTGGGGCTAAGTGTTTTGCTCGGGGACCCATAGTGGCAGTCTGCAGGGATTGGCCACCACACTAGCTCAAGGACAGTGTGCAGAGAGCTTCGTGGAATGGGTTTCCATGGTTGAGCAGCTGCAGTCAAGCCGTACATCACCAAGTGCAATGCAAAGCATCGGATGCAGTGGTATAGAACACGCTGTCACTGGACTCTACAGCAGCAGAGACTCGTTCTCTGGAGTGATGAGTCGCACATATCCATCTGGAAATCTGATGGTACTTGTCTGATTGTATTCTGCCAAGCGTAACATTTGGTAGAGTGGGGATTATGGTGTGGGGTTATTTTCAGGAGCTGGATTTGGCCCCTTAGTTCCAGTGAAAGGAACTATGAATGCTTCAGCAGACCAAGAGGTTTTGGGCAACTCCGTGCTCCCAACTTTGTGGGAACAGTTTGGAGCTGGTCCCTTCCTCTTCCGACACGACTGTGCACCAGAGCACAAAGCAACATCAGGACTCTCCATAAAGAGTCAAACACCTTTGGGATGAATTAGAGCAGAGACTGAGAGACACGCATTCTTGTCCAACATCAGTGTCTGACCTCACATGTACGCTTCTGGAAAAATGATCAAAAATTCCCACCAACACTCAAGAACCTTGTGGACAGCCTTCCCAGAAGAGCTGAAGGTGTTATAGCTGCAAGGGTGGACCAACGTCACACTGAATGCTATGGATTAAGAACGGGATGTCACGTTAAGTTCACATGTGGGTTAAAGCAGTTATGCGAATACTTTTGGCAATACAGGACTGTCTCAGAAAATTAGAATATTGTGATAAAGTTCTTTATTTTCTGTAATGCAATTAAAAAACATGAAATGTCATACATTCTGGATTCATTACAAATCAACTGAAATATCGCAAGCCTTTTATTGTTTTAATATCGCTGATTATGGCGTACAGCTGAAGAAAACTCAAAAATCCTATCTCAAAATATTAGAATATTTCCTCAGACCAAGTAAAAAAAAAATTATAACAGCAAAACAAAATCAAACATTTGAAAATGTCCATTAATACACTCAGTACTTGGTTGGGAATCCTTTTGCACAGATTACTGCATCAACGCGGCGTGGCATGGAGGCAATCAGCCTGTGGCATTGCTGAGGTGTTATGGATGCCCAGGATGCTTCAATAGCGGCCTTTAGCTCATTTGCATTGTTGGGTCTGGTGTCTTTCAGCTTCTTCTTCACAATACCCCACAAATTCTCCATGGGGTTCAGGTCAGGGGAATTGGCAGGCCAATCAAGGACAGTAATGCCATGGTCAGTACACCAGTTACTGGTGGTTTTGGCACTGTGGGCAGGTGCCAGATCTTGGTTGTGCAGCGTTTCCTGCCACATTTCCCCCTTCCAACACACTTTTTGTGAATGTGCTTTGAAACTGCACTCTGTGAACAGCCTGCTCTCTGAGAAATTTCTTTTTGTGTCTTACCCTCCTGATGGAGGGTGTCAATGATGGTCTTCTGGACAGCAGTCAGATCAGCAGTCTTCCCCATACTTGTGATTTAGTTTACTGAACCCAGCTGAGTGTTTTTCAAGGCTCAGGAAACCCTTGCAGGTGTTTCGAGTTAATTAAACGATTCAAGTGATTAGTTGAATAGTCTACTAGTATACTTTTTCACGATATTCTAATTTTCTGAGACAGTCCTGTATAGTGTTTGCGTGTGTAGAAAGAGAGAGACAGAGAAGTTGAACCAAAGTCAGTTCCTTGTTTGTGTCACAAATTTGCAGATTAAAGCTGATTCTGATTCCAGGAGATTGTAATCCTGTGAGGTTTTCTGTGTTCATTCTTCCTGTTATCTGCTGAAAGTCATGCTCTCTGTGTTTCTCATGGCCTGAATGAACCACAAACACGTTCTTCTGGCATGCAGACGTGCTCTGCTCCCCCAGCAAAGCAAGTTTCCAATATCATCTTTCACCTTAGTTTTCTCATTTATTATTCATAGTAAAAAAGAAAAAAAAAAAACAGAAACAACTCCAAGCTGTAAAGATTTTGGAAACGCTTTCAACTCAGACTCGCTGTAACATCTGAATTTTTAAAACGATTAGATTTAGAGCCTGAGTGGACTGATTATTAGTCCTGCCTCAGCTGGGACTTTAATGTAGAGGCAGGACCTTTCCCAGCAGGGCAGCTATTGGCTGAACCTGATGCAATACTTCTACTGAGTCTGGTGTTGTCTGTCTGTCTGTCTCCCCCCCACCCCCCATCCTCAGAGCCCCAACCCATCCTTGACCTTCTGCGTGAAGACCCACGACCGCCTCTACTACATGGTGGCGCCCTCGGCAGAGGCCATGAGGATCTGGATGGATGTGATCGTCACAGGAGCGGAGGGCTACACACAGTTCATGAACTGAGAGCGCAGAGTACGAGCGAGAAGCTTCGGCAGGGACTCTCATCACAGAATCCACGGGATCCGTTCTCGCGTCCGGTCCGGCTCGGACACGACGCCCGTTTGTTACCTTTTTTTTTTTTTTTTTTTAATCTCCCAATCCTTTTTTCATGCAGGTGTTTCCATCATCATGTTTCCAACGTGATTCTGTTTGGATTGAAAAAGGGAGCTGCTGACAGACATCTACACACACCTAAACACATCTCTGTATATAAACCAAAATGTCCGCCTGTCCAGGACTATACAAAGCCTTTCTATATTGCCAAAACGAGATCTTATAGTTACTGTTGAATATTTTCTATGATTTGTTTTTCTTTTTTACATAGAAAAAAAAGCCAAATGACACGTTGCCAATGTTTTACAGTATTCTATCATCACTTTTAAGTATAGAGGCACGATTTGAAGAAATTGTTTCACTTCATTCTGTTTCAGGTGATGAAACATTTTGTTATAAATGTTTTAGGAAAGGCAGAAATCAGCCAGTCAGCAGCGACTGGAGAGGATCTGCGATCCCAGCAGGGATGTTCCCCTCATCTCCATCCCAGTCATATGTCATCAGCCAGGCTTACCAAAGGAACTGATTATCTGTAGGTACAGTGCTACCCCTCTCAAAAGGCGGCTCATTATAACTGCTATGTGCAGTATTTAGTTTCTCCTGCACCGTCAAACACATACAAGAGAAAACCTCAATCATTTCTTTGCTTCAAAGCTGTCAGATGTGGTTGAGTTGAACTGAAAGCACTAAATCTCCTCGCATGCAGGACAGCTAGCCTGAAGATTGAACAGAGAAAAGCTGCAAAATATTAAAGGAATTATTAATGAGTAATTTTGCCTGAAATGCCGTCCCTGTCTGCTAGATCTCCTGGGTCAGTCAGAGTCTTTGAAAGACATTCGTGTTGAGCAGACGGCTTATCTAAACATTATATCATTTATTTATTGGTTATCCTTTATCTGTGACTGGTTGAAATTAAAGTTCTTTTTTGTCAGAATTGCAGTCAAAAACGTAGTTAAAGCAGCTTTCACCATTTAGCTCTCCACAAGACCTGTTGGCGTCGCCTCGCTTGCTTTAGAACACGGACTTCACATGTTTTAACACATTTTCCCATTTACCATTCTATGTTGTTTTAAGAAAAGGGTGTCTAAAGTCTGGCCCCGGGACCATTTGTGGCCCTTGGACTGATTCTTACAATGGTAAATGTTGGAACACTTCAAAAAGTTTTTGCCTTTTAAGTAACCACGCATTGTTCTTTTTAACACAACCACCGTATATCCAGTGAATTTTACTTTAGGGTTACTTTAAGCTTTGGTGCTGCCGAGTCTTTTTTTGTTTGTTAATCTTTGCTAAATGCAGAAAGAATTTACAAAGGAAGTAGAAAAAGTCAACTCAGAATATTAGCTCGTTGGGGACTTCTTTTCAAGGCCAAACATGCAAAACCTTTTTATGTTCTACAATCATCCCTCGACTACTTTATTGGTTTAATTCTGTTGAATGATTAGTTGATTTTTTTTTTTTTTTTTTTTTTTATAAACCGTCTTGAATACTTTCAAATTGATGATTTTGTCCCATGCGACAAAAGGTTTGGGCACAACTGGCTTACGACCTTTTTACAAGACATTAGCAGCTAGCAATGATACGGTGATTTTGGTTTTTCATTCTAAGGTTAGCGTGCTACGGCAGCGGCATAGACACCGGAAAAAGCTTGACTAAACCCCGTTTTAACACTAAGTTGTTGTGTTTAGACAGAGCCTAGCTAACCTGTTCATGCTACATGCTAACCTATGTGTAGCATGTGGTTCATATTCAGCAGTAAACTGAAATCTGCCTTGCAGCTCGCCTAAACCTGCAGCTTGTTTCAACTCGTCGCCACTTTGTACATCTGCCATTTTTTCGTATAGTAGCCAACTCTTTTGGGTATGGAAAAGGACTACTGGACCTTTTCTTACTCACAGTTTAACTTTGTTTAAATGCTTTGATGATGCTTTGATATATATTGTTTTTGAAGTATCGCCCAGCCCTAATGTGACGGCACTAAATAAGATCTACCAACAGCAGGTCTCTCAGAGGTTGGTTTGACCAGGCGCCAACCATGTCATATTTCCTTAGATTCAGTTTGATCCAGTGTGGATCAGAACCAAAATCACTGAAAATGGAGTAATATAAAATCCTTTTAGAAATTATAATTGAGATGCAAGGATTTTTATTATCTCCATAATTCATTGAGATATCTGACTTTCAACAGAACTAAACTGATTCGCCATGTTCAAGCACATGGGTCCAAAACGCTGACTGACAAAAAGCCTCTGGAAGCTCTTATAAATGTGACCAAAAGAACATATTTTTTGTAAGCATTGCTTCATTGTCAGCCTTGAAGCAGGACCTTTCTTATTGGGTGGATTGTTTTTGGCTAGTTTTAAGGAAGAACTCTGTATTGATGTAGTCGAGAGACATTCTAATGAGAAACATAACACTCTACACTCTGAGGTTGACTGCCAAAATCCAATGACTGTACAATGGTTTCACCAAAGCTGCCATGTTCTCTGCACACTCGCAGAAAACGTTGGACTGAACAATCGCAGCGTGTCGGTCTGGTTCCGTCATGCCCTAGCTCAGTTCATCTGTTTGCCAGGAAGCGTTTAGCTAACTTGATGGTGTGACAACACTGCTGGGAAGCAGCCATCGCCACAACCAGCCTAAAGCCGGAAGCACACAGGTTGTACTCTTTGGATGATGCAATTCAGATCTGTGCCTTCACCACATGTTCCTGATGTTCTGTGATGATCTGTGAGTCCTGCTCAGCCTCATCATGGGGCCTCTATCACACGAATGCTTTTAAATCAGTGTCTCTTTGAGCTGTTGTGAACAGTATAGGTTTGCATGACGTTTCCCCACCTCACCAGAGATGGCTTTCATTAACGGCTATTATACCAGAAGGCTCTGAATGCGGTGGGTCCAGAAGGGCTCGGTATAAGAATATTTCAACCAGAAGTAGTACTGTAGATCCTTTTAGAAATAGGTTAAGGTTGGTGGGTCTAATGGGATCGCTCCCAAATCCAAGAAAATTAGCCCAGAGGACCTGCTTAAGTCTTAATGCTCTTCTTTGCTATAATCAGTCATTTAAGGAATGTTGACATTTTCCAGACAGACAGAAATCTTTGAATTGGACGCTGTAGTACACGTAGCTACCAACATGGCTACTAGTCATGTGACACATCCACCCGTCTCACCTAAATCATTTGGTCGGGGATGGAAATCTCCCTTCAAAACATCTGTCACTAAAATGATTACCTCTGACAAAGCTCTGGCTGAAGCATTTTTTTATTTAAATTTTTGCAGCACTATGGGCCTTAATTTGACGGTAAGGCTAACAGGAAATGGGGCAGAGAGAAAGAGACGGAGAAGACATGCAACAAAGGTCCTCTGGCCGGGACTCGAACCCGGGAATGCCATGTCAAGGACTGAGGCCTCCTAATAAGGGTTGTGTGCTCCACCCCATGGCTGAGGCACTCCCTGAAAGACCAGACGGGGAAGTGGTTTAGATTTAAACAACTAACAGTCGTGTTGGTACCAGGATGCACGATACGCCTCATTCCCTTTTAAATATTAGCCTCATCTGGTCAGCAATAACCAAAAAGGCTAATCGGTGAGCAGCACTGTGTTGCTGTGTGTGGAAAAAACAGCCTTCTGCCAGTAGGACAGGACACAGGAAGACGTAGGCTCAATCCGAATACCCTCAGTAAGGACTCTAACCAAAGCAGAAGTGCATCAGCGGTCGCCATGATCAGTGCTGTCCGAATAGTGCAGTCAGTAAGGAAGGAGGTAGGAAAAGGAGCCTGTATGTTCCCTCCAGCGACCAGTTTTTCCTAGGGACATCTCGACTTCCCTAACCGGCGCCAACAACCCTTAAGGTGTCCCACAATGTTTTACGTGACATGATGTATCAGCACAGCCCCCCTCATGGAAATCAACAAAGATGTCCGGCGAGAAGAGAGCACACCCTTTGTATTTCATTTTCAGAAGGCTGTAGGCCCGGATATGACTTATCAATCATGTGTGTTTCCGTCACGTCATGACGTCAGAGTTAAAGGCTGTCAGATTTCAGCACGGTAGTCCGAGGCTCCTTTCTTCTCCATGATGGAGTTCTTACTGTTGACCCCATGAAAGGTCAAAGAGCAGGAGCTATAATTAAGGGGTATTCGGATCGGGCCCTAATCTAGATGGACCAGCTGTCGCTAAGCAAAAAGTTCTGACTGGCATTGGGTTGTAGAAAAAGTGGTCCCGACGTCATGATCTGTACCAGGGATCAGAGAGCCTCTGTGAATAGTCAGTAAGTCAGTCACCAGAAGGTTCTCAACTGTCGGGTCTATAGGAGCAAAGCGTTGTTTTTCAGCCGATAGAACATGAATGCAAAATACTGATCTAGATAAAACAGAAAGCTGACTGTGGACTTTGCTGATAGTCTTAACCAACCTTTTTAGGCAAATGTGTTCTTTCAAAGGGAAAAAAGAAAAAAGTTAGCGGTCAACCTCTGGTCAATACAAGTGTTAAGTGCTCCTCAGACAGCAGACAATCAATGAAAAAACTTTGGATTTCCTGCCTTATGTCCAACGTATTCCAGTCCCTTGGTTAGCAGAAAAACTCCTAATGCTACTCTGACTGGCTCAGAAAACAGTTTATTGGTGTTCCTTGCTGTAACGGTGGTAGTACAGATTTAATTGGTGGTTACTGTACTTTAGTGTGGCCTTTTTGTTCGGTGTCTATATTTCTGCCTTAAATCTCCCACAGAAACCTGTAATACTGTTTCAGATAGCTGCCTCATCACTAGAGCTCCTTATCACTTGTTTTTTTTTGTATTATTTTAAATCCCCACTGTGATTGGAGGCCTTTTGCAGGAAGCTCTAACCAACTACCTTCAAAAAAAATATCACTCGTGTGGAGGGATAAGGGTAGAGTGGATGTGGAGCTGCTGTTTTAGGTACAGTTATGATGATTTATGGTCTTGGTGCCTGACAGTGATAAGTTACCCCCCCCCCCCCACCCAACACAAACACCTCTAAACTAACAATGTCAAGGCTGTCATTTGACACCTGCTGGTCATCGGTGGTGAATGCATTGCTGTTATCCACATGTATATGAAAGGAAAACAAAGTATTGTCAAGAGAATGCCTGAGTGGAAAAAAATATGGATATTGTATGAAAAGAAGACTTTTCACTGACTGTCATTTTAGAGCTTTTATTGCAACTTGCATATGAAATTGTACAGTAGTCATGTATGAATATATCTTTTTACTGGTACAACAGAACACATGAGCAGATACGTGTACACACCCAGGAAATCACCCACCACCATTCAGTCTGGATTTTCCTTTTCCCCCTACAGAGCAGATCCTGGCAGACACAATCAGTACTCTGACCATGCTGTGTTGTTGCTAGCCTGTATGTCTCACGTGTCACTTTCATGTATGAATAATGTGGATTTCTGTCAGATCTATTAAAAAAAATATCATCAGTAAACGCTCCTCTGTTGTTTCCAGTGGGTTATAGTGCGACTTTCCAGTGTTGAGCAGAGACACGGCACAAACTATTCTGACCATTGCTGCTTCTTCCTGCAGTCACCGCCACGGATAAAAATGATCTCGGAATGTGACCGTAAATAAACAAGAATAAAACCCAACAAAAGAGCTAGAAGTAAAAAAAAAAAAAGGCTACCCAAAGTAAAACTCGATACAGCTTCGTTTGAAAACAATTATCCATGATGGAGGGCTAGACGTCACAGTAGGTCCTTCAGCTGTCCTACACCTTGTTGTCATTGTCACCTGCAGGGAAACAACACATTAGGATTAGTTTAGGAATACCTGTTCATACAGAGTTATATGGAAGACTAGTTGAAATGAGACCAATTAGGTTTACTTGTAATGATCCTGGCACTGGGGCTGATCTTATTTGCATTCAGCACACCTGCTCAGACTCCACCCTGCCTGCAATGAGACTCCACCTGGTTTCTCCTGCATAAAAGCTCCGTCCTTGTCAGCCTCCAGTGCCAGAACGTCTCGAGCCAACCCGGTTAGAACTTCCAGCAACTTTCTCGATAACCTGTCTGCCTGTCTGTTGCCCGACCTGTCTTTGCCCTAGTCTCTGAGCCTGCCTTATCCCTTTCTGGATTTTGTCTGCCTGCCTGAGTCCTGTTTGTCAGCTTCTGGACCCTGGATTGCCCACCCGTGTTTCTGACCCTGCCGGCCCGTGAGTACTGGAATCTGCCTGTCCCCTTTAACTGACTGTGTTTTGTGGATGCTGGACCTGGACCCCTCTCTTGGATTTCCCCTTGGAACTGCCGCTGGATATATTGGTCTCCCCGTGATCAGACCCGGACTGCCCCTGGATTAACGCCCCTGGAAATCCCCGCACGGCTTCAGCCTTGCTCTGGAGCGAGTTCGTCCAAACAAGCCAGCTCCCTGTCAGGGGTTGCCAGCCAGTGAGCACGAGCAGCGCGTCCTGTGAGCCCGCGCTTCCCCTCCCTTTAAATAAAATCAGCTCAAGAGTCACTGACCTGTTTCGGGTTGTCTTTGGGTCCGCCTTCAGTTATTACAATACTAGACTTAGACTTAGACTTTCTTTATTGTCATTTTGTATGCACAGAGTGCATACAGAACGAAATTTCGTTTTCACACAGCTCAGAAAGATTGCAGTAACTCTACAGGATACCTTGCAGTACAGGATAAAAAGTGCAGTGATAAATTGCAGTCACTTACAGGATAATGAAATCAGATCTCTATTGAGCAAGAAACATCTTTTCCTGTAAAATGTACTGAACAACCGGATTAATCAGAAATCTGCAACTGTCCTTGACCAACAAGTCCCAGCCTCTGATCCTACCTAATCTTGCATCCTGTCATTTTCATTTCTCCTCCTTGGTTTTATCTTAACCACGTTTCCTGGTGAGCTCTGGTTTTATTTAAAGTTGAAGGTCAATTAAGTTATGTTGGGATTACCACACTTCCATGTCTCTAGTCTGTTACGGGGTGTTTATCCACAGGCCTCCAGGCTTTGCTACTGTAAGACTTACTCTGCAAGGCCGGATGTCCATGACCTTGTTTAGCAAATACTGTCACACTATTGTTCAAAAATGTGACAGATGAGAGAAAACTGAACGGCTTGAAAAATCTGACCTACACAGAATAGAAAGATCTCTACTCAGCTCCTGGACAGACAACATTCAACTTTTCTGCACTCCTAGAGACTCCAAGAACACATGTAATTGAGGGCTAAAAGGTGAATTTACCATGATATGTCAATTTTAAATGGTGAGAAAACGTCATCTGCATAGAGAGACGCCAGTAGTGAGGCAGCATAATTTAAGGAACAAGTAGGATATGCCAACCCTGGATTTTACACATTCCAGTCTGTGAAAAAACAGATGCGAGCCTTCACTGACTCCGCTTGTGTGTTGGCAAGTCATGCAATGTCTTTTATTGAGCTTAAAAGCGATGTAGGAACAGGGCCCAGCTACAACCACTCACCGGTACTTTTTATATACTTCTATATTTGAAATGAGCAGCAATGTAAGCAACAAGTTGGAAATGATAAATGGGCTGAACTTATATAGCGCTTTTCCAGTCATGCTGACCACCCAAAGCACTGTACACTATAGCCACATTCGCCCAATCGCTCTCACTAATGCACAAACATTCATACACTGAGACGCAGCTCGGTAGGCAACTTGGGGTTATGTGCCTTGCCCAGGGGCACATCGAGATGTGGCAAGGGGAAGCTGGAATTGAACCCACAACCTTCCGATTGCCAGACGACTACTCAACCCATCAAGCATTTTGGAATTGAATTTAAAAGTAATTTTCAGGAGCAATTTTGATGTAATCTAACCATCGGAATTTCCTTTTCCCCCTGTACCTTTCAGGGTTTCCTTATAAAGCCCAGCTTTTAGTTTAAATACTGTATTAAAGCCTTCGACATCACAGAGGGTGATGAACCAGAGAAAACTAAGGTTGAGTGCAAAGCTGGAGAACTCTCACGTACTCTCTGCACAGGGGGATGTGTAGTCCGTGGCAGCCTGGTCAACTGAAATAAGAGAGGAACACTTCAGTGAGTAAATGAAAGCACAGAATGATGGATGTGGGCATTTAGGGCTGTAGCTGAGCTCTTACTCGGCTGGTAGTAGTCGTAGACTTTAATCACAGCTGGTTTCAGGTTCCTGACCCGCTGGTCCTCCTCCAGAGTGATATTGTAGGTCTGTAGCTCATCCTTTTTCAGCTACAATGACAAACAACATTCCAGACGCTCACTTTCTGCACACAGGTACAGGTATGTGGAAGGAACTGTAAGGGCCCTTGAACAGAACCTCAGGGATGCCTACCCCATCCACGTAGATGTTGATATAGCCGTCATCTACTTCCACACGCTTCAATGAGCGGTCGTCCTGCAGCTGCGATAGCAGAGCCAGCAGTCAGAATGCAGTTTTACTGAGTCACAACATGGAAAAGCGATTAAAGAGGGACCTTACCTGCTGCAGGGAGCTCTGATCCAGGACGTATCCAGACAGCAGTTTAATATTGACGATGGCCATGTTGGTCTCCGCTCTCCTGCCCACGTACCTAAAGAAAGTGGCATAAAGCATCTGTAAGCCTGTAACGTTTGAGCGACTAACAGACATTACGGGATCCCGCAGGAGATACCACCCCCAGCAGCAGCCCTACCTGACGTAAACCGCGAGCTGGAGACGTGGTCGGCTGAGTTTGCATTTGGCTTCAATGCTCTTACTGAGGGTGAAGGCGGAGAAGTCGTCAGGAGGGGGGATGTTGTAGTGCATGGAGATCTGCAGACACATAAACACGGTCATTAAGCAGAACCTTGAAAAAGTTTTCCCACCCTTGTGTTGGTCTCACATAGACTCCCAATAAAGTACACTGAAGCTTGTGGTTATAACGTGACAAAATGTGGAGAGGTACAATTAATTTTCTGGACCCCTGGATCAAAACAGTGAAAGTATTTCACTGTAATTACAGCTAAACGTCTTCTGGGTTCTCCCAGCTTCAACATCAACCTGGCAGGACTGCAGCATATTCTCTGTTAAGTTTAAAGACATTTAAACTATAAAGACATAGGCCACGGGTCTGCGACCTTTACCATCCAAAGAGCCATTCTTGTCCTCCGTCAAGTTAAATAAAACTCGTTTCGAGCTGCTGTTACCCGACCTTCTGAAAAAAGACAACTTGTAATTTTTTATAAACATCTACCACTATAGGAAACTTGCTGCCGTTGTTAAACAACCACCATTGAAGTTATATTTGTAGGTTTTAAACAGATAAAGCTTTAGCAACAAGAGGATGGATACATTTCTTCTATGGGATGTTGATATTTGTGGACAATTAGTTTTAAAAGCCACACGCTTTCCTACTTAATGACAAGAGAACTGGATCTAAAGAAATATTACTGGCACTTCTAGTGTCATTCTCCTGCGTCAATCCAAAATCCAAAAGAAAAACCTGAAAAACCCAGTATGATGCAGCCTGTCTGCTAATCCCATGTGTCCGCCCAGACTAGTGTCCTCATTGACTGGGATAACCTGGGTGGGTTGCTGAGCGGATGGCCGGCGGCCCCGTACCTGAGCCAGAACGCAGCTCTGCCCCTTGGCTCTGACGGTGTACTCTCCAGGGACCTCGCTAAGCCTCTCTTCCTGGTACAGCAGCCTGTTGCTCTGCGTCACCGTGAACTCCTTCTTCAGGCCTCCCAGAGATGTCACCGTGACCGTAGTTGTTCCCTGTGGGCTGTAGGTGGCGTCGGCATACTTGGCCAGGGCCTGGAGGGCCACCACTGTGTCCTGTCAAGCAGAGCGGTCTGATGTTAGCTCTGCTTGCCTTAGAGCTAAGGCTCTTCTGCTAATGCTGAAACGGTACCTGTGTGGAGGAGAAGCCGCCGTATGGATTCTGCTTTTGAGCGAGCCAGCGGACAATGCCTGACGTGTAATCCAAGCTGAAGCCCTCTAGGGGAGGAGAGACAAGCAGGGCCAGCAGCACGTAGGCGGTCATCTCCACTTCTACAGAATCCAGACCGCTGTCAGAAGAACCCGCTCTCTCCCAGTGAATGGTGCCTCCTACCAACGGGTCAGAGGTAATGGCAGAAGATCAGCAGGGATGACCTGCACTCAGTCTCGGTCCTGCTTGTTTCATTTACCACAGTATCTCGATCAGAAAGATCCAGCAAGGTTCCGGAAACATAGGGACATCTCACATGGGGACAATGTCAGAACCATGCACATATGAAACTACTTCACCTTTATTTTGCTTGTAACTCTGAAACTTGACGTCATATTAGTTGTTTTCTAATAAACAAGGCAGCTTTCCTGCACCCAGATCTTGTTCTCTTAGTCGTACCGTTCTTCTCTGCCTTTAGGTCCAGAACGGTCATTATCTTGCTCCTCGTCTCCTGATCTCCAGCCAGACTGAAGGTGTACAACATCAAGGCCCTGGTATACTGGTTGTCGAAGTCTCTGGCCAGAGCATCCTTCAGACAACCCAGGCCCCTCTGCACCATGGGGTCCTGATACAAAACAGCCAAACACAAACACATGAGAAGGCTGGGAGATGAAGCTGACCCGTCTCCCGTTTCTTTGACAGTGGTCGTCCCGTCCGCTGAGGCGGGTTGGTGACATCATTACACACAAAGCCTCCAACGGCACACTGAAAACAAACCTACAGCACCTCCAAATGTCTTCCAAAAAGTGGGACTCACCGAGGTCACTCCATCCGACTCCAGCATAGCAGCAACGATGTAAGCCGTCAGCGACACGTCGTCGCTCACCCCCCCCTG
Organism: Fundulus diaphanus; assembly: GCA_037039145.1. Classification (NCBI taxonomy): domain Eukaryota; kingdom Metazoa; phylum Chordata; class Actinopteri; order Cyprinodontiformes; family Fundulidae; genus Fundulus; species Fundulus diaphanus. Next base: position 50,100,214 of record CM073124.1, on the reverse strand, counting down.
TGGGAACACAAGATAGAACGGCACAAATCAGACTCTCAGCTTTAATTAAACACTTTTCCATCGTGCAACAGTCAGAGGCATTATGCACCAATCGGAGCCATCATATTCAGGTCAGGGTCCTTACGGACCAGCCTGAGCTATATTTTGCAGAACCAACTGTTATAATATTAATTGTGCAGCCCACATGAGCTGGCCACTGCCATGAAAGTAGAGAACGTAGCAGAACAGTGATGTAAGGAGATTTATATCAGTTAGGAAGGTAGCAGGGTCATTTATATCACATTCAATTCAATTCAATTTTATTTATATAGCGCCAATTTATGAAACATGTCATCTCAAGGCACTTTACAAACTCAAATTCAATCAGATTTTACAGATTGGTCAAAAGATGTCCTATATAAGGGAACCCAGTTAAAGTCCCGACAAGCAGCATTCACTCCTCCTGAAGAAGCGTAGAGCCACAGGGAGAGTCGTCTGCATTGTCCATGACTTTGCAGCAATCCCTCATACTGAGCAAGCATGAAGCGACAGTGGAAAGAAAAACCACCCATTAACGGGAAGGCAAAACCTCCAGCAGAACCGGGCTCAGTATGAACGGTCATCTGCCTCGATCGACTGGGGGTTAGAGAAAACAGAGCAGACACAACAAGAGAGACAAACAAGCACAGAAGCACACATTGATCCAGTAATCTGTTCTACATTAGATGGTTATAGCGGGTTATCTGTCTTCCCTGGGTGTCACAGCTAACAGAACGCCAGACCAGGTGTACCTACTATGAAGAAAAAAAGAGAGAGAACCAAAAGTTAAAAGCTGAAATGACGACAAGCAATGCAAAATTGGAGAACAGTAGAACTCAGTAGAGTGAGAAAAATAGACCCTGATGTCCTCCAGTAGCCTAAGCCTATAGCAGCATAACTATAGAGATAGCTCAGGGTAACCTAAACCACTCTAACTATAAGCTTTGTCAAAAAGGAAAGTTTTAAGCCTAGTCTTAAAAGTAGACAGGATGTCTGCCTCACGGACCAAAACTGGGAATTGGTTCCACGGGAGAGGAGCCTGATAGCTAAAGGATCTGCCTCCCATTCTACTTTTAGAGACTCTAGGAACCACCAGCAGACCTGCAGTCTGAGAGCGAAGTGCTCTGTTAGGAACATACGGGGTAATCTGCTGGTGAAGATTCTCAGTCATCCAGGTCATGGTCATTCCAAAAAAAGTAAAAAACAAGGCAACTGGACTTGTTATCCGTAGTAGAAGACGTTTCGCTTCCTCTCCAGGAAGCTTTCTCAATTCAAAAAGTCTGGAGTAATGTGGAGTAACCAGCTTTATACCAATGCCAAACAAAGGCCTTGTAATGGCTTAGATAACATGCAAATTCAACCGAAACAGGTCCACCCCTTAGTAATGGGCGGTCGTTAAAGCCATTAAGCCAGCAGATTGGACCGAAACTGGTCCACTCCTCTGTAACGAGGAGTTGTTAGGGTTGTTATTGGCTTGGCTTAAAGGAACAATGTTTTGATCACCCGAATGAGGGTGAGAGTTAAGGTGAAGATTGGCCGGAATTAATCCTATTGCTGTATTGTAAGTTTTTGAGAGTTGGAACCTAAGGCCTCCTCCTCTGTTTAAGGTTGGTTTTTCTCTCTTAACGTAGATGGCTTCCTTAACACCCCTTTCAAACCATCTGTCTTCTTTGTCCAAAATGTGAAGGACCAAAATGTTCACATTTTGGACAAAGAAGACAATTACTAAGGGGTGGACCTGTTTCGGTTGAAGTTGCATGTTATCTAAGCCATTACAAGGCCTTTGTTTGGCATTGGTATAAAGCTGGTTACTCCACATTACTCCAGACTTTTTGAATTGAGAAAGCTTCCTGGAGAGGAAGCGAAACGTCTTCTACTACGGATAACAAGTCCAGTTGCCTTGTTTTTTACTTTTTTTGGAAATACGGGGTAATCAGAGCTCTGATATATGATGGAGCTTGATTATTAAGGGCTTTATACGTTAGGAGAAGAATTTTAAATTCTATTCTTGATTTAACAGGAAGCCAGCTAGAAGGGAAGCTAAAATTGGAGGAATATGATCCCTTTTGTTGATTTTCATCAGAACTCTTGCTGCAGCATTTTGGATCAGCTGAAGACTGAACATTTTGTGGACTTCCTGATAGTAAAGAATTACAATAGTCCAGCCTTGAAGTAACAAATGCATGGACTAGTTTTTCAGCATCACTCCTGGACAGAATGTTTCTAATTTCGGCGATATTCCGGAGGTGAAAAAAGGAAACTCTGGAAACCTGTTTAATATGGGGTTTAAATGACATGTCTTATTCAAAAATAACGCCAAGATTTTTACTTTATTATCAGAGGCCAAGTTAATGCCATCCAGATTAAGTGATTGATTAAGAACTTTATTTTTTGAGGACTCTGGTCCAAAGATTACAACTTCTGTCTTGTCAGAATTTAAATGCAGGAAATTTAAAGTCATCCAGCTTTTGATGTCATCAAGACGTGACTGTAGTCGAAGTAGTTGATTGGATTCATCAGGATTTATGGATAAATATAGCTGAGTGTCATCAGCATAACAATAGAAATTAATCCCATGCTCTCTGATAATTTTGCCATTCGTAAACATATATATAGTAAAGAGAATTGGTCCAAGGACTGAACCCTGTGGTACTCCACAAGTGACCCTAGAGTTTGAAAAAGATTTATTATTAACAAACTGGAATCTGTCCGATAGATAAGATTTAAACCAGCCTAATGCTTTCCCCTTAATCCCTACAGTATGCTCAAGTCTTTGCAGGAGAATATTGTGATCAACTGTATCAAATGCAGCACTGAGATCTAACAGGACAAGTACAGACACAAGTCCATTATCTGAGGCCATGAGAATATCATTAGTGACCTTCACCAGAGCTGTTTCAGTGCTATGATGAGCTCTGAAGCCTGACTGAAACTCCTCAAGTAGGTCATTGCTTTGTAAATGTTCACATAGTTGATTAGCAACTACTTTCTGAAGAATTTTAGATAGGAAAAGAAGATGAAATATAGGTCTGTAATTTATTAACTCATCTTGATCAAGAGATGGTTTCTTAAGTAAAGGTTTAATAACAGGTACTTTAAAAGCCTGTGGTACATATCCATTTACTAAGGATATATTAATCATGTCTAAAATAGGGCCACTGATCAAAGGGAATACCTCCCTAAACAACTTGGTTGGGATTGGGTCTAACATACAGGTAGAAGGTTTAGATGAAGTAAAAATTTTAGATAGCTCAGAGATCTCTACTGCTTCTAAACAGTTCAAACACCACGCAGGTTCTAGAGATTCCTCCAACGCTGCCTCACTTACTGAGGACGAGGTAATCGTGTTTGGGAGGATGCCAATTATTTTATTTTTAATGAAATAAATTTTATTTATGAAGAATACCATAAAGTCATTACTGCTAAGCGCTAAGGGAATGGATGGATCAACGGAGCTGTGACTCTGGGTAAGTTTGGCAACTGTACTAAAGAAAAATCTAGGATTATTTTTATTCTCCTCAATTAATGATGAAAAATATGCTGTTCTAACTCTGCGAAAGGTCTTTTTATACAACATTAGACTGTTTTTCCAGATTAGGTAGGATTCCTCTTGGCGTGTAGAGCGCAATTTTCTCTCCAATTTCCTAACATTGTGCTTCAAGGACCGCAGCTCTGAATTAAACCAGGGAGCCAGCTTCCTGTGAATAATCACCTTTTTCAAGGGAGCTACATTGTCGAATTCAGAACGCAATGAGGAAGTCACACTGTTAACAAAGACGTCTATTTGTGAATGGGAAGAAACAACATTGCTGCCATCTGCAGGGCATTTCTGCAATACTGAGGATATTAAAAGGGGGACAGACTCTTTAAAGTTTGACACAGCATTATCCGATAAAGATCTACTATAATGCAACCCTCTTTTGGGGGTGGAGAACTCAGTTAAATTAAACTCAAAGGTTATTAAAAAATGGTCAGATAGGACAGGGTTGTGAGGAAATACTGTTAATTCTTCACAATCAATGCCATATGTCAGCACAAGGTCTAAAGTATGAAGCCAGAAGTGTGTCGGTTTATGCACATTTTGAGCAAAACCAATTGAATCTAGGATAGTTTTAAAGGCTACACTAAGGTTATCACATTCTGTGTCAACATGAATGTTAAAATCCCCCACTATAATAACCTTGTCAGTGTTTAACACCAAATCAGATAAGAAGTCTGACAACTGATCTAAAAACTGAGAGTAAGGGCCTGGTGGACAATACAAAACAACAAACAGAAGAGGTTTTATTGCTTTGCAGTGTGGGGCATGGAGGCTGAATCACGGGGTGCCTGTGTCTTGGGGCTCTGGGGGGGTGCTTGGAGTGGGGTATCTGGTGGGTCTGGCCCCGGACTCTGTGGTCCCCACCTGGGCGGGGCTTGGGGGACCACAGGGCGGCCTCCGGCGGCTGCTTGCGATGCTTCTGGGGGTTTCCGTGCTGACGGAAGTGGGTTACTGGCCTGGTAGCTGTGCTGTCGCTGGGTGGCTCTAGGGTGGGTCTGGGGCTCTGGGTTCCTGGGGTGTGTCATCCTTGGGCGGATGTCCTGGTGGGGCCTCGGTGGTTTGGGTTCTGTGGAGTATGTTGCTTGGGCCAGTGTATGCCCAGGTATCTGGCCCTACCGGGCCCTCTGGTGTGCTGGGGGGCCTGTTGAGCTGGGGGTATGGACATTAACATCTCATGGCAGATGCTCTCCCCTTTAGGGGTTTGCACTCTGCCAGTGGGGGGAGGGGAGGAAGTGGGAGTGGGTGTGAACCCAGCCTGGGAACAGAGGTGCCTATCGGAGTCAGCAGGGGAGCTGGCTTCCTGGGTGAGCATGAGGCTCCTCAGTCCTTTCCTCCCCATCCCCGGACTCCTCCCTTTGCCTGCTCCATCACGCTACCACACACGTAGGACCTTGGGGAAGGGGGCGTTGCTGGAGGGTCCCACTTTCTGGTGACGTCCCTGACCCCAATTTTATTATGCATCTTAGACACTTTCATTCACAACATTTTCACAACACACATATATGTAGGGCATTGTTTGGGGGGATGGGGTATAAAGACATCTGGGGGGAGGGGTTTATTGTGTAGGCTTCACCCCTGATGGCTCCCTCTGCCCCCACTCGCATTTAGACATTGAGGGTTCTAGGTAGGTTGCTTAGAGGGGGTGTGCTGGCACCAGCTACCTTCCAGAGGGGGGGTGGACTGTGCCGGGCACCCCCTTTGGCACTCCCAGTTTTAAACGCACTTGAGAACAACATGCAACAACACAACATTTGAGCAGGCGAAGGCAGGATCGGGTTCTTTCTCACACCTCTGTTCTCCAATTGCCAACCGGAGTCTGGGGCCTGGAGGGAAGTGGGCAACCTGGTCTGGGGTCTTGGCTGGCTTGTTGTTGTTGGGCCCGGGTGACTTGCTGGGACTGTGGCTGACACTTCTGCTTTCCCTTGGAATATGTGTGTGGGGGGGGGGGGGGTGGCTAGGGTACGGAGGGGGAGGGTGTGGTAGAAATTCAGGGTTTGTGGAGGGGGGGCTCTGGTTGATTGGCCCGTTCGGTTCATGTTGGCCCCGTCCCCGGGGGGATGGGCCCAGGGGTCATCTGGTCTGGGTATGTGATGTGGGATCAGGACCAAAGCAGGAACCGGGAAGGTTGGGTTGTGGTGGTGCTGCCCCCCCCCCATCTTGATTTTAGGGTTACTAAACTAACTAACTAAACACCTGACGCAGAGAGCAGGAGAGAGGGGGAGACTAAGACAGAGAAGGAGAAGCTGATGGACGGATAGGGGAGAAAGCCATTGTGAGACTAAAGCTAGGCTAGGCTAGTGACCTCTTACCACGCTGAGAAAAGCAAACCGTGTGAAACAAGAGGAGTTCCCAAACGTGAAGTGCAGCAACAGAGAATGTTTTAAAAGCGCTTATGTGTTAGAAACAGATGTTACAGCAAAGAGATTAAAGATAAAAGCGAGAGAGTCTGGAACAACAGATCGCAACAGACCGCAATACACACCGTGACAACAGGAAGTGACACAATACGCTGTTATGCCATGATAAATAGTTGATCTCAGATTGGATTCTGAACAGTGGAAGAGTTTAACAAAGGAATTCCACTCTGGCCGTAACACGAGACTCTCAAGGCGTAGACGGCCCTTTTTCCCAGCAGGAGGTCAGCTGTGACCACCTCCCTACAGACAAAAGCCACAGCACACCTCTGCTCACTCTCTTCTCCTGACTCCAAGCTGCTGAGACACACTTCTCCACACGCTCCTCAAGAGATGACCAGCTCCCAAGGAGGGGGGGGGGGGGGGGGGCTCCTTTCTTCGCAGCCATGTGACGGAAGGCCCTGTAGGAGCCATACACAGGCCTGAAAGAAGGCCTGGACCATGAGGCCTGGTCAGGCCTCACCGACACACCAGCCAGCAGCTGAGGGAGATTCCCGGAGCAGCCACGCTTGGTCCAGGGTCTGCTAGACCCGGCTGCCTGCTTCAGCAGAGGACCTGACTGAATCCGGACGAACATGTCCGGGCAAATACAGAGCTCAGTTGCTGTCTTAACCCATTTCAACAAATAATATTTTGTTTAACTTGGGCTTTGCATTGTGAATGGATTGAAATACATGGCAGATGTTTTAACTCCACTCCATGCTTTTGAAATCAGATCTGTAGTGAACAGGGATTCACTGAATTAATCTGATTATGATCAACCACTTTTGTTTGTCTTTTGTTTGTTTTTGCATGTAAATAGTTCCTTAGCTTAGCTTCTTTTTATCTTCATTTTGCTTAGTAGTTTAGTTAAGTTTCACTAGCCTAGTAGAGAGGATTTATTAATCGAAATATTGTGTTAATTCAGGTAAACAGCATTACATAGTGATGTTCTCTGGATGTTCATTTTATTTCTGTTATTAAATTCTTGGACTTGAAAAGAAGTTGTCACTCTTTATTCTATCTGTGTGCAGGTTTTGCTGTTAAAAGATCGCTAGTGCTCAAATTCATCCCTTTCAACCATTGTCTTGATATCAACTTAAGAGCTGATCATCACCAGACAATACTTAACAGACAGAGAGTTATTTATGAAACATTAAATAACTTTAAACAGTGCATAATGGCACAACAATGCCTTACCGCAAACAGGATGTCCATAAATGTAACATTATTATTATTATTATTATTATTATTAACAGCTCAAAAAATGAATATGTTCAAAACACATCAGATCTCAATTTTAAAATAAATAATCCTGCTGGATACCCATTGTGATATGGAATGGGTAATGTGTTAGGATCAAACGGATGCTACATCAGTTGATGAAAATGATCAACCCACTGAGTACTTAATCTGGAGTCAGAGAGAAAGTGAACCCATAAAACTGATGCAGCAGGCTGGTCCGATCTGCTGAAATGTCCTGTCAGCAACTCCAAACGGTCCTCAGTACTTAAGAGTTGGTATCTATCTATAAACTAGACAGTCACAGGGATAAATGGTTCTCAGATATTTGGTGAATTAGTAGTCACACTGAACCAAAGCTGTCCTTTTAGCTGACCGCCCTGAACTCCTAAATCCATCATACCTTCATGCTGTTGTGGAAGAGCTTGCCAACAGAGGTAAAACAGCCGTCGCTCTTTTGCAGTCCGGACAGCCAGGTCCTGGCGTCCTTAATGTGCTGCTGGTCCACATAGATGTAATCTCTGGCTCCGCTGAAGGACTTCATCACAAATGCAGTGAGCCTAGAGACAAAAGACAGTCAGAGCCTGTGAGCCCCAAAGATGACCCCAGGAGCAGGACGGTTATGCAACAGCAGACCAGAGCAGAACAATCTGCTGCACTCAGACACTCGTTGCTAAGTTAGCAGCTCTCCAACAACGGGGACGCTTCTGTCTGGGGCCTGCTGTTCTACTGGATTTTAAAATGGGCTCAGATAGAGTTCTGTCCAGGAGTTCACGTCCACTCATCTTTAGCAAGAACGGCATATTTATTTTGGCCTTTTGATGTGTTTTAACCTTTCTTTTCCAGGTGTGAAATCATTCAAAATACAACTGTATTTGGCTCCTGGGTTTGTCTTTAGTGAGGATTTCTTGACCTGTTCCACCATCATTGATGAAGAAAACGCTCAAATATCCAACCATAATTTCAGAAGTTTTCAGAAACTTCTTAGTGGCCACGAGGACTGTGTGGCCTCTCCACTACTTCCCGCAGACAGTTAACCACATGTCAGTGGGCCTGTCTCTGCTTGAGCCTGTATGGCTTACAGGAAATCAACAAGAAACTCAAACTTTCGCACACAGAACTGATTTTTACAATTAACTCAACTTGTCTGTTTAATCTTAACAATACCTAAAAAAATAATCAATCAATAAATAAATAAAACCAAAGCGCTCAAATGTGAATGGCATCCATGTCAATAAGAGGATCTCGGGTTCTGACCAGTTCTGGACTTTTAAAGGCTGCTTTACTACAGGGACGTCTAAAAAACAATTAGAGATTAGAATATTGTGAGAAAGTTCATTATGTTTGGTCTTTGATTTATGGAAATAAAACTCATATCTGATATGGATTCATTACACAGAGTGAAGTGTTTAAAGCCTTTGTTTCTTGTAATTTTGATGATTATGGTTTATAGATAATTAAAAACCCACAATTCAGAGCCTTAGTAAATGTTCATATTGTGGAGAAGTTAAATATTGGGAATTCCTGGTGCCATACTCTAATCAGCTAATTGACTCCAGAAGTCCAGAAGACAGTTACTGACACCGACACGAGGGGAAGAGACATACATGCATCGTCTAATTTAAATTGTATTTAGAAATTTATTTTATTATTTTTAAAATAATAGCATGTCTGTTATTATGGTTGAGGTAAGATGACCTTGAGTGCCTAGAAATGTAATGTATCGTTATTATTGTTAAAGAAGCTGGTTGGTCAGAGAGGCCCACACTGCCAGGTACCAAAAGCTGCTCCAGTCACCATGGTGGTGCTGAGGCGACTAAACCCCACAGGGAATCTATTGGTTATTATAAAGAGAAAGATGAGAGACACCAGACCCAACAAAGCAGATGACCTGAAGGCAGTCATCAGAACAACCTGGGCTTCCAGAACACCTCAGCAGAACCAGAGGCTGATTGCCTCCAGGCTATGCTGCATTGATGCAGTAATTCATGCTAAAACAGCCCAAGTATGGAGGGAATAGACATTGCTGCTTAAAATATCTTTTTTACTGATCTGAAGTTATATTTTAATTTTCTGAGACACTGAATGTTGGGTTTTAATAATCTGTAAAATGATTATCATTACAAGAAATAAAGGCTTAAAATATTTCACTCAATGTGTAAGGAATCTATGTATATGAGTTTCACTTTCTGAAATGCCTGACAATTTTTTTTTCTCTGTATTCTAAGTGTTTGAGATGTTCCTGTTGATCAGACTCATTATTAAAGATATCAGTAAACCTGGACCACTGCTTCTGACCCTGTTCGCTGTTAAAGCTCCCCCACATTAGTTCTCATTTGGAGACGGGTTCGGGTCCACCTGATGACTAAACCCAACACATACTAGTTTACCTGCACTTCTCTCAAGATGACAGATGAACACAGCGAGGCTGAACCCTACAGAGGCTGAACCAGAACCCTTAACCAAAAGTTATAACCAGGATGAAAATAACAGCTACCCTATCCAGCGCCAAACCACCTCCTTCTAATCTCATGCCACAGGAAAGGAAAGCCATAACATCTCTTAGCCAGGACCATAGCATCACCATGTTACCAGCGGACAAAGGAAGATGCACCGTAGTCCTGGACACTTCGGACTACCAGGACAAAATTCTCACTCTACTGAGTGACACCACCACGTAAGAGTCTTTGAAAAGAGATCCAACCAACACCTACAAAAAGAAAATCAAGGACTACCTCCAACAACTAGAAAAAGACAAGGTAATTAACCGTTCATCTTATTATAGATTACATCCAGGGGAAGACATGCTTATACGGACTCCCAAAAATTTACAAGGAAGGAACACCACTCAGACCCATTGTCAGCTGCATTAACTCAGTAACATATAACGTTGCTAAACAGCTTGCTAGTATTTTAGCCCCCCTGGTGGGAAACACACCACATCACATAGAAAACTCCAAACACTTTGCAAACAAAGTCAAACATTGAAAGATGGGGGCATCTGGTTAGGATGCCTCCTGGACGCCTCCCTTGTGAGGTGTTCCGTCCCACCGGGAGGAGACCCAGAGGGAGACCCAGGACACGCTGGAGGGACTATGTTTCTCGGCTGGCCTGGGAACGCCTTGGGATTCCCCCGGAGGAGCTGGCCCAAGTGGCTGGGGAGAGGGACGTCTGGGCCTCCCTACTGAAGCTGCTACCCCCGTGACCCGGCCCCGGATAAGCGGAAGACAATGGATGGATGGATGGATCATCATTTTTACACATAGAAGCATGGTTGTGCCATGGGATCTCCAGTGTCATCAATAGTAGCCAATCTTTACATGGAAGAAATGAAAAAGAGAGCTTTGGGCACCTTCAGAGGAATACCACCAAGCCACTGGTTCAGATATGTGGACGACACCTTTGTCAAAATCCAGTTAAAAGAAGTGGAAGCTTTCACAAGACACATCAACTCGGTGGACAGCATCAAGTTTACCAGAGAGGATGCCAACGAAAACAAGCTGCCTTTTCTGGACTGCTTGGTGAGCATGGAAGGAGATGGAAACCTCAACAGGTAAGTATATAGGAAACCCACACACACAGACCAATATCTTCTTTTTGACTCACACCACCCACTGGAGCACGAACTTTCGGTCATCAGAACCTTACAACACCGGGCCGAGCATGTTCCTACTAAAACAGAAGGGAAGCACAAAGAACAGAAACACATCAAAGATGCCCTCCAAACCTGTGGGTACCCCAACTGGGCTTTTGTCAAATCAGCAAGAAAATCCAAAAGACCCGCTGCAGAACATAATGGTGAGAAGAATTAACACAAAAACATAGTCATCCCATATGTTGCTGGAGTCTCTGAAAAACTCAAGAGGATTTTCTCCAAACACAAAATCCCAGTACATTTCAAACCAAACAGGACCCTCAGACAAAGGCTGGTGCATCCCAAGGACAAAACACCCAAACCTAAGATGAGCGGAGTGGTGTACGCAGTTCAGTGCAGTGAGGAATGTTCTGATCTTTATATTGGAGAAACCAAACAACCTCTCCACAGACGCATGGCTCAACACAGGAGAGCAACCTCCTCAGGTCAAGACTCTGCTGTCCACCTACACCTTAAGGACAAAGGACACTCTTTTGAGAGCCAAAATGTTCACATTTTGGACAAAGAAGACAAATGGTTTGAAAGGGGTGTGAAGGAAGCCATCTACGTTAAGAGAGAAAAAACAACTATAACAGAGGAGGAGGCCTTAGGTTCCAACCTTCAAAAACTTACAACACAGCAATAGGGTTGATTCCTTCCAATTTTCACCTCAATACTCACATCCTTGCAGGTGATCACAACATCTCCCCTGTAAGCCAGGCCAACGATGACCCTAACGACTCCCCATTGCTAAGGGGTGGACCAGTTTTGGGTTAATTTGCATGTTATCTAAGCCAGAACAACGCCTTTTTGGGCAATAATATATAGCTAGGAACTCCACACTACTCCAGACATTTGAATTGAGAAAGCTTTCTGGATGGGAAGCGAAACGTCTTCAAACTTCAGAAAAAAGTCCAGCTGTTTTGTTTTTTAACTTTTTTTGGAATGATCATGATCTGGATGACTGAGAATCTTCACCACCTTAACCAAAAGCATTCAGAGGGACTAAAACTCTACATTACATTCAGCTTGACAGATTCCTTAAGCTTTAATGTGAGTAAATGCCTAAGGCCCAGTTTCTCCCAATCACATAAGGAGGAAACAAACAAAAAAAACACCCCCCCACACGTTTACCAAATGCCAAGCTGCCCAGCCCCCTTTTTGTGAAATCCCCCCAGGCAGCCTCTGCTCTAAGCCCATTAAATGAAAATATTCTGTTTTTCAGAAGCTTCCTAATAAAACTAATATATCAGGATACTTGCTTTGGCAGCAGGCAAAGAGGACTATATATATATATATATATATATATATATATATATATATATATATATATATATATATATATATATATATATATATATATATGTATGTGTGTGTGTGTGTGTGTGTGTGTGTGTGTGTGTGTGTGTGTGTGTGTTCCTCCCACCATGTCTGGATTGCATTTTTTTCTTCCCTTGTTTCACGAAGCCAGAGATATGAGAAGCGAACCTTTAAGATCAATGTTTTAAATGCTTCTCAAATGATGCAATGTTAGTATAACAGCAGTTTTATTTTCATGTTTCTACTGTTCAAAATAAAAGAAAAAAAAAGAAAACCATATATCAGAGACACGTGTTGGATTCACTCAATAAAATGATATGTGTTCAACGTAAAAATATTCGGCGTGCAGATGGGGAACACTAGCCCATCTGTCATGTGTTGATGGAACGTCGGTCAGTAAATGATATATTGTTGCCTTATAGATTCATTTCTGTTGAATTAACGGGTAAATGGTAAATATTTTGGCTCTAGAACTGGGGATGAAAATCAGCTCGTCGTGTCACTGACCAGGTGTTGCCAGAGGGGTCGCTGTTCCCGAAGGCGCTGTAGGAGCCGTCGTCATGCTTGTAGTTGAGCTCCCTCTGATACCCTACAACACAGAGACAGGCAGAGAGCAGATTCTCTTTATAACACAGACTTCATCCAGCTGGAGTAAAACATCTCAGACTCTTCCACCGCAAGATGTTTTATCAGCAACGTTCTGAATCTCTGGAGTTCATCCGGGTCTCAGAATCCAATCAACAGATATCCGTACCGCTTGAACAACATTAAAACCACCTAAGGACGTGCTTTTTTCAGATTTTATTGGACGGAACCAACACAAAGTAGGGAATCATTATGGAGTGGAGGAAAAACGAATCTGTGGATTTCAAAATGTCTTGCTAATAAAAATCTGAAAAGTGTGGTGTGCCACCAGACAGAGCAGGGATAACGATGGGATGAGCAACATTATAAATGATGAACCTTTCAGAGCACTATTTCCTCTGAGACTGAAATTAACCAGAGAAGCAGCCAGGAGGTGGGGTTAGGCCCACTCTGGAGGAGCTGCAGAGGTCTCCAGCTCAGGTGGTAGAATCTGAAAACTCAACAACCATTACTCCTGCAATTCTCAATCCTTCATGACTGAGAGGCAAGGAGACAGACGTCGCTGGAGGAAGGCTAGCAGAAGTTCTGTCTTGGTGTTCTAGCCAGATGAGACTAAGAATTAAGCTTTTTGGCCCATGTGCTAAACATAACATGCAGGGAAACTTACACTGCACACTAAAGATCACCACCCCCACCATCAACGTAGTGATGGCAGCATCATGCTGTGCAAAGAGAAGCCGTTCAGAGTTAACAGGAGGACGGATGGAGCTAAGTTTAGGCCAATACTAGAAGAAATCCCTTGAGAGGCTTTTCAGATTTTAATCTGCACAAAAAGTTGAGCCTTCTATAATTTTTCTTCCACGGTTTTCCGTCTTTCGTGTTTCTTTTACTTCATGATTCTGCCCAACAGCTCGTGGGTCTATCAGATGCAATTAAAACAAAATACAGTGACGTTTGTGGTTGCAATGCGACAAAGTTAAATAGCTTTCTAACTCTACTTTCACGCGGTGTGAATACTTTTGCAAGCACTCCCGTGGAGGAATAAACATTAAGGAAAACACTGAGCACCAGCTTTCTCGATGAAGAATCAGCCCCTTTGACTCTCTCCAACCATTCACCTGGTGATACCAGGTGTACCGGGGGAAGTTCTCAAACCCAGAAAGATCTTTCCGAGCTGGTTTATTCCATATTTGATCTGGATATCTGGTTTAGACAACGAAACTCTGCCAGATTCTCCTGGTATAGTTTCTGATCGCGTTTCTTTTAAACGCGTCTTTCAAATCCAGAACGTTTCAACTACAAATTAAACAGCTTTGTGAAGATTAATGAAGATTGGGATTCTATCTTTGGAATTTCCAGGAATTGTAACGTTTCTGGCACTGGAGCTGATCTAATCTTTACTCAGCACACCTGTTTACTCTCCACCCCGTCTGCAATTAGCCTTCAGTGTTTTCACCTGTTATCATCTCTATTTATACTCCGTTCTGATCAGTCTCCAGTGCCAGAACGTCACTCCTCTCCCGTTCACTCTCATGCCTGGGGTAAGAGCATTGCAGCCTGAGTTTGATTTTTCTGTCTGTTTGCCCAACATAATCTGTCCTGTTTTTGAGTCTGTCTCAGCTTTTTGCCTTTTGTCTGCGTCTGGAGGACCCATCATCTGTGCAATAAATCTTTTAGCATCAGCTCCATGTCCGGCTTATATTGAGTTCTTCTAAATCATCACAGTACGTTCTGGCCAAGTGAACTCTCTGCCGAGACGTTTTCTCCTTCCTGGAGGAGCTATGCTTGTTCCAACCAGCGCTTCACTCACCTCCCACAGTTTAATCAGTCGCTCACCGGACTTCTGTCAGTCCTCCTCACCGCCGTTCCACCCGGATCCGTTTTTTTTTCTGGAGATCGAAGAGGAGGTGGTGCGGGAGCTTCGCCCGGATCTTTTTCCGGAACCGGCTCAGCTTCCCTCTCCTAACATGGAGACGTCAGGGTCGCCACCGGCTTCAGCGGGTCCGTCCTGTCAGGAGGCATCTGCCTCCTTGCGAGGTCCGCCGTCTCGCCGCCGAAGGAGGAGACGTTTACCTGCTGTTCTTCCGTCCACTATTACCGCGCACCGGGTCGAGGAGCCAGCTCGGGCTTTGTCTGTGGCCGAATCTCAACCACAGGCCACTTCCTGTTTGACAGAACCCGCTCTTTCTCCTCCCGCATTGGAGTTGCCCACAGCTCCCCCTGGTGGTGTTAATGACTCTGAGTATGTGCTCCTGGAGAGTAAGATAAGGACGTTTGCACCCATAATTAAACACCTCAGGGAGGCTCTTCTCAGTCATTATTCAGAGGAGCTGGAGAAAAAATTAAAGGAGGTTGAGGGACATTATAGGTCAGCCCTCCAGGCTTTCTACAGCCGACCTAAACCTGTCCCCGAGGGTCTGGAAGACGCCTCGGCCCCTGAGTCTGTCCCCGAGGGTCTGGAAGACACCTCGGCCCCTGAGTCTGTCCCCGAGGGTCTGGAAGACGCCTCGGCCCCTGAATCTGTCCCCGAGGGTCCGGAAGACGCCTCGGCCCCTGAGTCTGTCCCCGAGGGCCCGGCCGACGCCTCGGCCCCTGAGTCTGTCCCCGAGGGTCCGGAAGACGCCTCGGCCCCTGAGTCTGTCCCCGAGGGTCTGGCCGACGCCTCGGCCCCTGAGTCTGTCCCCGAGGGTCCGGAAGACGCCTCGGCCCCTGAGTCAGCCCCCGAGGGTCTGGAAGACGCCTCGGCCCCTGACTCAGCCCCCGAGGGCCCGGGAGACGCCTCGGCCCCTGACTCAGCCCCCGAGGGCCCGGAAGACGCCTCGGCCCCTGACTCAGCCCCCGAGGGTCTGGAAGACGCCTCGGCCCCTGACTCAGCCCCCGAGGGCCCGGGAGACGCCTCGGCCCCTGACTCAGCCCCCGAGGGCCCGGGAGACGCCTCGGCCCCTGACTCAGCCCCCGAGGGTCCGGAGGACGCCTCGGCCCCTGAACCTGTCCCCGGAGGCCCGGCCGACGCCTCGGCTCCCGTGAAGCCCAACGAGGGGGTCCAGGAGGATCTGCCTCTGCCCAAGTCCAGAGAGGTGGTCCAGGAGGACCCGCCTCTTCTGACCTGCGACGTGGGAACCCAGAGGGGTCCGTCACTGACGTCCGACATGGGAACCCAGGGGGGTCCGTCGCAGACGTCCGACGTGGGAACCCAGAGGGGTCCGTCGCAGACGTCCGACGTGGGAACCCAGAGGGGTCCGTCGCAGACGTCCGACGTGGGAACCCAGAGGGGTCCGTCGCAGACGTCCGACGTGGGAACCCAGAGGGGTCCGTCGCAGACGTCCGACGTGGGAACCCAGAGGGGTCCGTCGCAGATGTGTGATGTGGCAACACAGTGGGGTCCATCGCTGAACTGTGATGCGGGGACTCAGGTGGATCCTTCGTTCTTCAGACACCCCAAGCCTCCGAAGAGGATGCAACAACTGTGGTCCCCTGGAGACTTTGAGCCTCTCGATGTCGTGTTTAAGCCCAGACCCCTTATTGCCCTCATGGACAGCCTACTCTGGGAGAGACTTTATTGGATGTCCCTTTCTGAGACCCTCCAGGAGTTGATCCTGAGACTCCTGGTGGCTAAGGGTCTGACTTTGGCTCCTGAAGCCTTTAGTCCGAGGTCTCCTGAAGCCTGCAGCTCGGGGTCTCCTGTAGTCTGTAGCCCCGTGGCCTCTGTGGTCTGTAGCCCTGTGGCCTCTGTAGTCTGTAGCCCTGTGGCCTCTGTAGTCTGTAGCCCTGTGGCCTCTGTAGTCTGTAGCCCTGTGGCCTCTGTAGTCTGTAGCCCTGTGGCCTCTGTAGTCTGTAGTCCTGTGGCCACCTTAGCAGCCTGTTGCCAGGCTCCCACCTCAACTGCCTGTAACCCGGCTCCCACCTTAGCAGCCTGTAGCCAGGCTCCCACCTTAGCAGCCTGTAGCCAGGCTCCCACCTTAGCAGCCTGTAGCCAGGCTCCCACCGTAGCAGCCTGTAGCCAGGCTCCCACCTTAGCAA
The DNA here is from genome assembly GCA_037039145.1 of Fundulus diaphanus. Taxonomy (NCBI): domain Eukaryota; kingdom Metazoa; phylum Chordata; class Actinopteri; order Cyprinodontiformes; family Fundulidae; genus Fundulus; species Fundulus diaphanus. Next base: position 50,083,461 of record CM073124.1, on the reverse strand, counting down.
CCTGTTGCCAGGCTCCCACCTTAGCAGCCTGTTGCCAGGCTCCCACCTTAGCAGCCTGTAGCCAGGCTCCCACCTTAGCAGCCTGTAGCCAGGCATCCCCTTCAGTCGCCTGTAGCCAGGCATCCCCTTCAGTCGCCTGTAGCCAGGCATCCCCTTCAGTCGCCTGTAGCCAGGCATCCCCTTCAGTCGCCTGTAGCCAGGCATCCCCTTCAGTCGCCTGTAGCCCGGCTCCTTCTTTAGTCGCCTGTAGCCAGGCTCCCTCGTCAGTCGCCTGTAGCCAGGCTCCCTCGTCAGTCGCCTGTAGCCAGGCTCCCTCGTCAGTCGCCTGTAGCCAGGCTCCCTCGTCAGTCGCCTGTAGCCAGGCTCCCTCGTCAGTCGCCTGTAGCCAGGCTCCCTCGTCAGTCGCCTGTAGCCAGGCTCCCTCGTCAGTCGCCTGTAGCCAGGCTCCCTCGTCAGTCGCCTGTAGCCAGGCTCCCTCGTCAGTCGCCTGTAGCCAGGCTCCCTCTTCAGTCGCCTGTAGCCAGGCTCCCTCTTTATTCGCCTGTAGCCAGGCTCCCTCTTTATTCGCCTGTAGCCAGGCTCCTTCTTTATTCGCCTGTAACCAGGCGCCGCCGTCTGTAGCCGTTAACCAGGCGCCGCCTCCCTTAGCCTGTAGTCTGGCGCCTTCCGTACCCCGTAGTCTGGCGCCTTCCGTACCCCGTAGTCTGGCGCCTTCCGTACCCCGTAGTCTGGCGCCTTCCGTACCCCGTAGTCTGGCGCCTTCCGTACCCCGTAGTCTGGCGCCTTCCGTACCCCGTAGTCTGGCGCCTGCCTTAGCCTGTAGTCCGGCGCCTGCCTTAGCCTGTAGTCCGGCGCCTGCCTTAGCCTGTAGTCCGGCGCCTGCCTTAGCCTGTAGTCCGGCGCCTGCCTTAGCCTGTAGTCTGGCGCCTGCCTTAGCCTGTAGTCTGGCGCCTGCCTTAGCCTGTAGTCCGGCGCCTGCCTTAGCCTGTACTCCGGCGCCTTCCTTAGCCTGTAGTGCGGCGTCCTCCTTAGTCTGTAGTCCGACGCCTCCCCTAGCCTGTAGTCCGGCACCCGGTTCTGTCTTCTCTCCCTTCAGGAGTCGGGGTCCGAGGTTCCTGCTCCGCCGGCGGCCTCCTGAAATCCTGGTTCGCTTGGGCCATCCGCCGGGACGACCGCCGGAGGTCCTGACTCGCCTGGGTCGTCCGCAGGGACGACCGCCGGAGAACCTGTCACGCCGGGGCCGTCCGCCGGAGAACCTGTCACGCCGGGGCCGTCCGCCGGAGAACCTGTCACGCCGGGGCCGTCCGCCGGAGAACCTGTCACGCCGGGGCCGTCCGCCGGAGAACCTGTCACGCCGGGGCCGTCCGCCGGAGAACCTGTCACGCCGGGGCCGTCCGCCGGAGAACCTGTCACGCCGGGGCCGCCCGCCGGAGAACCTGTCACGCCGGGGCCGCCCGCCGGAGAACCTGTCACGCCGGGGCCGCCCGCCGGAGAACCTGTCACGCCGGGGCCGCCCGCCGGAGAACCTGTCACGCCGGGGCCGCCCGCCGGAGAACCTGTCACGCCGGGGCCGCCCGCCGGAGAACCTGTCACGCCGGGACCGCCCGCCGGAGAACCTGTCTCGCCGGGACCGCCCGCCGGAGATCCGGTCACTTAGACTGTTTGGACTCTTTATTTTTTGGGATTCGCCCTTTGAGGGTTGTTTTTTTTTTTTTCTTGACTTGTATATTTGGTTGTGTGTTATTTTTCTTGACTTGTATATTTGGTTGTGTGTTATTTTTCTGACTCTGGCCCTCCGACCTGTAGCCCCCTCCACCCGCCCGGTCTGATTTTTGTTTTGTTTTTCCTTAGACTTTGGAGGGCGTCTGGTATCCGCCCTTGAGGGGGGGGCTCTGTAACGTTTCTGGCACTGGAGCTGATCTAATCTTTACTCAGCACACCTGTTTACTCTCCACCCCGTCTGCAATTAGCCTTCAGTGTTTTCACCTGTTATCATCTCTATTTATACTCCGTTCTGATCAGTCTCCAGTGCCAGAACGTCACTCCTCTCCCGTTCACTCTCATGCCTGGGGTAAGAGCATTGCAGCCTGAGTTTGATTTTTCTGTCTGTTTGCCCAACATAATCTGTCCTGTTTTTGAGTCTGTCTCAGCTTTTTGCCTTTTGTCTGCGTCTGGAGGACCCATCATCTGTGCAATAAATCTTTTAGCATCAGCTCCATGTCCGGCTTATATTGAGTTCTTCTAAATCATCACAGGAATTGAATACGGAAATAGACGTTTTCACCTCCTCTTGTGAAACGATTCAGAAAAACGTGCTCACCACCCTCTAGGAAGCCCTTGGCCTTGGCCAGGATGGCCTCAGTCAGCTGACCAGAGCTTTTCAAGTAGTTGAGGATGAAGATGTTTGGTGCGAACAGCAACATGTTTTGCTCCCCACAGCCGTACGGCATGGCCAGCAGCTTGTCCAGATTCTGCAGGGCCCGGCCCATCAGGTCACCTGCAGAGGGGGAGGGTGGGAAGAAGACAAAAAGTCAGATGTCTCAGCACAACTTCTACTCCCTGGTGTGTGTGGCAGGGTGTCTCAGTGCTGCACCACCTACCCAGGACAGAGACGGATGCTCTGGCTGATCCGGCCACAAACGCTGCTGGCAGCAGGAGGGAGAACTTCTTCTCCACTGGACTATCTGGTAACAAACATTACAAAAAAAGACAGATGGGTTCAAATTTTAGCTCAGCGTTTCCTGTTTCCTGACGAAAGTCCGATTCACAACACCCGGGGCTTTTCTGACCCCCTGAGACCGAGGGTCCCTGCTGTGGGGTGCAGGCACTCACCTGCAGGACACAGCAGAGCGTTGTGGCTCTCCATCTGAGGGGTTCCTTCAGCCTGACAGGCACACACAGAACAGCGCAGTTAGAGGAGAACCCTGACGACTGAAAACCCACCAGCAGCTTCTCACACAGACAGCTTAAAAAACACTTAATATGTTGGACAGATAATGAAGGTCAAATCTGATTTTTTTCTTTTTTAATAACTATATGAGAGATAAATCTCAAGCATCAGGACAGAAAAAACACAAAAATGCTGCTGTCTCTTAATCTTTGTTCTTATTTTCACACACAACTAGTATAACCGTTTAAAAACATCCCAGTTAAAGTCTATCTTAATGTCCAGCACTTTCCTCCAAAGAGAAATCATAAAGGAAGCACGGAGCCACCTTTCCTACTATTAAAATATTCAAGCAGCTCCTTTAAATGGAAACCAAATAAAATGAGTCTGCATAGAAATTAACAAATGTAATCAAATAATATTAATAAAAGTCCAGCCCACATACAAAAGTGTTGCATTCAGTAATATTTATGCTGTATAAAACAAATGACTGTGTAAAGTAAAAAGCTGTCATCCAATCCATGTCTAGCAGCATGGGCAAAGCACCCTCACTGTTTGTTACCTACAAGTGTGTGTGAACGGTGTTCAGCTCTAAAGGTGGAGGTGAAAGGATCCTTAGTGTCTCTGCCTTTCTGACTTTTGTTAATGCTCTTTGCTCCATTCACTGATCAACATCAGTTTGTTCTACTGCTGCCTGGCAGGGCTCCTGTTGCAGTGAGACCTCTGAAACGTCCAATCAGGAGCAAGAATCTCTCCCACAGCTCTGCAAAGCCGTAACTCTGGAGGGATTTCGTTAAAATTGCTGGCTTTGATCATTGAAAACTTCAGGTATTTTATGCCAAATATGCTTTTTGTTACAAATCATTTCCAGTAATAAAAGCATGAATGCGGCAGTCAGGCCTGTGAGTGAAGCTTCGACTTTTACTGACCTCCACCAGCAGCGTTTGGATCACTGTGTCGATCCGGCCCACGTCCGGCACCGTGGCCACCTCGTTGCCGCACAGAGCGCGGGTACTCAGGGCCTCGGCGCTGACCTTCAGGCTCACGTCACCTGTGTACACAGACAGGCACTCTCATTCTGAGGCTGGGGGGGTTATCGATTCCCACCTGTCTCAGTGTGTACAGAGGAAACACGGCTTCCCATCTGCTCCTCCACTCGACTCATTACCCTTCCTGTTCCTCCATCCTTCCTCCGTTTTCCTTCCTCCTCCTGTTTATCTCCTCATTAGCGGCCATTTGTTGCCTTATTATTTCATGTCTCCGTGCAGCTCTGTTTCCCATGCCCTCCCTCGTTTCCTTCACAGCCCTCAATTCTTCACACGGAGGACAAGTACAGATCAGCCCCTCAGGGAGAGGTTTCTGAGTGTTTCGTCAGAGATACTACCTGACTTGTTAGTACAAGTGATTGTCAGCATTCCTCAGAGGGGGGAGTTAGAGGATCGCAGTTTGACACTCATCAGAACCCCGTCTCCATCCCTGCTGACGGAGGCTGATGGGAATCCTCAGCTTTCGGGGCCAGCCAGGCAACAACAGCCTCTCACTGCTGTCAGCGCCCTCAGCGGGGATTAATTAGCTTGTTCAGAACCGGCTTTCACTCAAAAGCTGAGGTTTCTGATGGACGGAGTACACACGTCAACATTTCATTCGGTGAATGCTAATTCTGCTGCTGATTACTGGTGACATAGCAACGATGAGATGTCAGAATCCTGGTAATGAGAGCTGGCTGACATGGTTTACGGAGGCCCAAAAGGGCCATATTCTAATTCATTAATTTACATTTGTTACTGACCAATTTAAACTGAAAACATGCATAACTGATTAAGTACTAAATTATGTGTATGTAATCAAAAAGAAGGATAAAATAATATTTTTTTGACAAGCAGGCATATTTAACAATGATTTCATGAGCCCTTACTGCAGTTCATTAGGAGTTTATTTTACCCATCAGCCTTTTCTAAAAGGCAGGCCAGCTCTGATCTGAACCGTTAATTTTGACTAACGTAGATTTTTTTATAGGGGAATAAAAATAGACTGGACAACACTAGAGTAGAAGAAACTAGACTAGGATGTGTTTCAGCAGGTCATCTGTTTAGCTGCTGAGCAGAGTAACCAATCAGATGTTCACGGTTTAAATAATCAAATGAAAGCAGAAACTAATATTTTTCAAAATGTATAGTTTAATAATTAGAAATTTCAATTTGGTATGAAGAAAGGATATATGAATATGTATGAAGTTACACTGAACAAAAGTATAAACGCAACACTTTTGGTTTTGCTCCCATTTTTTATCAGATGAACTCAAAGATCTAAAACTTTTTCCACATACATAATATCACCATTTCCCTCAAATATTGTTTGAGGGAAAAATGTGTTGCACTGCGTGAAGCAAATGGTGGTCACACCAGATACTGAGTCCCCAGACCCCACCCCACCCCACCCCCCAATAAAACAAAACTGCACCTTTCAGAGTGGCCTTTTATTGTGGGCAGTCTATGGCACACCTGTGCACTAATCATGGTGTCTAATCAGCATCTTGATATGGCACAACTGTGAGGTGGGATGGATTATCTCAGCAAAGGAGGAGTGCTCACTATCACAGATTTAGACTGGTTTGTGAACAATATTTGAGGGAAATGGTGATATTGTGTATGTGGAAAAAGTTTTAGATCTTTGAGTTCATCTCCTAAATAATGGGAGCAAAACCAAAAGTGATGCGTTTATATTTTTGTTGAATGTATAAACGGTGTTCTACAGGGCTCTGGGGTTGAACCAACTGTGGTTTCCCTATGTAGAAACAAGAAAACATTAGGAGTAATGGTGGCCATGTGGTTAGAGCAGGGTGCAAGTTCCCCAGTTTGAATCCCACAGACCTGACCACTCTGCGGGTCTCCTAATGCTTCCTGGATGCTCCACAGTGGCAGCTCACTTCTCCCTAAAGGATGGGTTTAATGAAGAGGACAAATTCCACTAGAATGTAAGAAAATGTAAATAATGATGATTATCATTATTACGATAACCACAGCTATGCAGATAAGCTACAGAAACTTATATATCTGTGAAGCTCGCCAGGTATAAGGATTACAACCAGTGTTCGAAATTAACTTCCTGATTCACCGGCTAAATTGGCCGGTAGATGTAAAAATCAACCGGCCAGGCATATTTTTTACCGGCCAAAATATTAATCCTGACCAGACCTCAATTTTTATCAAAAATTAAGAATGAGATTATGTTAATTTTCGGGGGGGGGGGGGGGCGTGGTGGGGGCGTGGCTGACTGGACCCTGGAAGAGAAATCTTTGTTTCCTGACTTTAATAAGAAAATATTGTAGTTAATTATAAAAGGCACAATAAGAATTATCACATTTACATCCAGGCAATAAAAAACACTACAGATTATCATTATTCTATCGTGTTGGTCTCATTTGTGAATGAGGCAGAGTTTCATCAAGCCTATACGATTCAACATTTTTCTCTGAGGTGCCACACTTAAAGCACGCAGGGGTTCACGCTGCGTCTTTACGCTGATCCAGCTGCTGGATTTTACCCTCGTGACTGCGCGCGAGGGATAAACAGTGGGGAAAATGCATAAATAAAGACTGTAAAGGTCTCCTTTAGAGGGAAGAGTATGAATAATGGGTCTGAGCTGAAGCCCCTGATTTTACAAGTTCCTTAAAAAGTCTGCACCTATATTACATGTAACGTAATTTTGTGCACCTGAATTCAAGCGCAAGGCAGCAGCCCACCGAAGCACCACTGGCTCTGTGTCGTTAAATACAAAAGAGCATTAAACATAGCTACTGACTCTCCTATTGATTTTAATTGGGACATTTTGGTACGAGTCGAAGGACATTAAACGTAGTGATTCACGTTTTGAAGGCTAGTCGCTGACAAAGGCACCTGGCTCCGAGGGAAGGGAGGAGAGAGGCGCAGTTCGCCTCTCTCCTCCCTTCCCTCGGAGCGCACGTAGTTAAATGCAGAATTAATAAAAACGAAACTTATAAACAGACTAATGGGCGTTTTAGACTGTATCTGGTTAGCAGAACTGTTTTATGATCCAGCGTGCAGCCATGACTGGTTTTGAATGAAAGCTTTATCTGGGAGCTGCTCTCCCCAGAAATAAGATGTGAAAGAAGCTGAACCAGCTCCGCGGAAGGCGGGTCTAGACTGAGCTCTGTGAACGGATCATCCGCAGCCCAGATGGGCTTTGTTATTTTTATTTTATTTTTAATTTATTTGGTACAAAGATTTACTCGCCATGTGGCAGCTAGCTCTCTGAAATTCACTCGCCAAATGGGAAATTTACTCGCATTTGGCGAGTGGCGAGTGTTAATTTCGGACCCTGATTACAACCCCGCTGTAGGGTCATTGATTCCTGGATTTCCCAAATCTTACTCCAGGCAAAACTAAGAAACATATTTATCCCTAAAGAGATTGACTCTCAACTTCTTTCCTTACTGTGGTTAGCATTACTCTGGCTCCAGTGCTAAAGAAAACCTTGGGTTGTCTGTAGAGTGTCCACATCGCAGTGTCCCACCGACCAGTAGAAGTGGCCCATTCAGTCATTTACATACACAAAGAATATGACGAGCAGTGAAATGTTTGGAAAATGGAGTCAGCTGTCTAACGTTACCTAGAGCAGACGGAGTCACAATCCAGGAGAAGGTCTTGGTCTCCTCTCCACACAGACAGGTGCTGTACTGGCAGCCTTCACAGTCTCTGAAGGTGTACTGGTCAGAGGCAGCCAGAGTTACTTTGACCTGTGAACAGAACCAAAGCCCAGAATTAAACTAGACAGTTCAAACATGCTGCCTGAACAAAATAAAATGCCTGAGTGAGAACGGGACTAGTCACCATAATGCAGCGGGTGAGGTAATTGAAGACGGTGGCCTTCAGCGTGAACACCTCCCCTCTGATGACGGAGTAAGGCAGGGTGAGGCTGACGAAGAACGGCTGGAAGACGGTGAGCCCGGTGTTGGGCGACACGCCGAAGCCAGCAGGGGACACGCAGAACGCGCTGGCGGCCCACTTGGTGATGGTGTCGGGGACCGTCTTCTCCATCCTCGCTGAGCCGTCCTCTCTGGAAACGGAGACAGGCAGAGGAATCAGGGGTCTGAGCAAGATTTCCTACACACTTCATTTCTACAAAATTCTATAAAAATGCTAAAAAGAAATTCTAGATCTGGGAAAAGAGAAAACGAAAACAGGTCAAATACACTTGGTGCTAATGTTGTCACACAAGCTACCCAACGTCTCAGCTAAACCCTCTGATTACCCGGCGATCACATTTATAGCTGGCTCACCCACTCAGCTCTGGTTATCAACCCTACTCTCTCTCCACCACCTTTTAGAGCTTCCTTTCAGCCCACAATCTACATATGCTCTGGATATCAGCTGAAAGGTGCTTACATTGACTGCAGGGGTCAAGGTTGACGAAACTTTGGTTCAACTCACAAAGATGATGCTTAACATCTTTGCTCGTAACTTGGACACTGAATGTTTTTGGAAAGCCAGCACGATGGCCCCTGACATAAAGATCTAACAGGTATAGAGTATTAGCTAAATGCCCAACATACTGTAGGTGCTCATGTAGGGGCCACATGGTGGGGCAGAAAGAGCCCTGTGTGGTCTTGCTTTGTCAACTTGAAAGAGGTGAATAACTAAATTGACCGTCCTCCTGTTTTTCATGGGCCCTTTTCATCCCACTCTTCCCTGTTTAAAAAAGCGTTTCATCCAAGTTATCCTCCTCATCCTGCTTTACTCTACCAGTTGTCATCAAACTCTCTCATTTCTGTTTAAGATATCTTCTCATCACACTCATCATTCTAATCTCTCTTTACTACCCATTTCCAGCCTTCCTTCTTCCAACTCATCCTATTTAGGGGCCCTTTTCATCCTACTCATCCTTTTCTAAAACCCTTGACATCCATTCTCTTCATTTCTCCCATTGACGACCCCTTTTCACACTCATTCACGATGTCTTCTTTGAACTCAGTGACGTTTCAGTTTAATAAGACTCAACCAATCCACAATGAAGGTACTTTGTAGCACATTACAAACTAACTGATGCTGATCCGGTTGCAAACTCTGCAATCCACTCAGTCTAAGCCTATTTTCAGTCTAATTTATGTTCCTTACAGAGAGTAGAAGTGGACAGGGCTCATTTGCCTTCTGAGACAGAACCTCCACTCTCTTCTGAGCTCAAACTTTAGCTATAAAGTCGCTGTCTGTTCTTTGACTCTTTTCATCGAACCAGAAAAATTCTGATTCTGGTGGTATGGTTTGAGCTAATAACAGAAACCATCCATGAAAAGAGATAAACCCATTCATTACATGATCTAATTAAATATCATTTAGAACATTTAGTATTAAATACATTTAAAGGCTTAAATGATTTGAGAATTTAAAATCAAACATTTTTGTTAAGCTTTTTTTCCCTCAGATTCTATTGCGTTATCTGTCTTCATGAGGTTTCTGCTTATTACCCCACAGTAATAAGGTCCCAGATCCAGGTCTCAGGAAACTCTGTTCTGACTGTCTCCTCTTTCTGCTCCTCTGGACCTCTAGCTGCTCCACCTCTAGCCCCTTCCAAGTTGAAGGCAACAGGTCCAGCCAAGCCTACTTCGAGAAAGACACGAATAAAAGAGAAAATAAATCATTTTGACACTGTACTCACCCAACAGAGACTAGATCCCAGATCCAGGTCTCAATGAAGTTTTTTCTAATTGTCTCTTTAGGCATTCCAGCTGGAGCAGACACTGGAGCGGCTGCCAAATCCACTTCATCTACCATGGGAAGAGCCTCTGGCATTGCTAAATAAAGTTTAGAATGTGACAGTCTCTACCTTCACCACTAAGAATGAGCAGGACAATAAAACACGAAAAATAAGCATACCATTAAACTTAAACAGGAAGCAGTCGTAAGGCTTTTTCACATCTGAGTTTGTCACAATTTTGACTCCAATGTCCTAGAAGTGGACAGACAAAGACAGAGAAGTCATGTGGGGCAGGGTCACGACTGATGCTCAACTCGCTAAACAGCAAGAGATACGGAATGACAGCCAGAGGAAAACAGACAGAAAGGAGAAGTGAAAAAGTTCAAAACATCAGAGACACACCACATTGCCAAAAGTCTGTTTGGCTCCTATCATGTGCATATGAACCTGAGTGACACCCATCATTCATCCATCAGGGTTTAGTATATCGGCACACTCTTTGCAGCTAAAGCAGTTTCAACTCTACTTGTGGTTTTTTTTTTTTGGGGGGGGTGTTCAGGTCTCAGACTTATCAAAATAAATCAATATTTTGATATTATCAAAACTAAAGACGTTTTTAAAGATGTTCATTGCATCTAAATCGGTACACGCCAAGGCATTTCAATCTCCAGATGCTCGAGTGCCTACTCCTCACTTGTTTTTCCCCAGTTCAGATGGTTAAAAAACACAGCGTCATCATGCTCTTCTTTGTTACATTTTTCTGATTATTAGAAATATTGCCAAAGTATTGAGAATGGAGTCGATTATGAGATGTTAGTATTTTTTTGAGATTGAAGTTTTACCATTGATGTGCTTCCACTTCCACTGGCCTTGGTCTCTTCTACGTGGCCTGCCTGTATTTGGCTGAGTTGCTGCCATTTCTAGTCACTTCCTCTTTGTTATACCCCTTACAGCTGATTGGACTTATTGCACAGATGGCCTTTTTCAGTCACACTGAAATCCACTGGGTTCCTGAGAGCAACCCAGCAAGCACTCAATGTCTAGGTCCTGGATTTCATACATCGGTGGATCTGGAAGTGGTTGGCACATTTTAAATGAGGCGTTTAGATGAGTAAACAACTACTTTTGACACTATAGTGCAGCTTAAATATATACTACTGATGACGTGAGATACTGAGAAAGTAAAAGGAGGTCAAAGAGACATGTAGAAACAGAACTGCAACTGGCTCAAGAACAGCTAATGAGAAGAAATCCAGATGGAAAAAATGCAGAAGTAGGAGACAGATAAAGAACAATGGAGAAGGTAAAACACAGATACTGTTAAAAGGAAGTCTGGCCTAAATATACAACCCATTCAACATAAATCTTTACTTTGAAAATGCTGTATACATCTATCTTCTGATAGAACGGAAGGAAAAGCGAGCGCCTTGATCGAAGGCCGACGTCAAAATCGATGGAAGGTGTTGGGGTGACTTCTGGTTTAGGATCTGGTTCAGGCACAGGCTCAAGCGGAAGCATAGGGATTGGCCTGGGGATTGGCCCAGGGAAGCAACGATGCGGCTCAAAGTCCTCCACCTCGTAATCATACCCCGACAGCTTCTGTACAGGCAGCTGGTTGAACACCTGTCAGGACAAGAACCCAAGGAGAACAGTCTAAAACTTTCTTTTTCCAAAACAAACAATCTCAACATGGTGGTGAGATGCTGGTTGCCGTACATAGTCAACAGAGAGCTCCTGTTCTGGTTTCAGCAGCAGGACACTCTGGTCGATAGCTCTGACAGAGCACAGTGATTTGGGGTTGGCCTTCAGCGTAAGTGTGACCTCCTCCGCTGGAAGCTTCTGAACTGAGGAGAACTTCAGGGACACCTGATGAGACAACCACCGGGAACCATCAGGGGAATCCTGTTTATCCATGTTTCGGTTCTCTTCTAAAAACCCACATCTTTGTGTTCCTTACCTTATTGTTGAGGCAGAGCTGAATGGGGAAGTCCTGGCTGTCTGCGACCATCTCCCCGTTGGGCATCAAGGAGTAAACAATCACCTGGGCAACTGGTGCGAGGTCCATCACCTGACTTAGTGTGACAGTCAGCTCCCCTTTGTTGACTGGGGCATTAATCAGACACACGAAAACAAGAGGTCAGTATTTAAACAGGTGAGAATATTTTAGTAAAATAGGAAATGCCATTTTAAATCTTTGCTAATGACCCAAAGACAACACCTGTGGGAACTTTGCTATGTTGCCACAAGCCTTTGATCCTTCAATACAAAACAGCACACCTTGCATGTTCAAGTTCTTCAGTCAACAAACCAGAGAAACACTGTCTTCTGTCGATTGAAGAATTTCTCGTCCTTATAACTTTATTGATTTAATACACTACCAGTCAAATGTTTGTCTCCTTCAAGACAGTTGGAAAACCATTTCAGGTGACTAACCTAGTCAATCTCATTGCGAGAATGCCAAGAGTGACCAACGCAGTGATAAAACCCAAGACTGAGGGGGGGGGGGGGGGGGGGGGGGCACCATTAACTACACCATTACTTTATCAATTTGCTGCAGAATGTTAATATAATACAAGTATCAATATGTTACATATCTACGCAGGTATGTAATTAAGGTAACAGCAAAAAAAAATTTATACCAGCAATCTAATTTGAGATCAGATCAAAAAGAATCGATTCTAAATCTTGAAAATCAGAATCAAATCTTGAAATTTAAATCATTACCCAGTCCTATGCAGTTCCCTTTATATCCCTATGGATGATGTAGCTCTCCCCCCCCCCCCCATTACCATTACGGTGTTCAATTACCCTACAAAGGAAGTGCACTTCCATCGCCTGCTCTAGGCAACAATCAGAATGAGAATGCTGCACACTGGGGTGATAACCACTCGTGTTGAATGACTCCACTCTGGTGTCTTGACCTTAATAACAGAACCACATCATTTGCAAAAATCAAAAGCTGAGATCATGATGTTCGCAAACCAGAAAGACACTCTCCCCTCCACAAACAGGTTCAGGGACAAGGTACAGCACTGGTGGAGGCAAATCCACATTTACGCCTATCTCGGGTTTGTGCCTAGAATATGGAGACGGTTCTTGCTTTGTTCAAAAATAGACTAGTTAGTGCTTAAAAGCATCCCGGTACCCCACACAAAATGACAAAAAGCAGTCCTAGCCTCCTTTCCAACAAACTACAGTAAACTTTCCAGGGAGTCTAAAAAGAGGGATGGCTCGATAGTCAGACCACTATCCCGTGGCCCACTTTCTTGAAGTTTGAAATCACCAAATGATCCTCCATGTGACATCAAAGAGGCACGTCAAACCAATCAGCCCCAGGGCTGCACAGTACATCGCTAATTTATCGTTCTCTCAATATCATTGTTTGCTAGATATCCTGAAGAACTGCTTGGACTGCAGTAAGTTTTAGCATGTAGTGAATGTGACCGGCATAATTCACCTTTGTTATTAAGTGTGGTTCTACACACCGTTCATACTAAACACAGCACTTTGTTCTGTCTGTAGTTACTTCATGTAAGTATAACTGTTCAGGGATCGCGGTCCCTTTAAATGTTAAGACGGGTGATGATGTGTAGCCCCATGCCTGTGTTGTGGTTGGACAGCGCCATTTTAGAGGCTCAGTGTTTTTCCTATCAAAATAAACGACACACGCATTTCGTGTGCTCAACGTGAGAAATTGTCTCTTGCGATTTACTGCAATTTCCACACTGGTGACCCTGACGTTAGTCTGCTGGACATATCCAGAGACAATCCACGACCATGAACGCGAACGCTGTTACCCTCAAGCTCCCCGAATACTGGGAATCGTCGGCGTCGGCATGGTTTGCCCAGACTGAAGTGCAGTTCGCGTTGCGTGACATCACCGCGGATGCAACAAAGTACTACTACGTAGTGTCGGCTCTCGGAAATTCAACAGCATCCAGAGTGGTCAGTCTTCTTAAAAACCCTCCGGCAACTGGGAAGTATACAGCACTCAGAGCCCACCTGTTGAAAACTTTTGAACTGTCAGACGCTGAGAGAGCCAGCAGGCTTTTCTCCCTTCAAGGACTGGGTGACAGCAAACCATCTGAGCTCATGGACCGTATGCTGGATCTCTTGGGTGAGCACAGACCCGATTTTCTTTTTATCCAACTTTTTCTACGTCAGCTGCCTTCCCAAGTCAGGGCTGCACTAGCCAACACCACAATCACTGACTGTCGGAGGCTGGCTGAAGAGGCTGACAAATTTTTCCTGGCAAGTCAGGGACATTGTGCGGCCGCGCTTTTTCCCGCACACATCGCTCCTGTAACGCTGGACGACTCCACACTCGTCGCTGCAACCACTTCTCGTCGGCGGCAGTCTTCTGGCCCCCAACAGTCTCCGGGCTTCTGTTTTTATCATGCCAAGTTTGGACCCAAGGCTAACAAATGTCGTTCGCCATGCAGTTTCGGCGGTTCGGGAAATGCCAGGGCCGACGCTCAGTAGTGGCCATGAGTGTCGGCCGCGTAGGCAGGCTGCTTTTCATCTGTGACAGCATCTCTAGACGATGTTTCCTGTGCGACACGGGAGCACAGAGGAGCGTCCTGCCCGCATCCCGTTTGGACATGGTGACTGACAGCCACGGCCCCCCTATGGAAGCTGCCAATGGGAGCCCCATCCGCACCTACGGAACGAGGTACGTTGAATTGTGTTTCGGAGGACAACGGTTTGGCTGGGACTTTGTTACAGCAAAGGTTGCCGTTCCCCTCCTCGGAGCCGATTTTCTGTGTGCACAGGGACTGTTGGTGGATGTAAAGAACCGCTGTTTGATTGACGCCGTCACATTTTGTTCTTATACGTGCACGCTCAGCGGGACTGACTCCATACGACTGTCTAGCATGCTCTCAGCCTCAGATGACTTCCACCGTCTGCTTGCCGAGTTCCCAGCGCTCACTCAGCCCACTTTCTCTGCATCTGCCGTGAAGCATGGTGTGGAGCACCATCTCGCCACTACTGGTCCACCCGTCTACGCCCGTGCTCGGCGCCTCGACCCGACCAAGCTGGCCGTTGCAAAGGCTGAATTTGCAAATATGGAACGCCTGGGCATAGTCCGTCGATCCGACAGCCCGTGGGCATCACCCCTCCACATCGTCCCCAAACCGGGCGGCGGCTGGCGCCCGTGTGGCGACTACCGGCGGCTTAATGAGGCAACGACACCTGACTGATACCCAGTCCCGAACATACAGGATTTTTCAGCTCATCTGGCAGGCAAGGTGATTTTTTCCAAGGTGGACCTCGTCCAGGGATATCATCAGGTGCCGGTGCACCCACTGGACATTCCCAAAACAGCCGTGATCACGCCATTTGGTCTTTTTGAGTTCCTGCGCATGCCATTCGGTCTTAAAAACGCCGCCCAATCTTTTCAACGCCTCATGGACTCTGTTCTACGAGACCTACCTTTTCTTTTTGTGTACTTGGATGACATCCTCGTAGCGAGCACGTCCAAGTCTCAGCACCTGACGCACCTCCGAACACTTTTTGAGCAACTTAGCCAGCACGGGCTAATTGTCAACCCCGCCAAGTGCCAGTTTGGTCTCTCCACCGTTGACTTCCTGGGACACAGAGTCACTAAAGACGGTGCTGTCCCCCTCCCATCAAAGGTGGAGGCAGTAACACAGTTCCCACGCCCGCTCACTGTCAAATCCCTGCAAGAGTTCCTCGGCATGGTGAATTTTTACCACCGCTTCATCCCTCGAGCTGCTCAGCTTATGCGGCCCTTGCACGAGGCCTTGAAAGGTACCCCAAGCACCTTGTGGACTGGTCAGAGAGCAGGGACAAGGCTTTTGCTGCCACTAAGGCAGCCCTGGCGAATGCCACCATGCTGGCGCATCCTTCTTCAACAGCCTCCATCGCCATCACCTTGGACGCCTCGGACTAAGCTGTCGGTGCTGTCTACGAGCAGTGGGTAGGCGGGGTCTGGCAGCCGCTGGCTTTCTTTAGCCGTCAGCTGCGTCCCAGCGAGCGGAAGTACAGTACTTTTGACCGGCAGCTGCTGGGTCTCTACCTCGCAATCAGACATTTTCGTTCCCTGCTGGAAGGCCGACATTTCACTGCTTTTGTGGACCACAAGCCACTGACTTTTGCCATGGCCAAGGTGGCTGAGCCGTGGTCTGCCCGCCAGCAACGTCATCTGTCCTACATTTCAGAGTTTACTACGGACTTGCAACATCTTGCTGGTAAGAACAACTACGTGGTGGACTGCCTGTCACGGGCTGTGGCGGGGGCAGTCCATCTTGGTTTGGACTACCACCGAATGTCAGCAGATCAGACCACAGACCCGGACGTGCAACTCCTGAGGACCTCAACTACAGGGCTGCAGATCGAGGACGTGGTTTTTGGAGATGCTGGCACCACGCTCCTGTGTGACGTCTCCACAGGCAGTCCTCGGCCAATAATTCCCACAAGATGGAGACGACAAGTTTTTGATGCCATCCATGGTCTCTCCCACCCAGGTGCGAAAGCGTCACAGAGACTGGTGGCAGCAAAGTTTGTCTGGCACGGCCTCAAGAAGGACGTTAGGGACTGGACTAACACCTGTGTTGAGTGCCAAAGGGCCAAAGTGCACCGTCCCACTAAAGCCCCACTAGAGTTGTTCCCGGTTCCAGAGAGACGTTTTGACCATGTGAATGTAGATCTGGTCGGCCCTCTGCCATCTTCTCACGGTTTCACATACCTGTTGACCATGGTTGACAGGACCACCCGCTGGCCTGAGGCTGTGCCACTGACGTCGGCGGCAACTGTTGAGATGACACGGGCCTTTATCGGAACCTGGGTTGCTCGTTTCGGCACCCCTTCGGATATATCCTCTGACCGAGGCGCGCGGTTCACATCTGAGCTGTGGAATGCTGTCGCACAGAGCCTCGGGGTGGAACTCCACCGCACGACTGCGTATCACCCGCAGGCTAACGGACTCTGTGAACGTTTTCATAGGTCAATGAAGGCTGCCCTGCGTGCCAGCCTCAAAGACAGCGACTGGGTCGACAAACTCCAGTGGGTGATGCTGGGCATCAGGACCGTGCCAAAGGAGGACTTACAGTCCTCATCCGCCGAACTTGTTTATGGACAGCGGCTGCGGGTCCCAGGGGATTTTGTCCCTAGCACCACGGTTCCTTGGTCCGCTACTCTCCAGCGGTCAACGCTATTGGACAATGCGAGGCTTTTCGCACCTGTCCCTACTTCCCGTCACGGCCTTCCTCAGTCGCACATTCCCACTGGGCTTCGGACGGCTGACTATGTTTTCATTCGCCACGATGCCCACAGAGGACCGCTACGCCGGCCCTACGAGGGCCCATTCCGTGTTTTGGAGGCAGGGGACAAACATTTTGTGGTGGACATGGGCGGCAAACCGGAGCGAATCTCCATTGACCGTCTCAAACCGTCTCACTTGGATGTGGCCGGGCCCGTTGACCTGGCCCAACCCCCACGACGTGTCATGACGGGACACCTGCCGCAGTGGGGTCTCATCGGCCTCCGGTACAGAGCAGCCGGTGTAGACGGTTAATACGCCCACCTCCCCGTTGACTGTTGATTTTACTTCTGATATGGTGAATTCTGGGGGGACGTGTGTAGTGAATGTGACCGGCATAATTCACCTTTGTTATTAAGTGTGGTTCTACACACCGTTCATACTAAACACAGCACTTTGTTCTGTCTGTAGTTACTTCATGTAAGTATAACTGTTCAGGTCCCTTTAAATGTTAAGACGGGTGATGACGTGTAGCCCCATGCCTGTGTTGTGGTTGGACAGTGCCATTTTAGAGGCTCAGTGTTTTTCCTATCAAAATAAACGACACACGCATTTCGTGTGCTCAACGTGAGAAATTGTCTCTTGCGATTTACTGCAATTTCCACAAGCAAATTATTTTTAGCACTATATATTCAAGTTTTCTATACACATAAAATACTTGATGACCTTGTTCAATGCGACATAAAAAGAGGTGGTAAGGTGGTCAATTCATTAAGCAGCAACACCTAACTTAATTGATTGCCAAAGCAGAAATTACTTCTTTTTTTTCATAAAACCTTGCTGATGAGATGGAAAAATGAAATGAAAACTTTATTCCCATAAACAGCTAATTTTCTGGGGTCTGTGTTTGGTAACACTTTTTATTCAGTGGTTTATTTGTCAAGTCACATCACTATGGCAATATTCACCAGTATTATCACATCTTTTCGCACAGCCCTAAAGAGCCCCAAAACGTTCAGAGCCTTCAGTTTCTGAACAAAGATCCTTCTTTCTTGGGCCCACAAGTTTTCTTAAACACACTCAGCGGGATCTGCCATAAAGACGATTTTATAGATGAACACTACATGGTCGATTTGCTTACAAAACGCTTGAAACTTTCCCAAAACTTTTGGGCTACTGGACATTCAATAAGAAAACCATGTACTAGATGGCATTCAGTTTATCCTTCGTAAACTTGATTAGTTAACATTAGTTTCATACCAGTTCCTGCTGTGACATCCACCGGGACAAGATCATGACGCACAATTGCAGCTTTGGACAGAACCTGCAAAGGCAGACAATGTAAGCAGAGAAAATCTTATTACTATGGAATTTTAACATTATTGGGAGTTGAAGTTTCCACTGAGAGTAGAGAAAAATATATGGAATCACTACTCTTGGATGATGTTCTGTCAGTCCTTTTGTCACCAAAAACTAAATGATATGACCCAAAACATTTATTTACCGGCATGAAGATCTCATGCAGAATAAATGTTGCAATTAAAGGTAAACGGCTAATTTTAATTCAATTAAACTTGGAATAAATATTTAATTTGCCATTTTTTCAACTAATAACTGCATAGCTCTAATAGAGTCTCTAGTTAATAGCTATTGCAGCTTTCAACAAGAGATTGGTTATCTTAAAAACACAGAAATGCTTATAAAACTCCTTCAACAGGGTAAATGAACAGTGACGCACAAGACGTTGGTTCCTCTGAGTCAGCTGGGTCTGACATTTGGATTCCAAACAGAATGAGAAGATCAGGAAAAGTGAAATATCCAGATAGACCGAGAAAGACATCAGAGCAACAGGATGTAAAACTCAAAGCAATCTGTGCTGTAAACAAAAAACGTATAACACAAAAAGTACACAAAAAATGGGCAGAAACAGCAGTCCATTTTTTTGGGAGCGAAATGTTTGAAATAATCTGAAATAAGTGGGCTTTATATCGAGAAAATCCAAACTAGAACCAAGATTAAAAGCTAAACAGAGAAAACAAAGGTCAGGTGGGCTGAAGAGACCCAGCTATGATTATTGTACAGATGCTGGATCCAGGGACAAACCCTGAGTCTGCTTTGGACCAAGAAATGATGCTGGAATGTTTGGGTCGGAACATTCCAATCAAATAAAGATGACCGACTGCCAAAAATAAGGCAACCCTTGAAATAGTAGACACTTTTCTCAACATTAGGGCAAAAGGGTATTAACTGAGTTGTGTTCTTCTTGCACTTGATCAGATGTATCAGTGATAAAGGTGTTTCTAAAGTATGTTTTGCAAAGCCAAGATATTCAGCTAGCATATAAAAGCCATTTGTACCATATGTGATTTTCTTTTGGCTACAAAATGACACATCTGCAGATGATCATCCTCCAAGATTAGTGATTATATATTCTGGGTGGGAATATATGAAAGGAACTGTGAATGTGACACAAACCAGGTAGAAGAAGTTAAGGACTGTCTGGCCCTCCTTCAGTTCCTTCCCTTGAATGATGTACTGAGCTTTCACAGCTGCGGCTCTGTCACAGGGGAGGTCTTCGCTGATCTGCTTGAGCTTCAGGAAACTATTGCTCTTGGAATAAGCAGGTGAGACGTACAGGTAGGCTGAGCCATAGTCTGGTTTTCGTAAACTGGGAAAATGAGGTTCGTTTTCCTGCGTATCCTTGGTGAGAACCTGTGACGTAAGATCAAGTGTGAAATTAGACCAAGACTGAAACATACAATGACTTCCAGCCATCTTGGTTCATTCAAGTGAAGGCCAACAAAGACCACACAGACATATCAAAATGGCAGTTTCTCTTTTCACTCAAATATGGGCATAGTGATTTGGTCACTATGCCCCTGAAGTCCGCCAACTGGCCTAAAGGACAACATGGACGTCAGCAATAACCATCCATCTTTGTTGGTTCGCCGACCCTGAGCAAACCCTATAAATCAGATACATTGTCTGAGATATTCCTGCAAACAATAACAAACAACAAAATATACACCCTAACCTTAAGAGAGACAGAGCCCGTCCAGTGAGACGTGTTCACAGAAAACTGACAAACGCCTTTCAAGTCTGTTGTGAGCGTTGTCTCCTTGGAGTTGTCGACAAACAGGTAAAGCAGCTCGTTAGCAACAGGCTGGCTGTCGGGGCCAACCACTTTGATCTGCAAAACAGAAAGAAAGCCTTTTACGATATCTATTAGCTAATATCCATTCAGAATTATTTTGTCAATTTGGAACAATGTCCCTCAGTCGCTAGTATGCTTATCGACACATTGGACCCTGACCTGATCCCTGCAGTTTTACAGCTCTGCTACTTCTACCTTAAAAGTTGGGGACTGCAACAACAACCAGTAGCCAGTCAGAAAACTGTAATTATTCCATATTGTTGTGTACCAGGGTAGACATTATTAACTAAGGAAACGGATGTGTCTTTCAGTGCACAGGTTTCTGACTAATGTAGGGAAATACAAACTCTCGGAAAGAAGGTAAAACAAAAAGGGTATAGAATTTCCTCCATCCAGACACACTCAAATTGACTATTTATGTTTTAAAAAATAGTTATTTCAGAAAAAAATCTTGTTTTGCAACAGGGTAAGTCTATTACACTATCAGAATAAATAATTTGTACAACATTTAATTGGAAATCGCCTGAAGGCCTAACAGGGATACGGCGGGCTGGTGTTTGGCTCTGTGTCACATTTACCACAGGTCTTGAAATCAAAGGCTTGCTCTACTAAGTAGTAAAGAGGTTGAATAATCTTGATACTGCAGAAGTGATCACAAGTGGTTAATTAGGAGAAACCACTACAAATCTTAATTTTGGATTAGCACTACACAACAGCGATGCCAACCGGCCACTGACTGAGCTCTTTACCTTTCCTTCGAATGGTATGCCAGGCTTGTATGCTGCAGGTACATCCTCGAAGGTGATAGTCCTGAGCTGAAAGCTTAGGCTAGCTGTCCCAGAGCCTTTAAGAACCACCCCTAGATAGTGGAAAACACACAAATCACAGCCTGTTAGAACCTAGAGCAAAAAGTCCAAATGGCTCCAGGATCTTTATAGGCCCACCTGTTCCAAGCTCCTCCAACTCAGCAGTTAGCTCAAAGCTGTCCGAGTATGAATAGTTGTTCAGACCAAACTCTGCCAAGCTCACAGTCTCTGTGGCACATCCAGTTTTGTCCAACTGGAACATAATCAAATATGGACATACTTTAATTAACAGAAAGGAAGTGATTTGAGTAAGTAAAATCTTTTACTCTGGGATACTCACGGTCAAATCATAGCTCTTGCAGATGTCGTTATTTGGCTTTTCAGTACGCCAGAAAAACACAAAGGATTTCCGACAAAACTCGGCCTTCACTGTGCCAATAACCGGTTTCCCATAAGTGTATCTGCACAAAAAGAAAACAAGAAAGACACATCGCTCTTCTTTCCCCCCATTTTACAAATCCAAGTATGGTAGTTTCTATAAATACTTTAATCAGCCACTAAACGCACAAGTACTTCATAACATATAAATACAAGTGTTCTGTCGTCAGAGACAATTCATCCCTCTGTTCCTACTAGTGTAAAGCTAATGAAAAGCCGCAACATGCGAGGCATTCGCAGCACATGACTATTGCGATTTCATACTATTGTATGTAATCCTAAAAGATTTCATTATCTGCAAATTGTATGTTAGCATTTATTAAATCTTAAAGGTCACTCACTTGCCACAGATCTTAAAAGTTGTGCTTGTATCTAGGATGGTTATCACGCTGGGCAGGTCCACCTTAACTTCAAACTTGGGCAAAACTGCAACACAATCACAGCAGTGAAACAAGCAGTAAAGAGACAACCCTCAGTTCAAAGATTAGCTGCTGTGCTCTCACCGTACTCCTTGATGTCAAAGGTGTGGCTGATCTCTTCTCCTACGTCTGTCTCAACACTGATCGTGTAAGTTCCCTGGGCCGCCTCGGGAACAGACAGGTGTGACAGATCGAGGATGCCGTTGCCGATGGTCTGATTCAGCCACTGGGCGATGCGATTTGAATTGGGATCCTAGACATGGGAATTACATGAATAACTGCAAGTGAACTGTAAAAACAATAATTAACGTAGGATAAATATTTGGCCCCAAAGCCTTTTACAATTAAAACAATGGAAACTATGATTTGGCATTACATAGTTATTTCATAA
Source organism: Fundulus diaphanus (assembly GCA_037039145.1). NCBI lineage: Eukaryota > Metazoa > Chordata > Actinopteri > Cyprinodontiformes > Fundulidae > Fundulus > Fundulus diaphanus. The sequence continues at coordinate 50,061,433 of CM073124.1, read as the reverse complement.
CCTGTCCAGGGTGTACCCCGCCTCTTGCCCATTGACAGCTGGAGACAGGCACCAGCACCCCTCGCGACCCCAACAGGGATAAGCGTGTAGGAAAATGGATGGATGGATGGATAGTTATCTCATAGCTAGAGTCTGGTGAGGGAATATTAACTGACTAGAGAGTTATTACATTTATGAAAATATAATCACCAGAAACCCCCATTTAACTGAGTGGTTAGGGATGTGGGATTTCTCCATAAACTTTGAGCTTTCCAGTCCTAAACGCTGTCTCATTATGGAATCTGTCACAGTAAAAGGTGAAAGAGATCCACAAGTTTAACTTCAGCCTGAGCCTTTTCATTTCCGCTTTTTACTTTATTGCCTCTTTGCGTTCTCCCTGCAGGGAAGGCTTCTCAGGAAGAAAATGCAGACTTTGGCAGAAGTGTCGCAGTCTCAGGGTGGAAGTATTTGAGTTCTTACCTGGAGCACCACCTCTTTGTACTAAAAAGAAAGAAAGAAAGAAAAAAAAGTCATTTTCAGTTGAAGCCAAGAGGAAGTGCACAAGACACACTTATTCTCCAAACTATAACAATCTCAGCTGAAAGGGCTTCCTCTGGCAAATACTTTCTAGTGTTGCAGGCAGGTCCGTGCATGCTGTGATAAATTGATTTTTCTTCTTCAAATCCAAAACCAGAATTAGGAAAAACAGAAGATTTCTCTCCCAAGGAGATTTTGATCAGGAAAAAGAAGCTGATAGTTCAAAATTTAAATCTAATTGAATTTTCTTTTTGCAGTCAAAATATATGTTTTGTAAAAGGTAACTTGTGTATTTCTTTAGAAATAATTTTTTGACAAAATAGTGGAGGTAAGGAATATATTCATTCATTGATTCATTTTATTTGTTCTTTTCATGGTAATGCATTTAAATTATGATATTAAATGAAGATGATGTGGGAGATGTGTTTTCTGTAGTTTTTTTTTTCTATTTTGTAAAATTTAGGGGGGCTTTAACCCATATGTAGCAGAAACTAATAAATTAAGCTACAAATATATGTGCCATTCTTATGTAAAGGAAGGAATTTTGTGTAGTGGAACCCACCTTCCTCTATGTTTATTTTTAGTTACCCCCCAATCAAAAAAACCCCACAGCTTGCGTTATTTGAACAGCAAACGCCTCTCTGGGAGCAATTTACGGTGTAGAAGAAAAAAAAAAACAACAACGCCTACTAGAGTAACACTATATAACAATTGCAGAATTGTGGGCATTTCTACAAATGTAAAAACAAATTGGTTTTCTTTGCATTTACATTTCATGCCCTTACTTGTAAATACAAGAATATCAAATGCTTAAATTTCTGTTAATCCATTTTTGACCACAAGAAAAGTATTTAAATTCAACTCTGATGAGAAACTCAATTACCAAAACATGGATGGCCCATTAAATTACCACTAGCTTGAGTTCTGGGGCTATTTTAGTGATTATTCAAAGAACCACGTTCTTCTCTCCGCTCGGATTAGACTTTGAAGAGAGAGAGAAAGGTAAATTCATAAAGCCTTCTGCAGCCTGTAAGAGTGAAGAAGTGAGGGTTTCTCTACATTTGCATCTGCGTGGATTTATGGAAATAGAGATTTCACGTTCACAGCATGCTGCCATGTCCTCATCCCCCTCATTAGAAACGGGAGAAAAAGGCCCACGCCCGTATTGATTCAGATGTTTGGGTCACGGGCGGTGTGCGCCAAATGAACTCTAACAGCGTGTTTATCGCACTACTCCACACGGCGCTTCACGCCCACACCGTCTTCCAAAAGCAACAAACAGCCCTGCTTACACCTCCCACTCTCCCTGAACCAAAATAGACCCCGCTGCTCGCATTCACCGACTGCTCGCTAGAAATCACAGCCCATCACCAAGTTCACTCGTCGCAACCCCAACACACGTCTCACACGGCTGCAGGACAGTGACAAAATATAAGCAGATAAAAAACAAACAAAAAAATAACATACCACTCGATTAACAGGGATGAAGTTGGCATCCAAGGAGACGATGCGGAATTTGACTTTAACAGAGAAAAAAAAAGAAATTACATTAATGGCACACAGGTGAGGTGATGCATGATATGAGCAACAAACTAAGGGTAATAATAGAACAAAGTTTATATAGCACATTTTACTTTGAGATGAGAACAGACAAGACGTGTATAATTTACCAGGATTATTCTAATTTAAAAGAATCATTTTGGAAAAAAGAAAGAAAAATGTCAGGGTTCTTCAGCATTTTTCATGTCAGGATTCAAGGTTATTCCAGATGTAAATCTTCTGAGTTTTTAGTCGGTTTCAGCTCATGACTCAAAAAATAGAATAAAAACTTTCCCCATGTATTTATGATTTCCACACAGGTCAGGTTCATATATGGAACCTTAAAAAAAAAAAAAAAAAACAGTCTGTAAAAGGGAGGGTGGATGGATGGATGGATGGATTAGGAAGCAAAGTCTTGAAATATCTCCATTGTCCTTTATGATATTCTTGTGTTTGTTCAAACCCAAATACCTAAATCAAATCGCATTCTTCCATACTGTAAGGACTCTGTGAAACAGTAATTTTTTTCTTATCAAACAAATAAAACCAAAAAAGGAGAAGTGCTTAAAAATAAATCCTGTTTTTTTCTTCGATTGGATCAATTTGAAAGTTCATTTAAACCGATTCTGATGAGAGCTGTTGAGGAAACAGTGATTCTGTGCAGTTAGAAATAGATCCTAAAGTTAAGTGATGACTCAGCATTATGCAGATGCAATAAAATAGTCCAAAATTGTGCTGCTACAGCTGAATTGCTAAGCAGTGCAGAGATAAAAGCTGAAGCATTTCTAGTTCTCCCACCCAGCTGAAAAGCTCCAGCGTTTAGACACCTCCAGCATGGACAGACATTAGACACCCACCGGTTTGTCCAGGTTTGTAGATGGGCCTGTCAGTCTGCACAATGTGGATGAAACCAGGCGGCTCAATGAGGACTTTGGTCTTCTTGCTCAGGGAGGCGCCTTCACCTGTCAGTGTTACCTGAATGACCGCTACAGTTCTGGTCATCACTGCTGGCACCTGTAACACCAGAAAGGAATAAAAACTCCAGTCAAAACTGAGACATACCATGTGTAATCAACCACAAGCTTCAATGTAGTTTATTGGAATTATATTAACGGTGTAACAATACATCAATATATCGATTAAATTATCGACGATCCAATTACATCAATGTAAAATGAAAATATTGTAATTTTTAAGATACGCCTATATTATGAAATTCAGGCATGAGACTATGGTGAACAGCTGATCTATTTATTATTATTATTAATAATAATAATAATAATAATACATCAGAATAATGCTGTTTATGATTTAAATGCCTGATACTTTTAAGTGCTTAGCAATAAAATCATATTTGTTTTTTGTTTTTGTTGTGAGTAGATATCAATAATAGTGTTGAATGGACAAATATTGCATCATATCAATAATATCGATCAGAAATCCTAACAGATTTTTTTATATCGGCAAATATCGTATCGTCATCCAAACAAAAAGGGACAAAGCTGGTGATTTACACCCCTAGATTTTATGTGATAGACCAACACAAAGTGGCACACAACTGAAGAGGAAAATGACACTTGCCTAATACGTATTATTATCAAAAATCTGAAAACAGCAACGTGCATTTGAGTTCAGCCCTCAAAGAAGCACTTTTTGTTGCCGTCACAGCTGCAAGTCTTTTGGGTATTGTTTTACCAGCTTTCCACAACTAGAAATTTTTGGCCATTTCTTTGTAAAATACCCAAGTTCACTGAGATGGATGGAGAGTATTTGTGAACATTAATTTTCTTGTCAGAAGAAATGCAATCTAGCTTCGGACTTTGACTGGGCCATTCCAACTCATGAATATGGTTTGTTCTAAACCCTTCCATTGCTGCTCTGGCTGTGTGTTTAGGGTCGAGGTTGATGTCCTGCCACCATCACCATGTTTTACTGCTGGGAAAGTGTGAGCAGTGTGATGTGCAATGTTAATTTTCAAACACGCATAATTTGTTTCTTCCCATTCACAAATAGATACATTTGCTAACAGTGTGACTTCCTCATAGCGTTCTGCATTAGATAATGTAGCTCCCTTGAAAAAGAAGGTGATAATTCACAGGAAGCTGGCTCCCTGGTTTAATTCAGAGCTGCGTTCCTTGAAGCACAATGTTAGGAAATTGGAGAGAAAATGGCGCTCTACACACCAAGAGGAATCCTACTTAATCTGGAGGGACAGTCTATTGTTGTATAACAAGACCCTTCGCAGAGTTAGAGCAGCATATTTTTCATCATTAATTGAAGAGAATAAAAATAATCCTAGATTTCTCTTTAGTACAGTTGCCAAACTTACTCAGAGCTGCAGCTCTGTTGATCGATCCATTCCCTTAGCTCTTAGTAGTAATGATTTTATGGGATTCTTCATAAATAAAATTTATGCCATTAAAAATAAAATAATTGGCATCCTCCCAAACATGATTACCTCATCCCCAGTAAGTAAGGCAGCATTGGAGGAATCTTTAGAACCTGCGCTGTGTCTGAACTGTTTGGAAGCAGTAGAGCTTTCTGAGCTATCTAAAATCTTAGCTTCATCTAAACCTTCTACCTGTATGTTAGACCCAATCCCAACCAAGTTGTTTAAGGAGGTATTCCCTTTGATCAGTGGTCCTATTTTAGACATGATTAATCTATCCTTAGTAAATGGATATGTACCACAGGTTTTTAAAGTAGCTGTTATTAAACCTTTACTTAAGAAACCTTCTCTTGATCAAGATGAGCTAGTAAACTACAGACCTATATCTAATCTTCTTTTCTTATCTAAAATTCTTGAGAAAGTAGTTGCTAATCAACTTTGTGAACATTTACAAAGCAATGACCTACTTGAGGAGTTTCAGTCAGGCTTTAGAGCTCATCATAGCACTGAAACGGCTCTGGTGAAGGTCACTAATGATATTCTCATGGCCTCAGATAATGGACTTGTGTCTGTACTTGTCCTGTTAGATCTCAGTGCTGTATTTGATACAGTTGATCACAATATTCTCCTACAAAGACTTGAACATACTGTAGGGATTAAGGGGAAAGCATTAGGCTGGTTTAAATCTTATCTGTCGGACAGATTCCAGTTTGTTCATGTTAATAATAAATCTTCCTCAAACTCTAGGGTCACCTGTGAAGTACCACAGGGTTCAGTCCTTGGACCAATTCTCTTTACTATATATATGCTTCCGATCGGCAAAGTTATCAGACAGCATGGGATTAATTTCCACTGTTATGCTGATGACACTCAGCTATATCTATCCATAAATCCTGATGAATCCAATCAATTACTTCGACTGCAGTCATGTCTTGATGACATCAAAAGCTGGATGACTTTAAATTTCCTGCATCTAAATTCTGACAAGACCGAAGTTGTAATCTTTGGTCCAGAGTCCTCAAAAAATAAACTTCTTAACCAATCACTTAATCTGGATGACATTAACTTGGCCTCTGGTAATAAAGTAAAAAACCTTTTTGACCAAGACATGTCATTTAAATCCCATATTGTTGGGGGCGAGTGGTGGTCTAGTGGTTAGAGCACAGAGCTTCTGTCCCAGAGGTTCTGAGTTCAACTCCCACAAGCTGCCATTCTGGGTCCCTGAGCAAGACCCTTAACCCCCAGTTGCTCCCCAGGCGCCACACAGTGGCAGCCCACTGCTCCCCAAGGGGATGGGTTAAGATGCAGAAGTGAATTTCTCCATTGTGAGATCAATTAATTAATTAATTAAATTAATATTAAACAGGTTTCCAGAGTTTCCTTTTTTCACCTCTGGAATATCGCCAAAATTAGAAACATTCTGTCCAGGATTGATGCTGAAAAACTAGTCCATGCATTTGTTACTTCAAGGCTGGACTATTGTAATTCTTTACTATCAGGAAGTCCACAAAATGCAGTTCAAAGCCTTCAGCTGATCCAAAATGCTGCAGCAAGAGTTCTGATGAAAATCAACAAGCGGGATCATATTTCTCCAATTTTAGCTTCCCTTCATTGGCTTCCTGTTAAATCAAGAATAGAATTTAAAATTCTTCTTCTAACGTATAAAGCCCTTAATAATCAAGCTCCATCATATATCAGAGCTCTGATTATCCCGTATGTTCCTAACAGAGCACTTCGCTCTCAGACTGCAGGTCTGCTGGTGGTTCCTAGAGTCTCTAAAAGTAGAATGGGAGGCAGGTCCTTTAGCTATCAGGCTCCTCTCCTGTGGAACCAACTCCCAGTTTTGGTCCGTGAAGCAGACACCCTGTCTACTTTTAAGACTAATCTTAAAACCTTCCTTTTTGACAAAGCTTATAACTAGAGTGGCTCATGTTATTCTGAGCTACCTTTATAGTTTTGCTGCTATAGGCTTAGGCTACTGGAGGACATCAGGGCCTATTTTTCTCACTCTACTGATTTCTACTGTTCTCCAGTCTACTGTTCTCCAGATTTGCATTGCATTACATTGAAATGACTGTTGTCATTTCAGCTTTTAACTTTTTGTTCTCTCTCTTTTTTCTTCATAGTAGGTACACCTGGTCTGACGTTCTGTTGACTGTGAAATCATCCAGGGAGGACAGATCACCCACTATTACCATCTAATGTAGAACAGATTACTGGATCAATGTGTGCTTCTGTGCCTTTTGTCTGTCTTGTTGTGTCTCTGCTCTGTCTTCTGTAACCCCCAGTCGGTCGAGGCAGATGACCGTTCATACTGAGCCCGGTTCTGCTAGAGGTTTTTCCTTCCCGCTAACGGGTGTTTTTTCTTTCCACTGTCGCTTCATGCTTGCTCAGTATGAAGGATTGCAGCAAAGCCATGGACAATGCAGACGACTCTCCCTGTGGCTCTACGCTTCTCCAGGAGTGAATGCTGCTTGTCGGGACTTTGATGCAATCAACTGGTTTTCTTATATAGGAACATTTTTGACCAATCTGTATAATCTGACCCAATCTGTATAATATGATTGAACTTAACTTTGTAAAGTGCCTTGAGATGACATGTTTCATGAATTGGCGCTATATAAATAAAATTGAATTGAATTGTATATAGGCCAAAGTATTTTTCCAGGTGCCTGACCCTTCTGCTGTGTTTCTGGGTCTTGATGGTGCCGTCCGGGCATTATTGTTCTCTGAGGCCTTAACAGCTGGATTTAAACAGAGGTGAAATGACACATAGATGAGATCTATCTAATAATCAGGTAACTTCTGAAGCTAATTGATTGCACTGGACATTATCTGGGAGTATCAGGGTAAAGGGGGCTGAGCAATAATGTTCACTTTGCAGACAATTGTAAAAAATAAATGAAAACCACAACTAGGTCATTACTTTGCATTGGCCTGTCACATATAATCCTATAAAATACCAATAGAAACAGCTTAAAATCTTTGGTTGTAATGTGATAAAAGCTGAAAGGGAAAGAATGAGAGGAAGGATGAAAAAGGGTCATGGGAGAATTTTGCAACATGTGTCTTGTATAACGGAGGAAAATAACTGCAATGAGGCAGAGCCACCTGAGCTCCATAGGGTGAAAAAACAGATATTTTCCACCAATTTAATTAGAAAACGTCCCCAAACTTGTTCACTGTGTGCCTTTGCCTACCAGAGAAGCTGGTATTGCATAAGAGGAACTGAAACCTCTTCCAGGAAAATGTTTCAAGGGTATTACTCCCTCGAAAACATGTATCCTGGGCCAGAAAGTACAGGACAGGAGGTGTTCTTCAGGAGAATGCAGGTAGAAAGCTAATCCTCTGGCAGAGAGCCCTCTCAGTTGGGCTGCAAAGATGCAAACGCCCAATCATTCTTGAAGCAGGGCCAAATGCTGCCCAACAAACTAAAACTACAGGTTTTTGTGGAAGAAAACTTGGAGACAGGCATGCGGCTTCCTCATCAATATGAAACAAGGCCTGCAAGCTGAAAAATAGCAAGCAGGCGTGTGACAGAAACCAGAGAATTCATCTACTGAGCTCCTCTGCTGATGACAGCCTGAGTTACGGCACTACCTAATGAGGCCCGTAATGATGCCAAGATCTGCGGCATTCCGTGACTCGGACAATGAGGGGATGGGGAGAGGAAAGTACACTGTGTTTAGAAACATCATCAATGCATTAAGTGTTTTGAAAAATTCAAAGTTCTGTTCAGTTCTGCAGGAAAACAGTCAGCAAAGAGACAAAACAGAAACCAGGCTGACCTGGAAGTTAATGCACTGGTAGAACTCCTCGGAGACTGTCGCCTCTAGGATGATATTCTCAGACGAGTCCACAGTAAGGGTGATGGTCAGAAAGATGGTTTCTGTGGGGTTTTGGACATGAGCACACAGGGTCTCCTGTTTCCCTCCAGTCACACGGGAGCTAACAGTCACTGCATAGATGCTGCGGAGAAAGAAAATAAGAGAAGAAAACCATGATTTAATGGGAAAATATTAAAATATCAGCCAGAATGTTCTAATATGAACAGATTATTGCTCTGTTTTTGGTCAAAAAGGTTAAAACTATTTGTCAAGTGCTGTAAAAGTTTGATCCCAAAACAGCCGCTTACCAAAAGGTATTAAGTCACTTCCCTTTAAAACACAAATGAGCTTAAATGAGATTTCATTTAAGCTCACGTTTGCAGCTACAATAGGAATGAGTTTCTGAATTTTTGAGCATTCTTCCTGGATAACATTTGTGAGGTCAGACACTAATGTGGGTCACTAAAGGATGGCTAGCAAACTGTTCTAATTCTTTGCATACGTATTCAATCATGATCGGGTCAGCACTCATTACAGACATGTCAAATTCTTCAAACCATCCTCTCTCAATGTTTAGATGATGTTTCTTGGCCATGGAAACTCATTCCATGAAGCTCTCGACTATTCTTCAGCTAATCGGAATGAGACATGAATCTGAAGGTCTGTAGCTAGTGACTCGGAGAAAGTCAGAGACCTCTGCATACCATACACCTTAGAATCCACTGACACCACTATGTGATTTTACAAGGCCTACTACTTTGTGATTGGCTTACTGTGTTTTCCAAGCGTTTCCACTGTTTTAATACCACTAGCAGTTGGCCAAACAAATTCTAAACAAAACTGAAGCATTTGCTGAAAGAACATCAACACTCTGAACATTAATAATTTGATATGGAGATGTGTTTTCTTTATGCATTATACCATTGCAATGTGATTTGTAATTTTATAGTACTTTTATATGGGTCATAAATTAGTAACTTGAATTTGCACAAGCAAATTTTGTTTTTTTTCCTGGATCAAAAGCCTGACTGGGGATGGGGACTGTAAATTAGCATTCTGCTGGAAGCTCTGTATGCTGCATCGTTTACCCACCAATAACAATGTCTTAGTTGTACTGTCCCTGTTAAAATAAATAAAATGAAATGTAATTAAATATTGTACTCAAGCAGTCTAGACCATCTTTGCTTATATATTGTGATGAAGACTATGATTGTATAAATTTTGAAGCTCTATCCTAAATACGATGTCAAAACTTCTTCAGAACAGGAATCAGTAATCACCTTGTAAAAGACCCCTGGCTAACTCTTCATAGGGGTAAGTTTTTAGCATTACAACCAGTGTTGGGTAAGTTACTTTAAAAATGTAATCCGTTACAGTTACAAGTTACTTTGTTTAAAATGTAATTGTAGTGTAACTTTTTCGATTACTTTTAAAAAGTAATGTAACTAATTACTTTTGATTACTTTTTGATTACTTTAAGGTTTTAATGAGTATTGACCCATGTTCAACATTTAATTTTTGAGAACTGAATGTGAACCTTAAAAAAGCACTAAGCTGAACGGGAACTGCAGACAGGCAATCACAGGATGTCCACAAGTGTGTGTGTTTGACGATTTTTAAGTTTAAAACAAGGAGGATGGATTTTTCGGCAACTCCTTGCCAAAAATTGCATCCCCTGCTATCTCAGAGGAATTGACACTTGTATGACTCTATTCCTGTATATCCATCAGTAGTTAAAGGACAAGAGTCAGCAAATGCAAATTCTGCCCTGTAAAACAATGACAGCACAATTGTTGCTGTATGATCTGAAGCCCCATTTGGAGCTTTTAAACAGGCTTTGAAAAACTTTGATAATTTGCTGCTGTAATATTATTGATTTTTTAGAATAAAAAGGTAGCAGATGTGCATAATCAAAAATAACAGAAATACAATTATAGAGCATTCAGTATTGTAAGAAAGCCCACACTGTTTCTGGATAAATACATTATTGTATGAGTTAAGTTCTGTTCCGTTTTCTGCCTTTTTCGTTGTAAAACTGAAATGTCCCATGCTCCTGAATGCACCATAGCTTTCCGACGCTCAGGAACACAACACTGTGAACGCTGAGCTGTGTAGACGCGCGTTTGATTTTCCGCTTAAGACAAAGTTTTGCAGTTTCACAACACACGTCGGCTCTCACGGTTTATTGTTGTGTGTGAATAACAAGAGACTGCATGATTGCAAAGCGCCTTGTTGCATCTTTCTCTTCCTTAAAATGAAGCCAAATAAAACCGTGAAACGTCCGCTCGCTTGCTGTTCTTTCAGAAGGCTCCACCAGCACAGGATGGATCATCAGAGTGATAGATACAAGGAGCCGTAGCGGGAAACGGCGATACAGGGCGCGAAGCAATAAAAATATCATTGCATATTTCGCAAAGGTTTTTCTTTATATTTTTAAAAAAATGTAACTACATTTGTAATTCTTAATATTTTGGGAAGTAACTGTAACTGAATTACATATTTTCTCATTGTAACTGTAACGAATTACAGTTACTTTTTTTTTGTAATTAAATTACGTAACGTCGTTACATGTAATCCGTTACTCCCCAACACTGATTACAACCCAAACTTTTAAACAGCTGACCTCAGAAAACATTCCATCCACTCACAGCTAACGGAACTCACACTTGCACTCACCAAGTTACTCCAAAAACCTTGTTCATTCTCTGAATGCTGAATATTGCATTGTTTTCAGGTTAACTAGGGAGATCTAGCTGTGCTGGGGCATCTCCAGAATGTTTAAAGGGGAGTGATTTTAAAACTGATTTTAAAGGACAAATATAATTGAAGGCATACTGCACTTGTATCCCCTAAAAAAATACTTTTTTGCGGGGTTGTAGAACCCCCCCCCCCCCCTCCCTTGTAGCGCCACTGTTGTGTTCGTGTTTAACTGCTGCAGAGCATTTAAGAACCCAGCATAGAGTAACAGGTCTCCCCACAGCATAAAAAGGGTCACAATATTTAGCATTTCTCCTTCATAAGGGAGAAAAACGCGAACTGGGTTAATCTTTGAATCCTGCAGCAGGTAAAAGTCGTTAAGACGATCGTTGAGGCCTCTGGACTCTACAGGCTCGCTGTGGGAAGAAAACAAAAAAACACAAACTGTCTGGCGAGCTACAGTTCCGAACTTTTTTCCTCCTGTTTGGTCACGTGCACCAGGTTGTCCTGCAAACTCAGCGCGCGAGTTCTGCAGAGCCAACTTGTTACCATAACAACACGCAGCGCTTTGTATGAGAATCTTTCTGTACTTACGTCTCGTTCAGGTCTGCCGACGTCGCAGCCAGCAGCAGAGCTGAAGCGAACATGGCAGCGGACAGCACTCGGAGGACAGGTGCCATGTCTGCGCAGCGGGATACCACGACCGGACCAGACTCCGGAGGAGCAACGGGAGGTTAAAGAGGAGGGAAGAGGATCTTGCAGTCTGCGGTCCCAGCTGGAGCTTGGGTTTTCGGACAGTCAGGGATGTTGGCTGCTCAAAGTTGTCCTCCCATTGGCGGCGGTGCTGTTTTATAACACCGAACCACCCTCCAGCTATTCCCCCCTCCCTGTGGGTCACTCCCCCAAAGTTCGTTGGACATTTGCAGCCTCCTCCCCTTCCCAAAAACAGAGACAGAAGGCCACCTTTCCAGTTTCTGAAGAATCCCTTTAAAAAGCTAACATCTTCCTCTAAGCAAGGCAAGTAAAAAATCAACAATACCGGGAGGAAAGGTGAAAATTTAGTAAAATCCATGATGAGCACACCAAAGTTTTTACCTTACTTGTTTGTCAACAAGTGAATCTGAGGAGACAAGAGCTAGATGCCCGAGGGGCTGGCCCTGGGATCCATTTAGATATCTTTTTAAAAATTTCTGCTTAGGCCTAAATGTCTGGCCTAAATACTGACAGTCCCACATTGCCCTGCACACTTACAGGAACCTCCTAGCAAATGGTGTTTAAAAACATTAAATTGGCAGTAAGGAAATATTTACATATTCATATCTATCTATCTATCTATCTATCTATCTATCTATCTATCTATCTATCTATCTATCTATCTATCTATCTATCTATCTACCATTCCTGTTACATTACAGTAACGTTACTTTGTCCAAACTAGCTTTAACGTTTCCGTATTTTAATACCCACTCAAATTACACTGCTACCAGTCCTCATCCCTCTCTTTCCTAGGCAGGGGAACACTAGAGCCGTTCAGATGAAGACAGAAAAACAGGTAGGCTAAACGAAGATCGAAATAATGTTATCTCCAGTTCCAGGTTTGTTGGCAAATGGTAGCTAAGCGAGTTGCATGTACACAGTAAAATAGTTCATAAAATCTATATTTTATATTGTCATACATCAAGTTATATGGATTTTATGACAGCATGCACCTTAAGTGACACGGCAACTGCTCATACGTGTCCAAAGAATATAGAAACACTGGAGAAGCAAAGAGGGAATAGATATGCATCAAATGAAATATATTAATTTGACATCTATTAGCCATTATCAATCTTTTCCTCATCATCTAAAATGAGTATGTATTCAGTAGGTAGCCTATGTTGGGAGTAGGTTAGATATGTTTAGTATAAGCCTAATGAAAGTGCCACTTTGTTTACATACTGCATACATATAGTTTGGTTGAACATTCTGTATTGATAATGTCACAGCTTTAAGTCACTATTTTTACTAATGCAAGCTGAGGAGATTTTGGGAAGGTATAGATTATATTGTTCTACACAGCAGCTCCATATTGTTTTTAACTAGTGAAACTAGCAATTCCAAAACCTGAACATCTGATAGAAAAAGTCTTCCCACTATAACTTAATCTTAAAAAATACAGACATACATCTCAAAGTATGGCTGGACAATTAACCCCCCGGCAATTAAGAAGAAAATATTATGATAATATAATTAATTTGCCATATTCCATTTCAGAATTATCTGGTTTTGTCCTGCATACTGCTTCTCTCACAAAACTATCAGGTGGTCTGGTGTTGATTTAAGAGCAATTAAGGATGAGGGGAAGACATTTGCTTTGATTTGTCATGAAATATTTATTTATTTATTTAAGTTTTATTTCTCTCAATCACCATCTTAGTGGTTGCCATTCTAGATCTGAGTGAGACTCATTAATATATATTTTTTAATCTAATAAATGCATCATATTTCTAAAGTCAATGATTAGTGGTGTTGAATATACATGATTTCAGTTTTGACCAAAATTGTTATGATCATTATTTCTGCAACATTTGAGCAGCGCTACAAGAAATACAAGCACAAGTCTGTGCTGATACCTAATTTCGCTATTTAATGGGTCAACAATGTGTCATCCTTTAGGTTTGACACTGTTTTATAAGGATTCTTGGCTGAAAGCAATAATATGACGATAAAGTACAAATAGTCTGATTTTTCATATCAAATTAAACACTTCTTTATTCTTATACATAATATATCTGCATATACAATTTTCATAGCTCTTTCCTACTTATACTTCTCCTCATTTGTGACTCCTGAGCTCACTAAAATTAAGCTTTTCCATTGTTTATTCTACTCCCCAGATCCATAATGGCAGAGAATCTGTCAGAAATTGTGACTCTCCTGAGAGGTTGAGGTAGCCTACATCAGAAGAATCGATCAGCTGGATTGAATAGCAAAAGGTACGGCTACAAGATGAACAGGTTAATTAAGATAATTAGTTCCCGTCAGTAACTCACTCTGGTTGCATACAAAGTTTTTATGAAATATTATCATGCCCTGCTGTCATATTAGTTATTATTTTGGTGTTTTATACTTTGTTTTTGCTCAATTTGTAACGTTTCTGGCACTGGAGCTGCTGATTGCAATCAGCACACCTGTGTTTTTCTCCGCCCTAGCTGCTTATAAGCTCCGCTCCTCGCAGCCTCCAGGGCCAGAACGTCTCTAGCCATACGGTGAGCGCTTCCAGCCTTGTTATTTGAGATCCTGTCTGCCTGTCTACCTCTCGACCTGTTTTTGCCTCTGTTTTTTGAAACCAGTCTGCCCCCTTTTGGATTTGTCTGCCTGCCTGGGTTCTGCCTGTCAGCCTCAGAGATCTCGACTGCCTTTCCGTGTTTCTGACCCCAGCCTGTCTGTGAGTAAACGAGATTGCCTGCCCCCCTTTCCGTCTGTGCTTTTTGGATTTTGGACCTGGACCTGGATTTGGATTCTCTGTTGGACTCTCCCTTGGAAACCGCTGCCTGGATCAAACGGATTTCCCCCTCGACAAAGACCCGGACCGGACCTGGATAAAGAGCCCTGGATAACCCCCTCTCGGACCCCATCGACAGCAAGAGTCAGAGCTCTGCCCTCAGTGCGGCCAGGTTAGTGACCCTGCTTCTCTCTCACCTACCTGTCTGTTCCTGCTGGTCACTAACCTACCACTCTGCCTTCAGGAGTTGCCAGTCGTAGAGTGCGAGCCGTGCCAGGGGACCGCGCTGCCAGCGTCTAAATAAAGACTGTTAAAGTTTTGTACTCACTTGTTTTCGGGTATTTCTTGGGTCCATCCAAATTCATCACACAATTTGTTAGTAAATATAGCCTTTCATGTTTATTTAAAATTTAACGGAAGTACATACTGCACATGTGCTGCAGGGGTTAAAACAAGGAAGCAGGTAATGGCTATTTGCATCTCCAGGCGAAACAATGAAGAATGTTCCCAAGATCCATGGAAGAAATTGCAAAAAAATATGATTCCAAGAGGGATAAGACTAGAATAGCCCTGGGAATACAGTATGACACTAAACCTGCCGAGGCTGAGATGTGACCGCAGAGTTTACTGACATGAGTAAACGCTCTGATATGAGGCTCTTCAAGTAGCCGTAGATTGGTTAAGTTAATTTATAACGGTTGGTCTTTGATCATGCCGAGCTGCTGCTTTACTGCGAGGCATTTCAGAGCATCGGGCTCAGTCCGGCATTATTTAATACTGATTTATTAATTGAGCAAACTGGCATTTTGATAGTTCTGTGATACTGTCGCTAGATGGCAACACGTCTGTTTATATCTGCTAATCACCCGGCGGTTGGGCAATATTTATTCACAAGAAGAACCGTCAACGCATTTTAAGGATGGAGGCTTCGTGTATATAACTTTTCTCATGATGAAACGGGTTTTGGTCAGTCTAACAGCTGCTGGAACGAAGGATCTATGATAGCGCTCCTATTTGCACCTGAGGTGCAGCAGTCTGTCACTGAAGGAGCCCTAAAGTTCTGTAACAGCTTCATGCATGTGGTGGCAGACATTGTCTAGCAGTAATGTCATTTTTGTTACAGTCCTCCTTTTCTCCTCCACCTGTACTGTGTTCAGGACGGAGCAGGCTCTCTTAATGACAGTGGTTATAATTAACCTACTTTTACAATGGTGTTTCTTTTTTGACTTTATGTTCAGTCATTTTAGTTTTATTTTCATATTGATTAGCAGGGATCCCCCTCGTCATAACTTTCTAACTTTCATAGCTGTCTTTCCTGAAAGACTAATGAAATTAGTCTTTCAGGAAATTCCTTGTCTGGCATTCCTAGTCTGGAAACAATTTGGATTTAACAGAATTTTTAGGATACATTTTCTCATCCTCTTATCTTCCTATTTATTGTCCTCTTACGTCTTAATTTAAAAGACATATGTCTTTCCTATTTACAAATTGACAGACATGTCATCCTGCTAATGGAAGATGCTCAACTTGCAAACTATCTTCCATTATACAGAGACAGGATAGCTTTGTTCAACTTTTGCAAGTGTCAAACACACTCAACAAAGCAGAACAGGGACTTTTTGAAAAGCTAAGGGAGAAGCTCAAGTTTAGAAAGGAAAACCAAACTGGAGCGGAGGAGTCAGAAACCTCCAACAAAACCAAAAAAGCTAGAGCAAAAATATCAACAAGAAATATTGAAATAGGATGGGTTCATACTGATGGTAAAATAACAAAACAGGTCAGAGCAAAGCAAGGTGGGGGCACAAGTAAGATCTCTATAAACATTCAGGCAGGATGTGATGAGCTACTATCCATTCTCTTCCACTTATCCGGGATCGGGTCGCGGGCGTAGCAGCTTCAGTAAGGAGGCCCAGATGTCCCTCTCCCCAGCCACTTGGGCCAGCTCCTCCGGGGGAATCCCAAGGCGTTCCCAGGCCAGCCGAGAAACATAGTCCCTCCAGGGTGTCCTGGGTCTTCCTCTGGGTCTCCTCTCGGTGGGATGTGCCCGGAACACGTAACCAGGGAGGGGTCCAGGAGGCATCCTAAGCAGATGCCCAAGCCACCTCAACTGGCTCCTCTAGACGTGGAGGAGCAGTGGCTCTACTCTGAGTCCACCCCGGATGACCCTATCTCTAAGGGAGAGCTCAGACACACTACGGAGAAAACTCATTTCGGCCGCTTGTATCCGGGATCTCGTTCTTTCGGTCATGACCCAAAGCTCATGACCATAGATGAGGGTAGGAATGTAGATCGACCAGTAAATCGAGAGCTTTGCATTTTGGCTCAGCTCTCTCTTCACCACAATGGACCGGTACAGCGCCCGCTTCACAGCTGACGCAGCACCAGTCTGCTTGTCGATCCCTGCTCCATCTTCCCCTCATTTGTGAACAAGACTCCAAGATACTTAAACTCCTCCACAAAGGGCAGTACATCCTCCCCAACCCGGAGAAGGCACTCTACCCTTTTTCGGCTCAAGACCATGGTCTCGGATTTGGAGGCACTGATCCTCATCCTGGCCGCTTCACACTCGGCTGCGAACCGCTCCAGTGAGAGCTGTAGATCACGACCTGATGAAGCCAATAGGAACACGTCATCCATGAATAGCAGAGACACAATCCTAAGGCCACCAAAACGGATCCCCTCAACACCTTGGCTGCGCCTAGAATCTCTGTCCATAAAAGTTATGAACAGAATCGGCGACAAAGGACAACCTTGGCGGAGTCCAACTCTCACTGACAAGTCCGACTTACTGCCGGCAATGCGGACCAGGCTCTGACACCGGTCATACAGAGACCTAACAGCCCTTCTTAGAGGGTCCTAACCTCCGGAGTACCCCCCACAGGACCCCCCGAGGGACACGGTCGAATGCCTTCTCCAGATCCATAAAGCACATGTAGACTGGTTGGGCAAACTCCCATGCACCTTCCAGGATCCTGTTGAGGGTGTAGAGCTGATCCAGTGTTCCAGGACGAAAACCACACTGCTCTCCCTGAATCCGAGATTCGACTATCCGACGGACCCTCCTTTCCA
Source organism: Fundulus diaphanus (assembly GCA_037039145.1). Lineage (NCBI taxonomy): Eukaryota > Metazoa > Chordata > Actinopteri > Cyprinodontiformes > Fundulidae > Fundulus > Fundulus diaphanus. The sequence goes on along the minus strand of CM073124.1, from coordinate 50,043,909 downwards.
GAACCCCGGAATAGACCTTACCAGGGAGGCTTAAGAGTGTGATTCCTCTGTAGTTGGAACACACCCTCTGGTCCCCCTTTTTAAATAGGGGAACCACCACCCCAGTCTGCCAATCGAGGGGAACTGCCCCCGTAGGGGTGTGCATTGGCACTGCCCTCACGATTCGATTCGATTACGATTCACCAGGTAACAATTCGATTCAATTCGATTCTACGATGCATTGCGATGCATTGCGATGCATCAAAATTCTACTGCACACAAGGCAAATTTTTCAAATTTTTCATCAGTCATGAGGCAACAAAAGCAATCAGATAACATATTTTATTGGCTGCTATGTCTGTATCTTTGACATAAATGTCAATGTTAAATAAAATAAAATTGGTACAGGGATACTGGATATGGCATTCTCTCTGCTTTAGAATCTAAATTAAAATTAAATAGAGCAATAACAGCCAACTTTTTCCAGCAGTGACCATAAGTGTTTTTTTTACACACAGTAAAATAGCAGCTCTAAGACAGGGCACTTCCTGAACTCCTGTGCAAACATTAATCAGTAATCACACTATTATAACAACAACAACCATACAGGCACCCAGCAATCTTGATTGTTGTTGTTATGCCCCCGGAAGTACCGCGAGCGAGCTATTTTTAGAACGTGACGTCACGAGACGTCATATCACGTGGTACGCGGTAGGGCAAGCTTGCTGTGTCCGCCGCTGTTTCGCTGTAAAAGAGCTGTGCGTTAGCCTAGGTTTTACTCGGTAAAACGACTGCTAAACATTGTAGCTATGGAACGTTCAACAGCGACTCGAGGTACGCTGATCGGCCGCATATGAAGGATGTTTTCTTCATTAATTTCCCGAAATTCAAGACTGCCAAGGAGCAATATGTGCGCTGGGTACACCGGTGCGGTTGGCCTACACAACAGTTCAACCCGGAAAAGGTTACCTAATGCACGTTCATGTGTAGCAAGCATTTTGTTGGAGGAAAGGGCCCAACCGAAGAACATCTTGACGGTGCTGGCCAGCCGGCGGGGTTCGCGCACCGCTGCGGTGCCGGCCGGCCGGCCGGCGGGGTTCGCGCACCGCTGCGGTGCCGGCCGGCCGTCATCGGCCGTTTTATTTCTGTTTGTAATCACCTTCCAGGAATCGGTATAAATTGTCCGGCCCGCCGAACAATTTAGTCCGGTCCAGTGGCCAAATGCATTATCATTATCTGCGGTGGCGTGCGGCCGGCGGGGTTCGCGCACTGCTGCGGTGCCGGCCGGCCGGAGCCGCGGCGGTGCGCGAACCCCGCCGGCCGCACGCCACCGCAGATAATGATAATGCATTTGGCCACTGGACCGGACTAAATTGTTCGGCGGGCCGGACAATTTATACCGATTCCTGGAAGGTGATTAAAAACAGAAATAAAACGGCCGATGACGCCATGAACGCCGAGCAGGAGAAAAACATCGACTTACCTTTCTATCAACTCGGCCCGTTTTCCAGGCTTTCTAAGACCTCGACACTCAAGCCATCGTTTGAGCTGAACGTTGGTATGTTGTTCCACAATTCAACAGTAAACTGGGCGCCTGGACATCCTCTTGTGATAGTTTAACAGCTGAAAAGTCGGTCATATCGTTGTATCTGTTACACGTGTAATGGCTGGTTGCTACGTGCGCTCTCACACTGTTTGTCCTACCTTACCGGCAAGGGGCGTTGCTCATGAGATGGTGACGTCACGTGCGCGGAAATAAACAGTGACATAATCGATTATGGCACGTTGCCGCATCGATGCTGAATCGTGCATGCCCCGCATTGCAATGCATTGCTGAATCGATTATTGTTGACACCCCTATGCCCCCGATGTCCATGCAATGTTGCAGAGTCGCATTAACCTACACAGCCCCACAACATCCAGAGCCTTAAGGTAGGTAATCTCATCCACCCCCCGGGGCCTTGCCACCGAGGAGCTTTTTAACCAGCTCGGTGACCTCGGCACCAGAGATGGGAGAACCCAACCCAGAGTCCTCAGGCTCTGCTTCGTCAATGGAAGACAGGTTGGTGGGATTAAGGGGGTCTTCGAAGTATTCCACCCACCGACACACGACGTCCCGAGTCGAGGTCAGTAGCACACCACCCCCACTATAAACAGTGTTGGTACTGCACTGCTTCCCCCTTCTGAGATGCCGGATAGTGGACCAAAATCGCCTCGAAGCCGTATGGAAGTCTTTCTCCATGGCCTCGCCGAACTCTTCCCACGCCGGAGTTTTTGCCTCAGCAACCAGCCGAGCCGCCCGCCGCTTTGACTGCCGGTACACATCAGCTGCTTCTGGAGGCCCACAGGACAATAAAGCCTGATAGGACTCCTTCTTCAGCTTGACAGCTTCCCTCACCGCTAGTGTCCACCAGCGTGTTTGAGGGTTGCCGCCCCGCCATGCACCGACAACCTTGTGGCCACAGCTCTGACTAGCCGCCTCAACAATAGAGAGGCGGAACATGGTCCACTCAGACTCAATGTCCCCCACCTCCCTCAGGACGTGTTCAAAGCTCTCCTGGAGGTGGAAGTTAAAGCTCTGTCTCACGGGGGACTCTGCCAGACGTTCCCAGCAAACCTTCACAATACGTTTGGGCCTACCAAGTCTGACCGGCTTCCTCCCCCACCATCGGAGCCAGCTCACCACCAGGTAGTGGTCGGTGGAGTGCTCCGCCCCTCTCTTCACCCGAGTGTCCAAGACATGCGGCCGCAGGTCAGATGAAACAACAACAAAGTCGATCATTGAACTACGGCCTAGGGCGTCCTGGTGCCAAGAGCACATATGGACACCTTTATGCTTGAACATGGTGTTTGTTATGGACAATCCATGACGAGCACAGAAGTCCAACAACAGAACACCACTCGAGTTCAGATCAGGTGGGCCATTCCTCCCAACCATGCCCTTCCAGGTTAGATGAGATACTAAAACAAGGAAAGTCACTAGTCTTTCCAGATGGAAAATCCAGGAAAGGTCACAAATGTGATTTTGAATTTGATGTTTGGGATTTCAAGCAAAATCCTTTTCCCAAGGATGTCACCATCGAAATGGTATACAACACATTTAAACTCCCACTTCTGCACTTCTATAAATCAACTCAACTACAATCAGTGTTAAGTGAAGAGTCTGATAACAACCATGCCTGTGGCAAATGTGTTCCTCAGTCTGATGTACCAGATATTGAGGCCATCGATGAACCATCAGTGGACAGACATTATTGGGAGGATTCAACAGATGAGGTTCATGTCTCTCTTCCAGATGTGTTCATTTTTTCTGAAGAAGTCCTCACAGATTTTTCAGTAAGTCAAGAAACAAGAACAGTTGTCATCAGTGATACAATAACTTTTTATGGTGGCAAGAACTATGCTATTCTTGAGGATGACGCTGACCCTGAAATCACTTTTGGTGCACATCAAGCAGGGAATCATGACTCCCTCAGTGACACACTGATCTCTGAACCTGATGAGTTACCTCAAAGTGATTTTAATATTTTGCCTGAAACAATTATGGTCTTGCACTACTCAAACAGCTTCAGTGAAATGATAGAGGCCTTTTCTGACCCTGAAATCTTGAACCAAACACTGAAAGTCATAAGTCTTCTTCCTGGCAACTCCGTAGAGAAGGGTAGCGGATCTGGTGTAATCAGAGATTTCTACAGTAGCTTCTGGGCAGAGTTTTACGAACATTGTACCCTTGGAACACTGTTCAAAGTGCCCTTCCTTAGGCATGATTTCTGTGCTGCCACCTGGAAAGCAGTCGGGAGAATTCTTCTGAAAGGATTTGAATAATGCCAGTACTTGCTAGTTAAACTTGCCACTCCTTTCCTTGAGGAGATGTTTTATGGTTAGGTGCACAGTGACCTGACAAGAAGCTTTCTGAAGTTTGTGAGCTCACAAGAACAAGATGTCCTCAAGCATGCATTAGATCATTTTGACCTGTTGATGATGACCTTCTTGAAGTGCTCGACAGATATGAATGTAGGAAGAGAGTCATTCCTGCTACTCTTCCAGATATCTTGGATGACATATCTCACAAGGAACTTGTGCAGAAACCAATGTTCGTCATTGACTGCTGGAGGGAGGTCACACAGCCACTGATTCATCTAAAATCTGGGGTACTGACCGAAATGTATAGTGATTTCAAACCCACCCCAAAGAGAGTAGTAGGAATATTAAACTTTCCTACAGAGATGACATCCAAGCAGGCATAAGTGGCACAGCACCTGAAAAGATATGTCAGGGAGCTTAACGAGGAAAACCTTGGAAGACTTTTGAGGTTCTGCAATGGCTCTGATTTATTGGTATCTGGAGTTATTAAGGTTGTGTTTACAGTTCAGACCAGTTTCACAAGAAGGCCAATTGGACATACATGTGGGATGCTCCTAGAACTGTCTGACAGATACAAAAGCTTTCCTGACTTCCGCAGTGAGTTCAATTCCATTCTAGAGAGCAACGTCTGGGTAATGGATATTGTGTAAGCAGGAGTAATGTCTGAATTATTTCCCTTTTGAATTTAGTGAAACTGTTATTGTCACAAACACATTCATTGAAGGGATTACTATGTTCTTTGTATAAACACATATTAGGCCATACACATGATAAACACGCTTGATTAAAAAAAGCTTGTGCTATGATGCTCACTATTCACTCTTTCAATTTTTTCCAGAAACAGTGAAGGTTCAAGCTATAGTGCATACATTTTACATATAAATGAATGTCTTGAATGTTAGATGTTGAATGTTACATTCACTTCCTTTCCCAATGAGTTCACATAATGCCTATCACCACTAGGTAAATTTCTCTGTATTTTCACAGAGTTTTTAAACCTGGTGTCTGGATTTTGCCACTGCTTGGAGAAAACCCTGACTGCTGTGAATACACAAAGATTTACCAAGTGCAACCCTTCGGACAATTGTTTGTACAAGTGCTTTTTGGCGGCAGGATCTAGACTTCTCCTGTAACATTTAATAAAGGTTGAAGCATCCAGAGCATTATCACTCTTGTTCATCCAGAGTAACAGGTCCTCGCTTTTGCATGATTTTTAACTCATCCAAGCAGTTTTCAAAAGTATTTACATGACCTGAGCCACCCGTTGAAGAAGGTTGATGGTGTCTGGGGACCACCTTCTGTCTTGAGTTGCCCATATCTTTTAGACACTGGGTTGAATGACCTAATAGTAGTCTGTTTTCAGCTTACTTGCAGTCTACTGACGCTTTATTTTAAATCTTTTGGATCCCAAATGAACAGCTCTGATTAACTTTGAAAAAAACTACAGTTTCCTTTATTTTATAGGAGTTGTTTGGGGTGCTTTTATCTGGAATTTTATATCTAACTAAACACTAACTAAAACACAACATTTGTTTCTTTCGGATAGATGCTTTCAGATTATTAGTTGGATTAAACTTGGTGAATGTTGACAAACCCGCTTCCAGCATGTTTCCTGCTGTGAATCTTGACTGATTCTCAGCAACCGTAACAGGCTTGATAAAAACAAGGACGTTTTGTTGGTTTCTTGACCATGTTCTATACATTTGAATTACAAATGAACGTAAAGAACCAGTGACTTTTATTATTAGCAGATGGATTATTGTTATGTACAGAATGATTTATTTAACAGCTAAAAAACACTGGCCTAATACCGCTATGATCATGGATCTTTCACTATTTAAAATTTTTGGAATCATATTTGATGCTTCATCCTTTATTTGTCTTTGGGAAAAGTTTTACTTTTTTTGTGGAAGGATTTGTAAAAGGCAGCGTCTTGCAGGTAGTTGGGGCGAAGCAAAGCTGGCCCGTCTTTGTTTCTCTGCATCCCAACCAGAGCCAGCCAATGACTTGCTGGCAGTGACTTGTTTAAACACACAAATCAAGGACTCTAGCACAAAACAATGTGCAGCAAGGACAACTACAGATGAGGATTATGGTCCAGTGGGACACAGGAAAGGTTAAACATGAGAAGATTTCCTCTCAGGATATTAAAACACTCCTCTCTGACATGCCACACTTCCTCCCCTTCATTCCTGAGAGAGGAGAGGAGGCAGAATACAGATAAGCAGAGAGCAATTTGCACAACACAGACGTTATTCGGTCTGACTTTGTGGGACAAAGAGCACCTGAAACCTGGGTGACAGCACACAGGTTGGGTTAGGCTGTTTTGTTTTTTTATCCATTTCAGGTTTGTGAGGCGGAGAGCCTGTTTAACTGAAGGCACCATGGTGACAGTCTTTTATCTGCTTTTATCCTTCCTCTCCTCATGTCTTTGATCTCTGCTGCTACAAGTCATTTGAATTCAAAACTGAATGGAACAGAAATTATAACACATTTTCCTTTTCGACAATTGGCTTCTGCCTTGTCCTTCAGCCGCTATGGGTAATGAAGAGCTTCTGACTCCTACTGTTGATGTTCTCTTACATCACTCTAAAGAGACTCGTAGTACCTCCTAAAATAAAGTTGGTGATGCTGCATTAATGCAGTAGAATACATGAATAAACACATCCATGAGGGATAAGCTGACTGTGGAACGGCAATGGGCTGGGTCTTTTACATAGACTTAACCTTCAGTGTTTCTGGTCAAACACACTGTTGTGCTATTACACACTGTTTAAAGTTATTTAATGTTTAATAAATCACTCTCTGTCTGTTAGGTATTGTCCGGTGAATATCAGCCCAAGAGCTGATATCAGGACAATGGTTGAAAGGGATGATTCGAGCACTGCCGTTCTGTTAACAGCAAATTCAGTACACATATAGAATAAATGAGTGACAACTTCTCTTTAAGTTCAAGAATTTATTAACAGAAATAAAATGAACATCCAAAGAACATCACTGTAGAATGCTGTTTATCTGAATTAACACTATATTTCAATTAACAAATCCTCTCTATAAGGCTAATGAAACTTAACTAAAACAATGAAGATAAAAAGAAGCTAAGGAACTATGTATACACAAAAGAAACAAAAGACAAATTAAAGTGGTTGATCATCATCATCAGAATAATTCAGTGAATCCTGGTTCACTGCAGATCTAAGTTAAAGAACAAAAGTTCATCTTAAAGAATGTGAAATGGTTAAATTAGCTTAACTAATTCAGAAAAACATTTGGTATGTGTTTCAACTAATTTACAATGCAAATCCTGAGTTAAAACATTATTTGATAAAAATAATATTTTAAAGAATGATTTGCTCAGTAAAATATCAGTAAACTTCTCGTCATGATTTGTCTTTGGATGAACCCGGACACAGCACACACACACACACACACACACACACACACACAGAGCTTATCTTGAGAGTTTATTGCAACAGAGGATGATGAACGATGAAGAACCAGAGTCAGTTACCAGGCGGAGTTGTAGGGTGCAGGAGCTGGCCGACGGGAACAGCGCGGAGATGGTAACCAGGATTCGAAGGAGCTGGGATGCTGCAGAACCGGGAGTGAAACCAGAGACCATGAAGACAGAAACGACGGAGCAGAATCCAGCAGCGCAGTGGACAGGTACATTACTGAACAGACGGAGACCAAGACGTGAGGACTGGAGCCGGCGACGAGGAACAAACTGGGGTGAGTTTTATAGCAGGGTGAGCAGGTGGAGCGAGTCAATGGTTAATTGCAGCCTGACAGGTGTGCCTAATCAAGGCTGCACTGGAGGAGAAGGAGCCAGGAAATGCTCAGAGTGCAGCCTTCAGGCTGCATCATGACACTTCTAGAACACTCGATTTTATTAATGCGATTATAGCTGCGGGAGGCTAGGGGTCGCTGTAGCGATCGGTCACTAAAATCGGTTAATCCTAAAGTTACACAAAACACCTTTAAATCAACATTAACATTCCATATTAATGCGGTAATAACATAGCACTATTGAGTGATGGTGGAGCGAAACGAAACAAACCTTATGTTTGAAACGAACCGTAGGTGCGTATCCGAGAAGGACGATTGTTACCGGAAGCTAATAGCATTAGCTAGCGGACATTCGGCACTAATTTTAAAAAGCTTCGGCTTTATTTTAGTCGTAATGAGCGGACCGGATAACACAAAAATCAATATCCCATCAATGTATAAAACCCTTGTGGAGATAATGTTTGTTACAACCGTAAAAACACACTCAAATTACATCAGCAATGGCATGGTTCGAAGAACGGGAGCTACCCTGTAAGCTCCATGTGTTTCAAAAACACAGTGAAAACACATTAAGTAACCTTCTAAATAACCCATTTAACTTTCTCTGTTTATTTCTCTGGCAAACCTGTCAGTGTCTCAGTGTCAGTTTGGCTCACTTAGGGCATCCAGTTGAAGCAGGGCTCCAAGGAAACGTTGGTTATTCCATCAACGGGCAGCGGGCATGTGGATCCGGGCTAGGCGATAGTTGGAGCAGGCAGCTCCAGATCGTAGTAGAATCCCCGGCATGCAAAACTCAGCCTGCAGCAGGTGACTCCCGATCAGCCCCTCGTCTCAGCTTGGCCTGGTGAGGAAGGGAGACCACTCCGCATCGTCAGCTTTCTTGCAACAGCTGACAAAAATAAACAAAGCTGTTTCAACATTCTTTCACTTCGCAGAAGTGAGACTGCAGACTTAGCTTTGATACAGCTCCAAGCCCGGTCAGGTCCTCTGGACGAAGAGGAATTCCCCCTTTTGTCGCTCCAGGAGCAACGAGAAAATTAGTTTCACAGAAAGCACATTTTACTCAGCTTGTTCGTCTTTGAGCCCCATATGGCCCGCATGGGTGGCTGGCCTCTCCAGCGCAGACCCATCCCTTGAGATTCCACTGGCAAGAAGTAAAGATAAGTGAGGTGTAGCCTGGCTTCATAGCAGGGCGCCCTGCTGTGAGAGGCTGTCTCTGCGTGGATGTGTGAAGTTCCTTTGCTTACAACCCATTTTGATTTTTCCTCATATTACATGTTGTTCCCAATTCAATCTGATTTCTGCCCATGGCCTGATGGCACAACAGCACCAATCACAGCACTTCTAAACTAGAGTCTAATTCACCGAGTACACTCACAATGCTCACACGGGAATTCTCTAATATGCAGACCAGTAGACAATTTGGGGTTAAACGCTTTGCTCAGGTAATTAATATGTGACAGGAAGAAGCTGGAATGAAACCCACAACTTTCCGGTTGTACACAATTTCTCTTCTCCACTGTGCCACAGCCACACATGATCCCATGGTGAGCTTTTGGTCTTCAACAGGATCTCCTCCCAGTGGCATATTCCTGAAACTCTCCTGACTTATTCCGATGTAGGGTAGCAAAAGCTCTATTCCAAGCTTCACCCTGGACCGATCGCCAGTCTGTCACAGAGACGGCCACATAAACACGTAAATTCACAAAAAAAGCAAAGATGGTACACCTATAGGGTCCTAAACCACATGCCTCAACCTTGTGTACACCTCAAGATCCTGCTGATCAAAACACGAACAATGACTAGAGGCAGAAGTGAAGGAGTCCAACCCACAGTGGCATCGCACATGTAAGACTTGAAGATGCAGTTAGCTGAAAACAAAGGAACAGAATTTGATTTCTTGGTTTTTTGTATATTAATCAGGATCTGTAATTTGCAAGTAAAGATCCAAATCTGGACTCACTGATAGGCTTGTTTTCAAACTCCATATTTTTTTAGTTTTATCTGATATGTTTAGTCTAACAGAAATGCCCACAGCAAAATGAGGACTCATATAGAAAAATCTTTTCCTGTTTTGCTCCCTGCATTTTAAATGGGGATGTTCAACACAAACAGGGATGGGTATATGCAGGGAAACGTGGGTGAGTTTTCCGGCTCAGAGTAGAATAAAATCCCGATTACTTGTCTTCTTTAAACCCAAGAACAGAACGGATTTTCCATAGCGTTGAAGTCAAAAGTTCAGACTCTTTTTTTCTTTGGTATCAAATCTTCTACACATTTTCCAAAAAATAAAAAAAATAAATCAAAATAAAGTAGAGACACCCAGTTAAGCCTGTAGAAGAACTGGTGCACATGCAGACCAGTTATGGGGATGTAAATGATCACCTAGAATGTACAGCAGAAGGCACGAGTAGTGTCATCCTGATTGGAGCAGTGGTGTTACCAGACACCTTCTGGAGTGTCTGACATTCCCACTAAACGGAGTGAAAGACAGCAGACATAGACAATCCCTTACAGAGGCCTTCAGCTTTGACAGGACCACTTTCGTGTGAGTCCAAGCGCTCATACATTTTCCTGTCATGTGGTGAGTACAGTTGTTACAGTGGCGTAATATTGGAACATATAGTTAAGGTCACATTAATGTTCATGTGCTCCTTTATTTTGATCTATGGTAGCACATAAAATTATATACAGTGAAGTTTGTAGTTAATAGGTAAATGCAGGAGTGTCCACCAGCAAGTCAAAACAGTGCCACTACCACTGCAATCAGTACTTGTGTACTGATTGCAGTGGCAGATATCCTTCATTGGTGCCTGTGCTTTGGGCCACTGATCCTTTATGTGTGAAGTGGAATGAAAAGGAGACATGGTTTAGAAAAACAAATGTTCCTCAAGGATTGCTCTGTATTTAGCCCCTCCCTCTCCCACCAACTTTAACCAGCCCAGCTTCCCTCTCCCTGGTGAGAAAAAACATCCTTACAGCATGATGCAGCCTCCACCCTGTTTTACCATGTGGCTATTGTGTTCAGGCTATTGTGTCCAGACATAATGTTTTGCAAGTAGGCCGGAAAGTTCAGTTTTGGTCTCTTTTGACCCAAGCATCTTTATCCACATGTTTGCTGAATCACCTAAATTTTGATATCCATTGATATGGAAAGGGTGTAGTGCACATGCAGACCCAAATGTTGACATGTACCATAAAATAATTTTTGTCAGGAAGTGTTTTTTCAGCTGAGCAAGAAACAAATGAGCTAGTATTCAGTGCTTCATCAGAACTCTTATCCTGATTAGAGGATTTATCTCCTGATTTCTTTTGTTGAAAGGACACAGTTCATATATATGTGCTAGGTTCATCACCAAGACAAGTATACAAAAAGGAATTATATCAGTTATAATGTTTTATAACTTTCCTTTATTAGTCTTATTTCTCAAACTGTCTAAGAGAAACAGATGAATGGATGAACAGTCAGGTTGAATATTTGTGGAGAAACACCGAGCAGTGTGAAAATTGTTATTACTGGAGGTTTTTTGAGCTTGGTTTGTGTAAGGCTGAGTAGTAAACTGTCAGGTTGGATTCTACAGAGGTTGTACTATGATTTATGGTAATTTACATGTAAACAACCCCCTTACACAGGCCCTGTGTAAAAGAAAACTGCAGAATGTCCCAACTGGCTGAATGCAAGAGGCTGAGCATACCCTGCTCAGACAAGATGGATATTCTTGGACACATGCTTACTACTACAGTGTGTTTAGATACTCAAAACAAACATGTTTCTGGACTTTTCGAACCCAGAGGGGGAGGGACAGAGAACTATAGGAAAGCTGATGTACAAATGTGCTTCCCCCACTATCGTTGTTCTGGAACAGTCAAAATTTAATAGATGTTTCCAAAATCTAAAGATTGTGCTAAAATCACTTTATTTGTTTCATTGTCCCTGTCTGCCTGAAATCCTCTATCCCTGTACCTTTATCCAAAAATCAACCATCACCTGCCTTAATGCTTACCGTCCTGTTGCTCCAACCCCTGTCATCATGGAGTGCTTTGAGAGAATCTTCCTGAAGTACGGCATTCCTGCTGGCCTGGAAAGCCTGCCGTTCGGCTACAGCAAGACTCGTTCTACAGAGGATGCTATTTCATTAGCAGGTGGTGCAGCATGTGGAGAACATAAAGTTCTTGGGCATTCACATTTCCTTTGACCTCGGTTGGACTGAGAACATCTCCCTCATATTATAGAAGGCTAAACAATGGCTCCTCTTTCCCAAGAAACTGAAACAGACTGGACTTTCTACTCAGCTGCTCATAAACTTTTACAGTGCATTTGAAAGCATCTTGTGTCTCAGCATGAGTGTGGTATGGGAGCTGCATGGCAGAGAAGAGGAAGAGGATATTATCTTGTTCTCTCCTTTTCCACTTCTCTATTTTTTCACCTCCCTTTTAGTATTTTTTACATCTCTTTGTTTTCTTTTTTGTCTTCTACCTTTCCATTTTTGTGTCTCTTGGGCATTAAGACAACAATTCTTAATGCTACACTACCAGACAGGACACACACAGAGGACACACACACACAAAAAGAGAAGAGGAAGAGGTTTCAACACGGGTTTGACCCCCTGCAGTTTCCCTATGGGACTAACAGGTCAGTGGATAATGCAGTCAATTTGAAACTACACTACATCCACCAATATCTTGACACTCCAGAGATATGTGCAAGGATCCTGTTGGTAGACTTCAGCTCGGAGTTAACAGCATTCATCCTGGACATCCTCAGCACCAGACTCACCCAGCTCACTCTGCCAATCTCCACATGCCAGTCAATCACAAACTTCCTGACTAACAAGAGTCAGTAGGTTAGGCTGGGGAACTTCACATCCAGCATCTGCACTATTAGCACTGGTGCCCCCATGGGTGAGAGCTCTCCCCTATGCTTTTCTCCCTCTAAACCAGTAACTGCACCTCAGGAGACCCAATTGTCAAACTCCTGAAATTTTCTGATGACAGTGGTCATCGGCCTGCAGAGGGGAGGTTGATCAGCTCAGGTGACTCTTGTGCTGCCAGGACAACTAGCTGACAACGGCTGCTTTCTGGAGGGGGGTGAACGGGGCAGCCTACCCCCACACATACAATAACACAACATTTGAGCAGAAGGAGATAGGCTTGGGGTCTTTTCACACCCTTGTTCTCTGATTGTCATCCAGAATTTGAGGCCTGGTGGAGTAGTGGGCCATCTAGCCAGGGTCTGGGTTGGGGTTGGGCGTTGGTTCTCGTGGGTCGATTGGGACTGGGGCTGGTGCTTCTGCTCTCCTCAGGAATGGGGTGTGGGGTTCTTTTGTGGAGGGGTGTGGGGGAGGCATGACCGGCTGGTCAAGGTACCTCCGTGTTCATGGGGTAGGTTCTTGTTGGCTGGCTCGTTTGAATTGTGTTGGGCCCGTCTCTGGGTGGATGGGTTCGGGGGCCATTGTAAATGGGATCGGGGCAGGGGGGGTTGGGGCTGTGGTATGGAACTATTTTTCCCGGTTTAGGGTAGTGCTTGGCCCTGATCTCAGTTTATGGCTTGGGTGATATGCTCTCCCCCGTTCTGCTGATGGGGATTACCTCCTAGGTCTGGGGGCTGGATGCCGCTCTGGGGTATCGGTACCTGAAATTGGGAACATAGGATATTTGTGGTGAGTGCAATGTGTGTGTACAGCGTCTATTGTCATGTATGGATATGGGCATTTGTATATATGTGGGCATTAAGGTGGGAATGTGTGAATTTGACTGCTTGCCTGTAATCATGCAATGGTCTCTTTGTCAGGTTGGGCTTTGGGCTGACCCCTCTCCCCTCTCCTCACCTCGTGGGGCCTGGGCTTGCTGGCTTGGTCAGGGCCATGCTGGGGGGCAATGTGCCCTTGAGTCTCGGGTCTCTGGACACATGGTCAGATCTGGTCTGGCATAGTTGGCTGCCTGTGGAGCCCACTGCAGCCCCCGGGGGCTTCTTTACATTGTCCGGGTGCTTCTTTACATTGGCAGGTGGGGGGTTTCCTGGGGCTCTGCTCTGTTCTCTGGGATGGTGGATGCAGCTGTCGCTGTGTTGGTCCTACTTGGACTCCTGTGCCCTGGGGGCCCTTTCAGACATCTGGGGCTCTGGTATCCCCGGTGTTATGCCATCAGACCCATGAACAAAAATCCATATCAGATTGGAAGCAACAGGAGTTTGGGACCCTCACAGGCACAAAGGACCTCCCCTCTCAGCAGGGTTCCATACTATATAACTTCACTCCTACAGGACAAAGCTCAGCTCTTCTTCACTCCTTCCTGGGACTCTAAAAGAGAGAGTCTGCCCTGGACCAGCACTATGGGGCTCAGGGTCCACAAAGCACACAAGCTGCACAGAACGGGCCTTCTGTGAAACTCATCTGCCCTCGCTTCAATGGAGCGAAAAAGGGGGACATTCTCATCCTCTGCAGAGCGGAGAACCTCCCTGGCATCGGAGGAACTGCTGGAAAGAAGCTAAGTTGCACTCTGACTTCTGCGCAACCAGCTGCGAAGTACAGAATTCTGAAACAGGCTAGCCTGCTGCTGAAAAGACCAACGGTTTTCCCTGCTTTTCCACTGCTCCCTTCCTTGGATGGCCAAAGTGGACCGGGCTCACACGAGGCATTAACAGGTCTGGCAGGATTGAGGCAGGGAGAGTAAATGGTTCATTTGGAAATGTTTGTGTAATACGTACATGGTGTTGTTAACACAAAAAGCTAACGGCGTAGCTCATGCTAACATTCTGTATCAGGCCATTGCCGATATGCAGGGACGTGCAGAGACCGTTGGAGGGGCAGGTGCTCAAAGTTAAAAGACGGCACATGGGGCACGGATTTAAAACATGATACAGAAACATACCTTGCTATACAACCGGCTGAAATGTACCAACCCATACTATAAAGAATGTAACATGGAATCAAGGGCGTAGGTTTGATTTGAACTTTAACCCTAGGGACACTATTGGCCCAAAGCTTCATTGGTCCTACGCAATATGCATGCTCCTATTTCTTTATGCTTGACTTGAGCGTCAGGACGCGTTTTTTCTGTCTAAAGAGAAAAGCAGTATTTGTCAAGTGTCCTATAATTTCATGGCTTCCTACACTTGAAAAGGAGGACTTGAAGACTTCAGGAATTCACTCAGTCTTTTTATTTTCACCAATGAGTGAGAACCACTGAACAGAACAGGTGAAAAACCTACAAAACACATACAAAACATTTTAACATACATTTTAGACATATTTATCTTAATGACTAATTCCATTTTTAACCTTAAACATACATTTCTCTTACAATTTTAACCATAAACTCACAGTATTAAATTATTAAATTCCATGTCTGGTTGAATTTGAATCAAACAAATCCACACATTTTAGAATTACATTTTTCTTTTTCTTAGGACATAAGGTTTTTTACATTAGATATCTTAACATACATTTAGTGGAACCAAACTATAAAACTAACATTGCAAACTGTTACTTCAATAAATTCTTCATTTCATTTCTCAAATGCGAAACTACAGTCAAATTTGGAGGCTCTGTTTGCCTTCCTCAGCTCTGTTGCAAAACCAGCAAAGTGATTAGTGTATTCCTTATATACCTGAGTTGAGGGTGCTGCTGATTGGGCCAGATGTCTTTCACCTGCTGAGAAGTGCTGCAGAGTGGCATACTAATGTGTGTGTGTGTGTGTACACACCCAAATGTCTATTCATGCACCCACATCTAACCAATGAGCAGATCTGCGCAACAGTATTTCTTGCTACATTTATAATCATTTAATCTGGTGGCCTAGTGGTTAGAGCATTGAGCTTGGGTCCCAGAGGTTTTGAGTTCAACTCCCACAGACTACCACTCTGGGTCCCTGAGCAAGACCCTTAACCCCCGATTGCTCCCCTGGCGCCGCACAGTGGCAGCCCACTGCTCCCCGAGGGGATGGGTAAAGATGCAGAAGTGAATTTCTCCATTGTGAGATCAATAAAGTTAAATTATTATTATAAATTATAAAGCAGCTCCCGATCTGATGAATGTTGAATTGGGACTTTTTTCCCACTTTGAAGAAGTTTGCATTTGAACTTACTAGCAACAGAGCCAGACTGTAAAAACGTGCCAATTAAACCAAATATATTCAAAATATGTCTGTTGTCTAGATATATCCTGTATTTTCTTTAGAAGATATAGAAATGTGCAGAGATAAACCCCACCCTTATTTTTTTTATCTAAGATACTCTGTCTGCATCATAAAACACAGCAAAATTGTACATTCAAGGGACTGCAAGTAACTTTCTCGTATTTACTCTGCACTGGAAGTAGAAGTGTCACTGACACTGACAGCATTACAAATATTAAATTCAAACTTCAACAAATGTACAACTTGTCAGGGTTCTCTGTGCTGCTCTGCTCTAACTCTACTCCTCAGGTGTGTCTAGTTGGCTGAGGAGGCGTGGCCCACACCTGCAGCTCGTTGCAGGCGTCTTCCTCTGGCTTCTTAAGCAGAGCGCTGACAGATGGAAGACGCCAGAGCCTTAACCAGTCGTGGTACGACGTGGCCTCTGTCCCAACTCTTGGAAACCAGCTTGTGAGTTTTTTCGCTCTTTTGACTTTGACTAATTTTGGTTCTCCCTGTTTTTGTCTCAGATTTTTGGTGCTTGGAAGCACTCACCTGTCTTGACGTCTAGTCCGAAGAAACAGACCGGCAGAATCCGTCTGCTCAGATTTTGCTCTGGCGCTCCCCTCATACTTCTTGGATGTTACCCAGCGAGGCCTGAGATCCCCTCTCCCGGATTCTGCTGGTTCTGCTCTCACTCTGGTCAATCCATCTGTCACCATTGCCGACAAGGCTCGCTCAGGATCCCTCGCCAGTAACATCTGCCGCCCTCAGCCACTAGCCGCCTATCATCAGCAGAGTAGAATCACAGAGTTCCCTCGGCGCTACTCCTTCCCGGTTAGGTCCACCCAGCCCAATGGTAAGCAGCGTAGCTTCTAGCAGTTCTCCTGGTTCTCCTTTCAGAGTCACTTACTCCCTCTCTCTTGCAGACTCTCCAGCCGTGACGTTCTGACCCTGCCGAATCGCCTGTAGTTCCGTCCGTAGATCTGCCTGTTTCCTAAATAAACATCTTAAAACTGTGCTTTGCTTCCCGATCGTATCTGCATGTGGGCTCGTCACCTGAAAACCATGACAGAAGAAGGCTCTGGCCACCAAAGTCCAGCGGATACGTTCGGGCGGCAGATAGCCGCACAGCAGGAACAGATACAGTCGCTAGGGCTGGCCGTAAATTCAACACAGGAACAGCTTCAGAGATTAGCCGCTCAGTTTAGCCAGCTAATGGACACAGTCACTTCCGCGATGACGTCGCCTGTCACTCAAGACCTCAGCACCCCGCCTCCCGCCGCTCAGAGTACTGAGAATCAGAATCGGACTCCCCCACCTGAGGGCGCGTCACCTTGTCCGGAGAAGTTCTCTGGTGACAGTGGGAGTTGCGGCGGGTTCCTATTCCAGTGTAAACTCGTGTTTAACCGTTCCCCTCAGACATTCACCTCAGATCAGGTTAAGATATCTTATGTCTTACGACTATTAATGGGAAAGGCTCTTAGATGGGCTGAGGCTCGATTCCCTGATTGCCAGACATTCGGGTGTACCTTTCAGGACTTCGTTACCGAGTTTAAGACAATTTTTTCACCTGAGTTAGAGTCGGCTCAACAGTCTCGTCATCTCCTTTCTTTGAAGCAGCGCAGTCGACGCGTATCAGACTTCTCTGTGGAGTTTCGCACGGTTGCCGCTGCTGCGGGTTGGCAGCCGAGGCCGTTAAAGGCAGTATTTTTTCAGGCTCTAGATGAGACTCTAAAGGACGAGTTAGCCCGGGTTGAGGAACCTGAGGATTTTGAGGATTTTGTAGCGTTAGCTATCCGTTTGGATTCCCGGTTATGCAGTCGGAACCGGGTTAGACCGGACCAAGCCTGGCGATCATCCACTTTTTCTACGTTTACCCATAGGGAACCCCGGTCTAGTACACCACCTCCAGAACCCATGCAGTTGGGGCAGGTCGGTTTAACTAATAAGGAGCGTTGGCAGCGAATCTCAGGAAATTTATGCCTTTATTGTGGAGGTGAAGGTCATTTCCTAAGAGACTGTCCTGTTCGGCCAAAAGACCGAGTCCGCCGTTCGTAACGGGGAGAACGGTGGACGGTGACGGAACAATTCCCCGGGTAGCCACTAAGGCGCCGTCTTTTTCTCGCTTATGTTTGCCAGTCACTTTAATGTTTGACCAGGATAGTTTTGATGTTTCGGCTCTAGTAGACTCTGGTTCAGATTTTAATCTTATTGACCAAGCCATAGTGGACCAGCTCCGTGTGCCTGTCGAGCCATTACCCGAACCTCTTCAGTTCTCGTCTTTAGATGGGCAGAGGTTAACTTTGATCACCCATCGCACCCGACCACTAGTGGTGATAGTCTCTGGTAACCACCGGGAACAACTTTCATTTTTTGTTTTCCCAGTCAAGCGTTCACCCGTGGTTTTGGGTTTAGCCTGGTTAACTGTCCACAGCCCACAGTTCAACTTGGCTGAGTCCCGACTGGAATCATGGTCCCCAGCTTGTCATTCCCGTTGTTTACAGTCCGCTCGCCCCCTATCTGTTTCCCCTACCACCTTGACAGGATCCGGAGACGTTATTGACCTCTCTCGCGTTCCGGAGGAATACCACGATTTACGGAAGGTATTCAGTAAGACTCAGGCTTGTTCACTTCCTCCACATCGCCCTTACGATTGCGCCATTGACTTATTGCCTGGGGCTCCACTACCGGTGAGTCGGCTTTACAACATTTCTAGGTCAGAACGTCAAGCGCTCGAGAAGTATATAGGGGAGTCTCTAGCTACAGGGTTAATTCGTCCTTCATCCTCTCCATTAGGCGCCGGCTTCTTTTTTGTCGGCAAGAAGGACGGGTCCCTTCGACCCTGTATCGATTATCGAGGGCTCAACCAAATAACTGTTAAAAATAAGTACCCGCTTCCTCTATTATCTTCAGCTCTCGAGCCAGTCCAGAATGCCAAGATCTTTACTAAACTTGATCTGCGCAACGCTTATCATTTGGTTCGGGTGAGACAGGGGGATGAGTGGAAGACGGCCTTTAAGACCCCGTTAGGTCACTTCGAGTACTTAGTCATGCCTTTTGGTTTGTGCAATGCTCCGGCAGTTTTTCAGGCACTGGTGAATGATGTCCTTCGGGATTTTTTGAATGTTTTTGTTTTCGTCTATCTGGACGACATCCTGATTTACTCTCGTGATCTGGAACAACACAAACAACATGTTCGTCTTGTTCTCCAGCGACTATTAGAAAATCGCTTATTCGTTAAAGCCAAGAAGTGTGATTTTCACCAGACTTCTATTTTATTTCTTGGACTATTTTTAGAAAGCGGACAGGTGAAGTCAGACCCAGAGAAAATAAAGGCAGTAGTGGAATGGCCCGTTCCTGAGTCGCGCAAACAGCTCCAACGCTTTCTAGGTTTCGCTAACTTTTATAGGCGCTTTATCAGGAACTATAGTCAGGTAGCCTCCCCATTACATGCTCTCACCTCCACCAAGGTCCCTTACATCTGGAGTCCTGAGGCTCAGGAGGCCTTTAACAGACTCAAATCTCGTTTTTCCCAGGCTCCTATACTCGTTCACCCCGATCCAGCCAAACAGTTTATTCTAGAGATCGATGCCTCTAATACCGGGGTGGGAGCGGTTTTGTCCCAACAGTCTGAGGTTGACAGTAAATTACATCCTTGTGCGTTTTTCTCCCGTCGGTTGTCCCCGGCAGAGCAGAACTATGACGTGGGTGATCGTGAGCTACTAGCCATTAAACTAGCTTTGGAGGAGTGGCGGCACTGGCTAGAGGGGTCCGAGCAGCCCATCATAATATGGACAGATCATAAGAACCTCTCCTACCTGCAGTCAGCCCGTCGACTCAACTCCAGACAAGCCCGCTGGTCTTTGTTTTTCTCTCGATTTAACCTCACCATCACCTACAGACCTGGCTTCAGAAATGTCAAACCCGATGCACTTTCTCGTCAATTTGCCACCTTTGAACAGGAAAGGGAGCCGGAACCGATTCTTCCCCCTACATGTACTGTTGGAGCCCTGCATTGGGATCTGGAGGACAGGATCAGACAGGCCCAACTATTAGACCCGGACCCAGGTACAGGTCCACCTGGACTTAAGTACGTTCCCCAGTCTGTTCGTCCTGAGGTTCTACGTTGGTGTCATGATGCTAAGTTTTCCGCCCATCCGGGTATTTATAGAACCCAGTCTCAGGTGTCCCGGCGCTTCTGGTGGCCATCATGGACCAAGGATGTTAGAGAGTATGTTCTAGCCTGTCCCGTCTGCGCTCAGAGTAAGTCCTCTACCCAGCCACCTTCCGGTTTGTTAAATCCTCTCCCCATCCCCAAACGTCCATGGTCCCACATAGCTATTGACTTCGTTACAGGTCTCCCTTTGTCCCAAGGTATGTCAACTATTTTGACAGTAGTTGATCGGTTTTCTAAATCATGTCATCTTATTCCCATCCGTAAATTACCCAACGCCCTCCAGACAGCCCAGCTCCTCATAAAACATGTTTTCAGACTCCACGGCATCCCAGTTGACATCCTCTCTGACCGGGGCCCTCAGTTTATCTCCCACGTCTGGCGGCACTTTTGCTCTGCTCTGGGTGCCCGTTACACACTCACCTCCGGATACCATCCTCAGACCAATGGCCAAACTGAACGCATGAATCAACAACTAGAGACCACCCTCCGCTGCCTCACGTCATCTTCACCCTCTGACTGGAATAAGTTTTTGTCCTGGGTAGAGTATGCCCTAAACTCACACATCACCTCAGCCACTGGACGTTCACCATTTGAAGTTGCTTTAGGATATCAACCTCCACTCCTACCCACAGATGAACTCAGGATTCCCTTCACCTCCGTCAACGACTACATTGCTCGCTGCCAGGACTTCTGGAGAACCACTGTTACAGCACTCACTCGCACCGCAGAGCGGAGCAAGAGGTTCGCCGACCAGCACCGCAGACCAGCTCCCCATTATCGCCCCGGTCAGAAGGTGTGGTTATCTTCCAGAGACGTTTTGTCCAACCCGTCCGCTAAGAAGCTTGCTCCCCGGTTTACTGGTCCCTATGAGATAGAGACAATTATTAACCCGACCACCGTCCGTCTACATTTGCCCCCTCACTCCCGAGTACACCCTACCTTCCATGTTTCCCAGATCAAGCCCGTTTTGGACAGCAAATTATGCCCTCCTTCCGGACCCCCTCCACCCTCCAAGGACAGTCAGAACCCTCGCATTCTCAGGGTTGTGGATGCCCGTCGGCGAGGTAGGGGCCACCAATACCTCGTCGACTGGGAGGGTTGCAGCTCTGAGGAGCGCTCGTGGGTCTCTGCAGCAACCATCCCGAATAAGGATTTGATTTTAGATTTTTGGGCTACTCAACCCAGCACCTCTTCGTCTGGGCCGCCAGGAGGCGGCCGTTGAGGGGGGGGGGGTAGTGTCAGGGTTCTCTGTGCTGCTCTGCTCTAACTCTACTCCTCAGGTGTGTCTAGTTGGCTGAGGAGGCGTGGCCCACACCTGCAGCTCGTTGCAGGCGGCTTCCTCTGGCTTCTTAAGCAGAGCGCTGACAGATGGATGACGCCAGAGCCTTAACCAGTCGTGGTACGACGTGGCCTCTGTCCCAACTCTTGGAAACCAGCTTGTGAGTTTTTTAGCTCTTTTGACTTTGACTAATTTTGGTTCTCCCTGTTTTTGTCTCAGATTTTTGGTGCTTGGAAGCACTCACCTGTCTTGACGTCTAGTCCGAAGAAACAGACCGGCAGAATCCGTCTGCTCAGATTTTGCTCTGGCGCTCCCCTCATACTTCTTGGATGTTACCCAGCGAGGCCTGAGATCCCCTCTCCCAGATTCTGCTGGTTATGCTCTCACTCTGGTCAATCCATCTGTCACCATTGCCGACAAGGCTCGCTCAGGATCCCTCGCCAGTAACATCTGCCGCCCTCAGCCACTAGCCGCCTATCATCAGCAGAGTAGAATCACAGAGTTCCCTCGGCGCTACTCCTTCCCGGTTAGGTCCGCCCAGCCCAATGGTAAGCAGCGTAGCTTCTAGCAGTTCTCCTGGTTCTCCTTTCAGAGTCACTTACTCCCTCTCTCTTGCAGACTCTCCAGCCGTGACGTTCTGACCCTGCCAAATCGCCTGTAGTTCCGTCCGTAGATCTGCCTGTTTCCTAAATAAACATCTTAAAACTGTGCTTTGCTTCCCGATCGTATCTGCATGTGGGCTCGTCACCTGAAAACCATGACACAACTGGGCTGTAGTTACTCTCTTTAGCCCATTTCATGTAATTTATCTTAACATTCCAAACACATTTCTTACATCATATATCTGAAGTGTAGATAATAGCTTCTCCTTACCTACATCCTCTCAGACAACTAATTATTTCCCTAACAATAGTGAGATGTCAATGTTTAAATGTGCAGTAAACCTTTATACATAAGGAGCATGGAGGACCCAATACTGTACTTTGAGTAAGTTTCGTGACACCAAGACTGAATTGTTACATGAGTGGTTGTCCATTTCATCATTGAAATTAGAACATATTAATATACTATTGGTATATACTAGTAAGACTATTAAAGAACAGCAGATTCAACTTTAAGATATGTAAAGGCCTATATTAAATTAATTTTACGACCACATCAACAGATTAAATAATTATTACTTTTTTGGTGTACCAAATTACCCTCATATTGATGTAATATTTTATGGGCTAAGCCCCTGGTCATGAGAATGTCTAACTCCACCCCTGGTTTGCACTAATTTACTAATGGACAGTGTGAAAACCTTTGTACAACAAAAACAATGCAAATGGTGTTCCTCGGTTGTATTTGTCGTAATTCTAATTCTAAAAGTAGAAATAGTGAAATAAATAGCACTATAATTTTTTGGAATCCTAATTACGTTATTATAAATAAGCAAAAGTCTAAACAAAATATAGCAGTTGTTTAGGCAGCATCTAGTGTTGTTGTGTTGTATATCATGTAAAAGAAATATCACCTGCTATTATCTTATCTACAGATTAATTTATCTACACTCTCTCTCTCAATGTGGTTTACAACAGCCTGTGCCGATTCGCCCTTCGCTGCCCCTATAGGACACATCACTGTATTATGTATGACCAGCTATCCTGGCTTGCACCCTCAGCCAGAAGACTATATCATTGGTTTCAGCTTATATTTAAATGCATTTACTCTCAATATCCATATTATTTATCCCAATATTTAGTGCCTTACAGTTCTCAATATAATCTCCGTCACAACGAACAGATCTTCTTTACTGTCCCCAGAGTTAAGAGAGAATCTGGGAAACATGCTTTCTGTGTTAAAGCCCCTCGTGATTGGGACAGCCTTCCTGCATCTATCCGTTCGCTTACGTCTTTTCCTCTGTTCCGAACTGCTTTGTTAACACATCTTCAGAATAACTTACTTGTCTATGTTTCTAGTATTTTAGACTTAGCAGTAATATGTGTCATGTTAGTTATGGCTGTATGAATGTGTCTTTATGTAGAAATATGCATAAAAAAAAAAGAAATATACATATCTAGTAATGTCAGTTATATTTGGGATTATTGTGCCACACTTAATACCACTCCTAAAATGGTTGACTTTCAGAGCATCATCATGCTGAGTCTAAGATTATATAAGGTTTTATTGTTTAGTGGTATAAATACTGCAGTTTGGGAACCACTGTGATTTACTTTACTCTTTCTGTGTCGAGGGGGATAGTGAGAGCTTCTGTGTGTGTGTGTGTACGTGTGTGCGAGTGCGTTGTGTTTTTTTTTTGTTTGTATCATGTATATTGTATCTACTCTGTTGTTCTACTTTTCTATATTGTTTGGATATGTTACTGAGGACCCCCATGAAAACGAGATGTTTCATCTCATGGGGTTGACCCTCTAATAAATGTTTATAAATAAATAAATAAATAAATTGATACCTGAACTGCATCAAAGGGTCAACAAAAATTAAAGCAATAATAGCAACAAAATATGGTAAAAGGGAAACCCTCACCTTTTTCAGGCAGCTGTGGCTAAGAATCAGAATTTTTAATAGCCTACAGTCTTTGCTTTTCCATCTTTCCAGCAGTCTTCAGAACTCCTGCCTGGCACAGAATGTTTAGTTTTATAAAACAGATTAGGTTTCTGTTGATAAATGTATTATACTTCAGAATTAGATGCTATTTTGAGATGCTACCGTTGGTTGCTTACATTTCTCAAGT
The DNA here is from genome assembly GCA_037039145.1 of Fundulus diaphanus. NCBI lineage: Eukaryota > Metazoa > Chordata > Actinopteri > Cyprinodontiformes > Fundulidae > Fundulus > Fundulus diaphanus. Next base: position 50,019,969 of record CM073124.1, on the reverse strand, counting down.
TCAACAAATCAACACAGTCACTCCTGCTTCTTTAAAGAACTGCACTCAGTGGCTTTCCCCTATTTTAGTGCAGATAATATTTAGTTTCTTAACTGGCACTAGTTTCGTAGTCTAGTATTAATTGTGGTAACCGCAGTATCCCAGTATGAATCAAAACTTAAATCTCGCGCTCCGAGCAAGCACGCACACGCACGCACTAGAAAACAGCCAATCAGTGACAGTGGAGTTAAACAGCACAGAGCACAGTCACGTGTGCTGCAGATTTAAAGGGGCAGGACAGACCGGGCAGAGCGGCAGCGCAAGGCAGCGGAGCTGCGAGAGGAAAAGAAGGGCAGAGTGAGGGCACGTTATGTGGATCATGTAACCGGCCACGGTTACCGTGGCACGGTAGATCTAAATAATTATTGCTTTTGGACATGCACACACACACACACACACACACACACACACACAAACACTCACACATAAAAAAAAACACTGACAAAAGGGCGCTTTGGGCATCAAGGGGCAAAGGGGCAGGTGCTCAAGCCCCCTCCCCCACCCCCCCCCCCCCTGCACGTCCCTGCCGATATGATTCGAGTGTGTTTTTATGGTTATAACAAATGTTATCTCCACAAGGGTTAATGTCCCCGATTTTACCGAGGGGGAAAATGTTGCGTGTAGACTGTTAGCTGTTGCGCGCAGAAACAGGTGTTACGGTAGCTGGCTGCGCTGCTCTTAACATAAAGACGAGGAACAAGAAGGGCGGTAATGATCCCTTTGGATCATTACCGCCATAAACTGTCAGATGCAACCTGTCACAGAGACATCATCAACCACTAAGTCATATAAACTGGGTTTATTAAATATTAGATCTCTGTCAGGAAAATCCCTTTTAATTAATGACTTCATTATTGACAATAATCTTGATGTAATGTTTTTAACAGAAACATGGCTGCATGAATTTAGTGAAGCAGCTATACTGATCGAGACGACTCCTCCCAACTACAATTTTCTTTGTGAGAGCAGACAGCAAAGGAAAGGTGGAGGAGTAGCAACATTGTTTAATGAATCACTAAAATGTAAAAAGGTGTTTTTGGGAAAATTTGACTCTTTTGAACATTTGGCTCTCCAGGTAAAGAGCTCGGTACAAACTATGTTTCTGAATGTTTACAGGCCTCCTAAGTCCACATAAAACTTTTTTAAGGATTTTAGTGACCTGCTGTGATATGTGTTGATTATGACTGTTTAATTATTGTGGGAGACTTCAACTTTAACGTTGACAACCCTGAAGACAGAAGTGCAAAAGAACTGTGTGACACACTTAGAAACTTTGGTTTAAGTCAACATGTTAAACAGCCAACACACAAACAGGGACATATTTTAGACTTGATCATCACTAAAGGTCTAAAAATTTCACAGGTCAATGTAACTGATGTTGCCCTATCTGGTCACTTTTCTGTTACCTTTGAAAGCATCATTTCCAGTGATTCATTTAGCCAAATGGACATCGTAAGAAAACGTACCTTTAAGGACAATGCCACGGAAACTTTTATTCAAGCTTACTCTGATACTTCAACCTTGGGCTGCAACTCAGTAGATGAGCTAGTAGCTAACTTTCAGTCCAAAGTCTCAGACATCATTGACTGCATTGCTCCAGTTAAAGTGAAAGTTCTTTCCGGGAAGAAAAAATCTCCTTGGAGAAATGCTCCAGCAGTTAGAGGTGAAAAAAGGGAGTGTCGGAAAGCTGAACGCAGGTGGAGAAAGAACAGACTGCAGGTTCACTATGACATCTATAAAGAGAGACTTTACAGATATAACTTACAATTGAAAAATGCAAGAGAATCTTTCTTCTCTGAGATCATCAAGAAAAACAGCAATAATGCTCGTGTCTTATTTTCCACAGTCGACAGGCTAACAAATCCTCCTGTGTCCATGACTTCCGAACTCCACTCCACCAGGGCCTGCAATGAATTTGCTAACTTCTTTACTGAGAAAATCCTAAAAATTAGAGGATCATTTTGTACTACCATATCAACTCCAGAACCAAAGCTGTATTCAGCAGGAACTATTTCTGACAAAAGGTCCCATTTCAGCGAAATAAACCACAAAAGCTTAGAGCAGATCATTCAGCAGCTAAGTTCCTCTTCATGCAGCCTTGATGTTCTCCCCACAGCTTTCTTTAAAAAAGTTTTACCTGGCATAGCGTCTGATTTGACCCAGATAATAAACACGTCCCTTCCGTCAGGTGTTTTCCCCCAGTCCCTAAAAAATGCAATTATCAAACCACTGTTTGATAATTGCATTTTTAAAAAGAACAATTTAGACAAACTACTACTCCAGAACTACAGGCCCATCTCAAACCTCCCCTTTATCAGTAAGATTATTGAAAAAGCTGTATTTCAACAATTAAACACCTTCTTAACAACGACCAGCCGCTTTGACGTTTTCCAGTCTGGCTTCTGTGCTCACCACAGTACAGAGACCGCCCTTATCAAGGTGTTTAATGACATCCATATAAATACAGACTGTGGAAGAACCACAGTGCTGGTTCTGTTGGACCTCAGTGCAGCATTTGATACTGTCGGTCACTCCATTCTGTTAGAGCGCCTGGAGAACTGGGTTGGCCTCTCTGGTACAGCTCTCCAATGGTTTAAATCCTACTTAAAGGACAGGGACTTTTTTGTGTCAGTAGGTAACTTTACATCCCAGACGACAAAAATCACATGTGGGGTTCCCCAAGGGTCCATTCTGGGTCCCCTCCTCTTCAATATCTACATGCTCCCCCTAGCTCAGATAATAAAAAATAACAACATCAGCTACCATAACTATGCAGACGACACACAGCTTTACATCACCATGTCACCAGGTGACTATGAACCAGTTCAGGCACTCAGTAAATGCCTAGAAGAAATCAATACGTGGATGTGCCAAAATTTTCTTCAGTTGAATAAAAACAAAACAGAAGTAATAATTTTTGGACCAATAGAGGAGAGATCAAAAGTTAGCACACAGCTTCAGCTGCTTCAGTTAGGAACCACTGATCAGGCCCGAAACCTGGGTGTAGTGATGGACTCAGACCTGAACCTTCAAAAGCATCTAAAGACAATTACAAGGTTGGCTTTGTATCACCTGAGGAACATTTCCAGGATTAAAGGACTAATGTCTCAGCAGGATCTGGAAAAACTAATCCATGCGTTTATTTTTAGTAGAATTGATTACTGCAACGGTGTTTTCACAGGTCTGCCTAAAAAGTGGATCAGACAGCTGCAGCTGATCCAGAACGCTGCTGCCCGCATCCTCACTCAGACTAAGAAAGTAGAACACATAACCCCAGTTCTAAAGTCCTTACACTGGCTCCCTGTATCTCAGAGAATAGACTTTAAAATACTTCTGTTAGTCTATAAATCCCTAAATGGCTTAGCACCTAAATACATCGCAGACTTGTTATCAGCGTATAAACCCTCCAGACCACTCAGGTCTTCTGGCTCCAGCCTACTCTGCATACCTAGAACACGAACCAAACACGGAGAAGCAGCATTTAGTTCCTATGCTCCACTTATCTGGAACAAACTTCCAGAAAACTGTAAAAGTGCTGAAAGCCTGAGTTCCTTTAAATCGAGATTAAAAACACATTTGTTTAAAATTGCCTTTGAATGTTCAAGTTAAACTGTTTTAAAATGTTCAATGTTCAAGTTAAACTGTTTTAAAATTACTTTTTTTTCCTACATTCTATCCCTACTTGCTTTTATTCCTATATTTTAATCATGTAAAGCACTTTGCATTTTCTCTGTACTGAATTGTGCTATATAAATAAATTTGCCTTGCCTTGCTTTGCCTTGCCTTGCCTTGCCTTTGGATGTCAGCTGCTTTTAAAACACGAAGAAGAAGAAGAAGAGCGCACCACTTTTAAAACAGAAGAAGAAGAAGTGGAAGTTCATTGTGAACCGGTGGCAACTGATGGGGAGCTGCTGTGTCATGGTAAGTGTGTTAAACGATTCAATTTATTTGGATCGGGCTGATCCTGTGAGAAATGTTTGGTTTGTGTCCAGGTTAAAAAAACAATTAATAAAACGTAAGACAAGACCACGAGTTGCTGCTCACATTAGTAAAAGACGCTTGGATAAAATGTAACAGAATGATTGAAAACTTCTTATAAGGCGCTAATCTGGTACGCTGGTTCGCAGGGATCAACAAGGGTTCGTCTAAAGATGTTTCAGAACTGATTGGTGACCTTTAGTTTATATTTCAGATAGTTATTATAAGTAGAGTTATTGCAAGTTGTTTTGATGATTTATGGTTGTGATTTATGAGCATAGACTTTCAGTTTTAGGTTTGCTTTTGTACTACTCAGTTTGGATATATGAAAGTTCCTCATGAAAAAATAGGAGTCAGTAACTGAATGAGACAAGATCTGCATGATCTGAGAATGACGGAGGAAGAGATAATCACCTGTTTAATGTCCATTTATTATGTTGTTTTTGCTTGTAGCTCCAAATATTGTGGTAATTAGCATTTTTAATATTTAATCAGATGAGATAATAATAAAAATATTAATTGGAAGTTTTCATGTTTTACATTCTAATGTTTTTGGAAGTGATTTTAATTATATAATGTCTCTGTTTTAGAATAATGTAAGATTGATACAAGAGGAGAGAGGAAGAAGATAGGAAGACAGAAGATTAAATGAGAGTGGAAGAAAATAGGAACACTGATAGAAAGAACGGTTGACAAGAAGGGAGAAAAATTTACTTAGAAGAGTATTAATAAAGTTCAAGTGATAAAGCGTTGACATGATTTGAGTGATAAAGTAATCTATTGAGTAATGTAGTGTGCAAAGTATGCTATGCAAAACAGAGTGACTTAGGTTTGAGTTGATTAGCCCAATTGTCTGAGGATATAACCTCTCTCTGAGTCTCTGTACTGAACATGAGTTTCACTGCACTTCCCTAGCTGTGGCAGAATGAAGAGGCAGTTTAGTAGTATTTTTTTCTTGTGTTTTAAAAATTTCTGTTCCGCACATAATATATCTTCTTCTCCTCTTATTTTATCCAGACCTCTCAGGCCACAATGCCTTATTACTGTGGCTGATGGCTCTTCAGAGACAGAAGGCCTTGAAGAAACCAGAGATGATCACGTGTTAGCTGACTGACTGACCGGAGTTATCTCACCTTATACGAGCAAAGACTATACTTGCACATCAACTACTACCATACACATAATGTAGTTATACACACTTTATGTAAGTTAATACATGCTCATGCTGCACTACACACACAATCACTTGCATTTATGTCAAGGGGATTTCCAAGTCTGTTTGAACATGTTTAACACCTTTTCACCTCACATCACCACAACCCATTTTCTCATCCCAAACGAGCTCTATGCACAGCTCCACCTCTTCCTGAACTTCATAAATGGTAAATGGACTGAATTTATATAGCGCTTTTCCAGTAATGCTGACCACCCAAAGCAAACTTCAGCATCTCATTTGTTTCCTGCCTTTCATTACTGGACAGTCTGATTAATCCAGGTGTGTCTGACCTCAGTACCCAGCCAGACACACCTGGATTAATCAGCTTGTCCAGTGTTGAGAATTAAAAAATATATCTTAGTTGGGGTTACTGAGGAAAGCAGAGTGGTGGCTGTCTCCCCCTGCTCCAGCGTAAGATAAACATAGAGTTTTATGGCCCCCGAGGGAGGTGGTCAGGCCAGAAGAGTTTCTTTGTTTGAACCAGATTACCCCTCCTTCCCTAATTTAGAGGAGGGCAGACACTGTAGTAAAAAGGATGTTCTTCCAAAATTAATTTAGACAGACTTCTGGACTGCGCGGTAAAAGATCTTGATTGGTAATATAACTCTGTCTCCATATTTAATTTTTATAGATTAAATATGCTTATTATACTGTTCTACCTCTTGATCAATGTTTCTTCATTTATAGCCAAATCTAGAATCGGGGCAAGATGGGTTTGCAATAAGACATGTAGTTGTAACGTTTCTGGCACTGGAGATGCTGATTGCAATCAGCACACCTGTGTTTTTCTCCGCCCTAGCTGCTTATAAGCTCCGCTCCTCGCAGCCTCCAGTGCCAGAACGTCTCTAGCCATACGGTGAGCGCTTCCAGCCTTGTTATTTGAGATCCTGTCTGCCTGTCTACCTCTCGACCTGTTTTTGCCTCTGTTTTTTGAAACCAGTCTGCCCCCTTTTGGATTTGTCTGCCTGCCTGGGTTCTGCCTGTCAGCCTCAGAGATCTAGACTGCCTTTCTGTGTTTCTGACCCCAGCCTGTCTGTGAGTAAACGAGATTGCCTGCCCCCCTTTCTGTCTGTGCTTTTTGGATTTTGGACCTGGACCTGGATTTGGATACTCTGTTGGACTATCCCTTGGAAACCGCTGCCTGGATCAAACGGATTTCCCCCTCGACAAGGACCCGGACCGGACCTGGATAAAGAGCCCTGGATAACCCCCTCTCGGACCCCATCGACATCAAGAGTCAGAGCTCTGCCCTCAGTGCGGCCAGGTTAGTGACCCTGCTTCTCTCTCACCTACCTGTCTGTTCCTGCTGGTCACTAACCTACCACTCTGCCTTCAGGAGTTGCCAGTCGCAGAGTGCGAGCCGTGCCAGGGGACCGCGCCGCCAGCGTCTAAATAAAGACTGTTAAAGTTTTGTACTCACTTGTTTTCGGGTATTTCTTGGGTCCATCCAAATTCATCACAATACGTTCTGGCCCAGAAACATGGACCCTGTACCCGAATCCCAGTGGCGCGCGGGGGTAGAGAAATCCATTTCAGACTTAGAAACCGGCGTTTCGGAGATTTTAAGTCCTCTTCGAAGTCAGGGAAGCCCGCAGCCTTCACTTCCGCAAGCAGCTTCCCCTAGCGTCAGAGTCTCGTCAGAGCCCCGTCTCACTCCGCCGGGGATGTTTTCTGGTGATCCTGTCATGATTTGGGTTTTTTCTGGTTTATGTTTAAGGTATTTTGCCCTCCTTCCTTAGGTTCTCTGGTTGCTTTGAGTTTTGTCTTGTCTAGGTTCTTGTTTACTGTTAGTTTATCCTGTTTTAGTCTTAGCTTTATTTTCTGTTTTAGGTTTGTACTTCAGGGTTGTTTTGTTCTTTATTAGATCGTGTGTAGTTTGTTTCTGTCCACTTGTCTTGTCAGCTTTTTAGATTTGTCTGATCTGTTCTTGTTTTGAGCCTCAGCACTGATGTCTGGTCTAATTACTTATTCTGCACACCTGCCTAACTCCACCCCTGCTGCAATCACCTCTCACCGGTTTCACCTGCTTCCACCTCCATATAAACTGTTGAGACCAGACATCAGTGCCAGGTCGTCTTGTTGAGTGTAGGTGAGTTCTCCTCTTGCAAGTTCTGTTATGTTTTGCTTTTTGGATTTTGAACCACCTTGTCTCCAGAAATCTGTGCCATCCTGTTTTTGTCTGTTCCTGCCCTGCCTGCCCAACTGGACTGTTTGTTTCTCTGCCCTTTTTGGTTTTTGGATTTTGTTAATAAATATTCTTTTACCGAACCTCTGCTGGTCTAGTTGAATTCTGGGTCCTCTGCTCTGATTCATGACAGATCCAGAACATTGTAGGGCTTTTCTCACACAATGTGAGATACATTTCGAGTTGCAACCTTCCTCATTCCCCTCAGACCGGTCCAAGATAGCCTATGTGATTTCTTTGCTAGCCGGCAAAGCCAGGTTATGGGGAACTTCCGAGTGGCAAAATGCCTCACACATCTGCCACTCATATCATGACTTCTCCAAGGAGCTTGTAAGAGTTTTCAGCCCCTTGTTGCCCTGCCGGGAGTCCTCTAGGGGGCTTCTGACCCTGAGACAGGGGGATAGATCAGTGGCAGATTATATTATTGATTTTCACTTATTGTCTGCTGAGAGCCTATGGAACGAGTTTGCTCTTATGGACGTTTTTATTTTTGGTCTCAATGAAAAAATTAAGGATGAGCTCGCCACTCGAGAGTATCCTAAATCCCTGAAACAGCTCGAGGAGCTGGCTAACAGAGTGGACCTCCGCCTCATGGAACGGCGAAGGGAACGTCGTTCGACCGTATCTAACCTTCCCCGAGTGCCGGCCCCTTCCCCGGTGATTTCTCCAGCTTCACAGAAACCTTCAGAGCCGGAGCCCATGCAACTGGGCAAGGTGGGTCTCACTAAGGATGAGTACCAGCGCAGGCAGCAGCAGAGACTTTGCCTCTACTGTGGAGGGACAGGTCATCAGGTCCGGAACTGTCCGGTAAAAGACCAAGCTCAGTAGGGGGTGGGGCATCCCTACTGAGCTACACCAAACTTGCTGTCCCTCCCAACCGTTTAATTCCAGCTACCTTGACTTTTTCCTCACAATCCCACAGTCTCTCTGTTTTCATCGACTCAGGAGCCGACACTGAGTTTCTGGATGAAGGCCTGGCCAGGAAGCTTAACGTCCCACTTCAAAGCGCTTCTGCAGCCCGTAGTGTTCTCGCTCTGGATGGGCACGAGCTCAACCAATCATGCCTCGTCTCCGAGCCTGTGGAGATTACCTTGGGAGGTAATCATAAGGAGAGACTTACCTTTATGGTTATTGACTCCCCGCAGGTTCCAGTGATCCTGGGCGCTACCTGGCTCCGCAAGCACAATCCCCAGATAGACTGGCGTCGTAACGAGATTACAGGTTGGGCTTCGTCTTGTTCAGAGTTCTGTTTATCCTCCGCTCAGCCTCTCCGTTCTTCCGAGGGTAAAATAGATGAATTTTACCCAGACCTGTCCAAGGTTCCGTCTGTGTACCATGATTTAAAGGAGGTTTTTAATAGGGCCAAGGCCACGAGTTTACCTCCTCATCGCCCTTATGATTGTGCGATTGACCTGTTGCCAGGCGCCGCTCCGCCCAGAGGTCGCCTTTATTCACTGTCCCCCCAGAGTCCCAGGCCATGCAGGACTACATTAATGAGTCCCTAAGGGCAGGCATCATTCGCCCTTCGTCCTCTCCAGCTGGGGCGGGGATTTTTTTTGTTGAAAAGAAAGATGGCTCCCTCCGCCCTTGCATTGATTATAGGGGCCTAAACAATATTTCGGTATAAAACCGATACCCAATTCCTTTAATGAACACCGCTTTTGACCAGGTCCAAGGGGCTCAGGTTTTTACCAAGTTGGACCTTCGCAACGCCTACCACTTAGTCCGGATAAAGGAGGGTGACGAATGGAAGACCGCGTTTAACACCCCTACCGGCCATTATGAATACCTGGTGATGCCTTTTGGCCTTACTAACGCTCCAGCAGTGTTTCAAACCCTGGTTAACGAGGTTCTTGGGGACATGATCGGCCAATTTGTATTTGTTTATCTTGATGATATTCTCATCTATTCCAAAGACCTCGCTACTCATAAACAACACGTCCGCTCCGTCCTTCTCCGCCTACTTCAGAATCAGCTTTACGTGAAGGCAGAAAAGTGCGAGTTCCACACTACATCTACCTCCTTCCTTGGTTTTATTTCATCGCCTGGGCAGATTGCCATGGATCCAGCCAAGGTTCGGGCCGTAACTGAGTGGCCGACCCCGGTGGATCGTAAGCAACTCCAGAGGTTTCTGGGGTTTGCTAACTTTTACAGGAGGTTTATAAAGAACTACAGTCAGGTCGCTTCTCCTCTCCACGCCCTTACCTCTTGCAAAGCCAAATATCTCTGGAATGAACAGGCAGACAAGGCTTTCAGGCTCCTTAAGGAACTGTTCACTTCAGCCCCGGTCCTCGTTTCTCCCGACCCAGAGAAACAGTTTGTGGTGGAGGTGGATGCGTCTAGCTCTGGTGTTGGAGCCATCCTCAGCCAGGAGGGTGATGATGGTCGTTTTCACCCCTGTGCCTTTTTTTCCAGGAGGCTATCTAAATCAGAGCAGAACTACGATGTAGGCAACCGGGAACTTCTGGCAGTTAAACTGGCCCTAGAAGAATGGAGGCACTGACTCGAAGGCTCCAAGACGCCTTTTTTAGTCTGGACCGATCATCGCAACCTGGAGTACCTGAAGACAGCCAAAAGACTCAATCCCAGGCAGGCCAGGTGGGCTCTATTTTTTAGTCGATTCAGCTTCACCCTCTCCTACAGGCCGGGGTCGAAGAACACCAAGCCAGACGCCTTATTGAGGGTCTTCGAGGCGAACGAGGAGGATCCGGAGGAGGAACGGGGGTTCATTCTACCGGATTCTGTGAGGTGTGCTGTCTCCCGCCTAGGACTTGAGAGGGAGGTAAGGGAGTCCCTGGCCTCTGTTCAGACGCCCGAAGCCTGTCCTAAGGACAGGCTCTTTGTTCCTCCAGACCTCAGACCAAAAGTAATAGAATTTTGTCACAGCTCCCGATTATACGGCCATCCAGGCGTCAGTAAGACCATTCGACTCATCAGATCCCAGTTCTGGTGGCCGTCCCTGGTCAAGGATGTCGGGGAGTTTGTTGCCGCCTGTTCCCCCTGCAGTCAGGCTAAGGTGTCTCGTCGTCCCCCTTCGGGGTTGCTTCATCTTCTCCCAGTCCCTCCTCGACCGTGGTCCAGCCTCTCAATGGACTTTATCACGGGTCTCCCTTCCTCTGACGGTCACTCAGTCATCCTCACGATAGTTGACCGTTTCTCTAAAATGGTCCATCTGGTCCCTTTACACAAACTTCCCTCTGCCAAGGAGATGGGTCTCATCCTTGCCAAGGAGGTTTTCAGGCTGCACGGTCTGCCCTCTGACATTGTGTCAGATCGGGGTCCCCAGTGTGTGGCCCGTTATTGGCAAGAGTTTTGTGCTATGCTGGGGATCTCTGTGAACCTTTCCTCCGGTTTCCACCCCCAGACAGACGGCCAATCTGAGAGAATGAACCAGGAGGTCGAGACCCAGGGGTTTCCAGGGGTCAGACCCCTCCAAATGGGCGCAGAACTTACCTTGGGTGGAACATGCGATTAACGCTACGCCCTCCTCCTCTACTGGTCTCTCTCCCTTCTATGTGGTTTACGGGTTCCAACCACCAGTATTTACCACAGAGGAGATAGAATCCAGAGTCCCGTCCGCCCGTCTCTCTGCTTTGAGATGTCGGCGTGCCTGGAGAAGGGCCAGGAAGGCCATACTCGCCGTCTCACAGTCAGGCCCGTGCAGCCAATCGTCGGCGGGTTCCAGCCCCTACCTACCGAGTGGGAGATAGGGTTTGGCTGTCCACCAGGATTCTTCCTCTGAGTGTGGACAGTAAAAAACTGGCACCACGCTATATTGGGCCATTCCCTGTCACCAAGATCATCAACCCGGTGGCGGTCCGCCTCCGTCTGCCTTCTACCATGAAGGTTCATCCCACCTTCCACGTGTCCCGTATCAAGCCTGTCAACACCTCCAGTCTGTCTCCCGCCACCACGCCCCCACCTCCCCCCCGCCTGGTTGACGGCTCTCCGGTTTATACCGTGAAGAGGATCCTTAAGTCCCGTAACTGGGGTCGAGGCACCCAGTACCTCATCGACTGGGAAGGTTATGGGCCTGAGGAACGGCAGTGGGTCCCGTCCCGCCACATTTTGGACAAGTCCCTCATTAGGGATTTTCACAGAACCCATCCGGACCAGCCTGGGGCGTCTGGAATCCGCCCTTGAGGGGGGGGGCTCTGTAACGTTTCTGGCACTGGAGCTGCTGATTGCAATCAGCACACCTGTGTTTTTCTCCGCCCTAGCTGCTTATAAGCTCCGCTCCTCGCAGCCTCCAGTGCCAGAACATCTCTAGCCATACGGTGAGCGCTTCCAGCCTTGTTATTTGAGATCCTGTCTGCCTGTCTACCTCTCGACCTGTTTTTGCCTCTGTTTTTTGAAACCAGTCTGCCCCCTTTTGGATTTGTCTGCCTGCCTGGGTTCTGCCTGTCAGCCTCAGAGATCTGGACTGCCTTTCCGTGTTTCTGACCCCAGCCTGTCTGTGAGTAAACGAGATTGCCTGCCCCCCTTTCTGTCTGTGCTTTTTGGATTTTGGACCTGGACCTGGATTTGGATACTCTGTTGGACTCTCCCTTGGAAACCGCTGCCTGGATCAAACGGATTTCCCCCTCGACAAAGACCCGGACCGGACCTGGATAAAGAGCCCTGGATAACCCCCTCTCGGACCCCATCGACATCAAGAGTCAGAGCTCTGCCCTCAGTGCGGCCAGGTTAGTGACCCTGCTTCTCTCTCACCTACCTGTCTGTTCCTGCTGGTCACTAACCTACCACTCTGCCTTCAGGAGTTGCCAGTCGCAGAGTGCGAGCCGTGCCAGGGGACCGCGCCGCCAGCGTCTAAATAAAGACTGTTAAAGTTTTGTACTCACTTGTTTTCGGGTATTCCTTGGGTCCATCCAAATTCATCACAGTAGTAGCAGGCCGGTAAACCCAATCTTTATCATAGTGCCGTGCCCGTTGAGTTTGGTTTTAAATAATGAGACATTTTTGACTTTGGGCGCGAAGGAGCGATCATTTGCAGCACCACAGGGTCGACCCGAATAGGTAAGAGATTTTTGATTCTCTTTTGGCAAAATGTTAGATGCTTAGGCAACATTCTTTAGGTGGTGCTGTGAATGAGAAGCTTTCTTCTCAAAATATCAGAGGTTGAACAGAGCAACTTTTATAAGAGGTTTGAATGGAATTTATGTTGAAACTTACAGTTGAGATACTTAAATGGTGAGACTGTAGGAAACTGGAAATTACAGTTGAGATACTTAAATGGTGAGACTGTAGGAAAATGGAAATTACAGTTGAGATACTTAAATGGTGAGACTGTACAAGGAAGAAAATAGAAAACATGCAGTCGACAATCCTTACATGGTGAGACTGTAATAAAACGAAGTAAAAAAGACATAAAAAGCAAAGACAAAAAATAGGTCCGGGGATTGGCCAAACGGCAACCAGCCTGTCAAACTGGTAAGATTAGGGCTGAGGTGTGCGCTGCCTCTTGAGAATTAGGGACACTCAAAAAGTAGCAGGGAATAGGACGGCCGAGATACGTAACATCTTTAAGGTGAGGCTAAGAGCAGCAAGACCCTGAAATGGTGAGCTGTTATAGAAGAAAAGAGATTGAAAAGGGTCCCCAGGAGAACAATTAAATTGTTCTCTAGCATCAGAACGGGGATTCTGATTGCACGACGGTTAGACCGAGGTGGTATTTAAATGAATAGTTGGTTCCGTCGACTACGGACAGGTCAAACTGTTCCTTCCGTGATGCGCCAGGCTGTCTGTCTTAAATGTTGTTTTGTTACGTCCTGTCCAATGTTTTGTCTCGGTGAAAACTGGATCCATTGTGTGAGCAAACTGAAAGCGGAGTCCGCGGCTCCTATGTGAGTTTGTCTGTGTGTGTGTATTTCTGCTGAGGTGTGTGCGTGTCATCAGGATGGTGTGAATTTCTCCATGTGCATGGACCCCAAGATAACAGCAGTGCTATGGAGCTGATTGCATTTGATTAAGTAATATGTGATGGGTAAAATATGGGTAAAAAACTAAGGGGAATTTAGAAATCATTAGAAAAAAGGTCGATGCATTAATGATGTTTGTTGAAGTGCAGGAGAAGTTTCAATGCAGTAAAGTGTTTGAGGTATTGGCTGCAAGCTGATTGGGTGAGTTGCATTGGGAAGCACACGACTGGCTACATCTTGGTGAGTTTTGGAGTAAATTTTTATTTTAAACTGTAGCCTAAAAGTTAGAAAGAGGTTAGAAGTTTGGAACAGTTGTTGAAAATCTGGGAGAACATTACACATTTGTTTGAGGCTTTAAAGATTGGGTAAAAACAAAAAAGGGCAGATACCTTTTGTAAGGGTGTAATTTTAACTAGCGTTATCTATTGCAAAATAGCATTTTAAAATGCCTAATGAACGTATACGCTTTTGTGAATAACATATAATTTGCGATTAAATAGTGATTGAAAGGTTTTCACTGTTTGATAGCCCTAGTTATCATAGATAAATAAATAGATATAATTTATCAGACTTAAATCTAGCTGATTAACAGAGTGCAGAAAATAGCCACCCTATAAACTTCTGCTCATTTGCAAGCCTGGGAAAACACGAGTAAGCAAAACTAAAAAGTTGAGGTTAAAATTTACCTTACTAGTGTGGGCAAAAAGATATTATGGTTGATTTGACGGATTATGTTAACACTGCATTTAGTCATGTGTCAATTTTGAAGTTATCCTCAATTGAAGCACCTAGAATTGAGGAATCTATGACAAATGTTAATGGCTTGCATTATTTTATTATAGATACTGATATTGCAGAACGACAGAAACTAGTAGATACAGAAAATATTACGGGATCATCACAGGACGGTCCCCAAATTATTCATTATATGTAATTACATTTTCATAGTCCCACGAAATGCAGATGTCCTTGTCACACAGTAATTTAAGAACAGAGGAATTTTCTAGTTGTTCACTTGGTAACATGAAACTTCTGGTGAATAAACTTCCCAGTATCAGTGCTGGTGGTCAAACATGGCTGGCCGAATTACAAAATTTAGCCAAAGGCTTAAACCTGGCTCTCGGTGATTTTAGAGCCATTTTAAGACTTTCTGTGTCTGCGTCTGTAATAGCTGTCATCGAAAATGTTGCTCAATCGTCCCACATGCCTGATGACATTTTATTGTCTTCAGTAATTTCTTCCTTGGAAGTTGCAATTACACAGCACTTTCCATTATCCACATCAATAGAGCTTCCTGAATTCGCCTGGGACCTGCAACAGCGTCCTAAAGATTACATAACTCAAGCTGCAGAGAAATGGATCAAACACACAGGTGTGGATCCTAAAACAAATTGCTCCAATCTGGGTGAATTATTTAGAGGGGCAGTTTTGGATGGGGTTCCTTCTTTAGTGTCCCTGTGTCACGTTTTGTAGACTGAACCCGAACACAACCACAGCAGAGTATAGTTTAACAGTTTATTGAAGTTTGTGGATAGTGGAGGAAGGTGCTGAGCTGAAGCAGGAGGATGGTGAAGGCAGGAACTGGCAAGCAGGTTGGAACCAGAGCATGGAGGCAGCAGAACCAAAAGCACAGCAGAATGGAGACTTGGAACCAGGCTGGGCCAGCAGCACGACAGAATGGAGACTTGGAACCAGGTTGGACTCACAGCACGACAGAATGGAGACTTGAAACCAGAACTACAGCAGGCTGGCGGAGAATGGAGGAACCATGGACTGGACGAGACTGGATGAGGTGAGCAGCAGAAACAGAGGTAAGCAGGGAAACAGAACGAACCAACGAGGAATGACAGACTGCAGTGAGCTTAAGTAGTGAGGCTGACAGGAGTGCTGAATGCTGGCTGATTAGTAGCTGACAGGTGTGAATGATTACTGAACCGGAGACTGGAGCTGTATGGAAGGTGGAAAGTGTCTGTGCATGGTGTAGCAGAACAAGCTGCATCATGACACCCTGCTTATGAAACAAAATCCTGATATGCCTGGGTGTTCGTATGCTCACTGGGAAACCTGTTTGATCGACTATTTGCATGTGGCTCAAAGGGAGGACAGAAAGTCGAAGCAAGACTTAGAGGACTTGCAACTTCAATTACTTAAATTACAGTTAATAGAAGCAAAGCGGAAAGTGACCAAGAGAAAGCAGGAGATGACACAAAGAAATGTCTCTGCGGGTGCATCATGTGGTGCTCAGACCCTGACGGTTCCACCACAGTCTAATTTCATTCATGGAGGGGGGCCACCTCCTCCTCTTCTCTATTCTTTATTTGATTCCAGATTTGTTGTTCCTGTGTATGGACGCGGATCTCATTGTGACAGTCAGTGCAGACATGGAGGGAGGACCAAGAGACCGAGTAGACGGGGCGGACATGTCAGAACTTTTCGACCATCTACAGACATCTGCTTTAAATGTGGTCTCTCTGGGCACTGGGCCAGGGACTGTTTCACATCACCAACAAGTCGGCCTGGCATGAAATCCTGGCATGGGCTCACATCCAGAAGGTCAGTACCCCAACATGGGGATAACACTCCCATGAACTATTTTTAAACACCATGGAAAAATGGCCAACGCCCATGAACAGTGCTGATCACAAGCTGTCAATATACATGACTGTATGGACTTTCTGCACCTTGAAGCTGCAAACTTCATCAAGTTTCTGAGTCGTGGACTGAGACTTTGTCACTGAGGTGCCTGCAGAGACATTGCAGCGACCTACTGCCACACTGGGGGAAGAGATGTACAGTTCCAAGCATGGAAGCCTTTGAATATGAAGTCTTAACTCTGATCTCATGTTTGCCTGATCTGTTGCATGACAATTCGAGTCCATCTCAGGTGCCGCAGCCTGGTATCAAACATTTTTAAGGTAAAACATACACAGTTATTTCTACCAATATACTTCTGACCAAATTTAATGGGATGTGATTTCTCATATTTTGGCTGTCTCTCCAACTTTTGAGCTTCTAGGCAAATGGATTGAAGCTGGTTATTAACTTCTTAAGGCAGCCGCAGCCGATTGAGCAGATACCAGCAGTACAGGTTTGCGGTTTTGAAAAATGTACTACTGTCTCTTACAATTTTTTTTTGCTATGTAACTGATATGTTCCTTTTAAACATGAGTTTTAATTCTATTATGTCCAGGACCGTATTGCTCATAATTAACAGCAGAAGGTGTATTTTACCATCACAATTATTAGCAGAAAATCCACTGGGGTGGGGATATTTTTCACATTTAGGGTTCTGTGAGTTATCTCTCTGGCTCACAGCTGCATGCCATAAATTTACAGACTGGGAGTTCTTATCAGCTTTTACGACGTGGGGGCCTCTCGCTAGCAGGCACAGCGGTGATCTGGGTGAGACGTCTTGTTTTTAAACCAAATACTATTCATTACAGGGACACACTTTTTAGGTTACACAAATTAGTTAAGTTATTTCTTATTAGCTCACAAGTATTGAGATTTTTCTATTGTACATATAACTGTTGCCTGCTAAAACATATCAGATTTTCTCAAGAATTTGCCATGTTACCAGGTGTTTTATTCAGGTTAAACACAATGTTTTATCAGTATGTATATAACTTGAGACATCCAGTTTTCTCACAAAACCGAATTGCTGTGTGTCACTGAGAACATAAACTCCTAGTATTATTTCACTTCAATACACTCAACTTATGCAACTTCTGCCTGTTGCAATTCAGATAAGTATTTGCAGTTACTTGATTCCCTGTGATGCCTAATACTATTCTTTGTTAATGTTTTGTAACAAAATTAATTTTGTTCCAAGCAGAGGGATATGACATAAAAATTTATATGATAACACTGTATCTTAAAGTTATACAGATCTTAAACTTTATATCAACTCTTGGCACAAGTAATTTCGATGAAGGGTTCTTGTGCAGGACCCCACGGAGGTATGTAATTGCATTGTAATTCAGATAACGGTTGTTTAAACAAAAAGAAAACCCCCGCAAAAGACCTTACCCATGGCTCTCTGGAATGTTGGTTTAAGTGACTCCCAAAACAGGCCGGAACTATAAAATTAGATTTAGTTGGCAAGTGTCAGACACCACGTATCTGCTGGAGACAGATTCTATGAGGGGGGTTCTTGGAAAAAGGCTTAAACAGTTTAAGCAGGACAATAAAGTGAATGTTAAATTAAACAGAAAAACTATATAAACTACAAAAAAATGGATAAAACAGAGATAAACAGAGGGTAACTTAATGCATATTTAGTTTAGTTTAAAATCATTGGTGTGTCAGGTAGGTTAGTTAAGGTTTCAAAGCCACATATATATGTTGTAGTAAACCGGATCAGGATTTGTAACACTGGATAAAACGATAGGTGAACAAAATGGGGGTTTGCTTTTTCTCTCAGATTAAAAGTAGGAACTTTTTTGCAGCATAGACATCTGAGTATGGAGTAAAGGGTACAGAATTTAATGGGGTGGTGATATACTGAGAAGTTTTGTGTGCAATGTCTGGCAATTTTTGAATTCCAAAAAGTATGCTAACATTCTTACAGGAAAATGCACTTTGATTTCAAACTAAATTAACTAATTTTTGATTCCACAGACATGGCGATTCCCACCGGAAGTATAAAGTTTTTGTGCAGGCATTCTTTTGCAGGACAATCAGAGGCCCAGCGTCAGGAAAGAGGAATTGCAATAAAGTGTCTCATTAACTATTGCATTTCTAAAATAGTTTTCTCATAGGATGGAGATGGAAGGTGGTAAGGATTAATGGGGATAATTCTAAACACAATTGGCTAAAGTTCTGTGCACAGACGAAATTGGAAATGGGGTGAAGTGTGTTTCTTGTGGGAGTGTTCAGTTAATTTCATTACAGGATATGATTCCACATGACTGAAAGGAGTTTTTCGGGACCAGAAGTCAACCTCCGGAATTAAAGGTAGCACACGACATTTGATATCTAAAAGATTGTCGTGTAAGTTTCAGGTTGTATTGGAGATATAAACTTAGGAGAGTCCAGAAGTGTGAAGGGAGTCCACCGACCCCCGACCTCGAATGGAAGTACAAGCTAAGGTCATCAACAGGCAGATGTGGTGGGCCAGAGGTCAGGGGCCCATCACATTCCAGGAGCCAAGTGCACCAGCCAGAAGGTGTTCCACTAGAGGGTCCAAGGGGAACAACACCGGACCAGCTTTCGGGGCAGACTGGCTGACTGGAAGGGTTTCAACTGCCACCCACCCGTGCCATCCGGCAACGGGGCAGCTCGAGGCGCAGAGCCACCCACGGAGGGGCGGCCGGAAGTTTATTTTGTTTTTGTTTTTTATTTTTAATAAAGATTAACATACAGTTGTGTGGAGACCGCGGTTGGAACACTGACTCTTTAAACCATCTTCTTTAAAGGCGAGAAGAAGACATCTCCGAGACGTAAGAAATCATGACAACAATTGAATGCATTGTGTAAAAAAGAAAAAAGAAAAAATTAGAGTTTTGTAACCACTGCATATGTCTTATAAGTTCCATATTCATAAGGTGTTCAATATTGGTATTGTTAGACTCTTGGTTCTGCATTGCATGACAATCTTTTTATTCTGTGGTTTGATCTGAGTTTAGTGCCTTTACAGGTTATATTAATTTCTAAAACGACATCTTATTAATCTAGGTTAGGACTCTTAAAGTCATAATTAGCTGATGTAACGGTTTCTTGGTAGTTGCAAAGATATCATAGCCTTGCACCTCAGGATAAAGGTGCTTACTTTTCTTAATTCTAGTAGGTTAGAGATTCAGATAGGTTTAGTAGTTTATTAGCTTATACTTGGGCTATCTTACATTTAAGGGGTACATTTGAACTTAATTTGATTTCATAAGTCGCCAACACAGGGGTCAGTGGGGTACAATATTACATCTTACCATTTACACTTTGTTTAAGGGTTTCAAGACATGGACTTAGTTTAGCCTAGTTATTGATTTATTAATCAAAACAGAGGGAGTTGTTGAGAATTAAAAAATATATCTTAGTTGGGGTTACTGAGGAAAGCAGAGTGGTGGCTGTCTCCCCCTGCTCCAGCGTAAGATAAACATAGAGTTTTATGGCCCCCGAGGGAGGTGGTCAGGCCAAAAGAGTTTCTTTGTTCGAACCAGATTACCCCTCCTTCCCTAACTTAGAGGAGGGCAGACGCTGTAGTAAAAAGGATGTTCTTCCAAAATTAATTTAGACAGACTTCTGGACCGCGCGGTAAAAGATATTGATTTGTAATATAACTCTGTCTCCATATTTAATTTTTATGGATTAAATATGCTTATTATACTGTTCTACCTCTTGATCAATGTTTCTTCATTTATAGCCAAATCTAGAATCGGGGCAAGATGGGTTTGCAATAAGACATGTAGTAGCAGGCCGGTAAACCCAATCTTTATCACC
Organism: Fundulus diaphanus; assembly: GCA_037039145.1. Taxonomy (NCBI): domain Eukaryota; kingdom Metazoa; phylum Chordata; class Actinopteri; order Cyprinodontiformes; family Fundulidae; genus Fundulus; species Fundulus diaphanus. Next base: position 50,000,198 of record CM073124.1, on the reverse strand, counting down.
AGTAATGAAAGGCAGGAAACAAAGGAGCTGCTAAAGTTCAGGAAGTAGTGGAGCTGTGCTTATAGCCAATTAGTGGGAGAAATTAATCTGGTACTTTGAGATGCACAGGCCCCTGATGCGGTCAGGTGACAATAAGAAACATATATAATCCTTTACCTGCAGGCTTGACTGCTACTTGTTTTTGATGTTAACGCAGAAAAACCTATTTCTCATAGGTATGTTGATGTGAACAGAATAAGTACTTGTTGCACTTTTTTGAAAACGTGGGGGAACTCTGTCTCCACCGACAGCCACAGGCTAAATGTTTGTATTTACTGGTTTTTCTTTTCCTCATGTCACTCTCCCCTTAGGAGGCGGCAGAGCTCTTTGGGCCCCACAAAATTGGAAAGCCCTGCTAACCACCCTTGACCCCTCCAACCCCACCCCCACCACTATCCCCCAACCCAGAGACATACTTCTAGGTTCTATTAATAACACTATTTATTCATTTTATTAATCTTAGGATGCACTAAAAGTGTGGAGAGGCACATTCTTGGCTTATACACTTGATTTTTGTTGTTTAAATATTAATAAATATGTAAAAAATAAATGAAACCATTACTGTCCCCGTTTCCTAATTTCATCTTGATGAGATGTATTGCTTTTTATGTACGGGCAAGAAATGTCCCCAGATTTGATTTCAGAAATCTGGTCACTTTATTAGATTAGCTGATTTTAGCAACCCCGTCGCCACAGCGACCCCTAGCTCCCGGAGATATAATTGCATTAATAACATCGAGCCTCCCTAAAGTAATGATCTTACGGAGCAAATCATTCTTTAAAATGTTATTTCCTCAAATAATGTTTTGTGTAACTCTGGATTTGCATTGTGAATGGGTTGAAACACATGCCAAATGTTCTGAATTAGGGAAGCTAATTTGAGATCATTCTATGTTCTTCAAGGTGAACTTTGGTTCTTTAACTCAAACAAAATGTTATTTCATCAAATAATGTTTCGTTTACTGAGGATTCACATTGTGAATGGATTGAAACACATGCCAAATGTTGTTCTAAATTAGTTAACCTAATTTAACTCCATTCTATGTTCTTTAAGTCAGATCTGCAGTGAACCAGGATTAACTGAATTATTCTGATGATGATGATCAACCACTTTTGTTTTGTCTTTTGTGTTCTTTTGCATGTAAATAGTTCCTCAGCTTAGCTTCTTTGTACCTTCATTTTGCTTAGTAGTTTAGTTAAGTTTCACAAGCCTAGTAGAGGATTTATTGATTGAAATATAGTGTTAATTAAGATAAACAGCATTCTATAGTGATGTTCTCTGGATGTTCATTTTATTTCTGTTATTAAATTCTTGAACTTGAAGAGAAGTTTTCACTCATTTATTCTATGTGTGTGCAGAGTTTGCTGTTAAAAGATCGCTAGTGCTCGTATCATCCCTTTCAACTATTGTCCTGATATCAGCTTAAGAGCTGATATTCACCAGACAATACTTAACAGACAGAGAGTTATTTATTAAACATTAAATAACTTTAAACAGTGTATAATTGCACAACACCGGAATCTACCTCGGTGCCCTGGGTGCAGGTCTTTAGCTCCTCACAATCACTATTGGCCATTTTTCTTATGGAAAAACCTTACATATACATGCACACTCTTACACACACCTGCAGGTACTTGGATCCAGGTGTTTACAGATACACTTCTATACAGATAAACCCTATAGTTAGCGTTGGCTGTCACTAAATACATCTTATATTAAACAATACTGCACATTAAATCACTGTAAAACGATCACAATGTACTTCTAATACAGAAACGCTAAACTAGCCTGAACCCTTTAACAAAATGAAATTATTCAATGAATAAATAAATTGGGCACAGAACTTAACCCTACAAAGGTAGACCCGAAGTTCAACTTGCACTGCTCTTTAACTTCAACATTTCAATTTTTGCTAATGACTGCTTGCACACTATTTACTTCTCTGTGAATGTTTGTCTGATATATTTGTGTAATTGCACAGTATTTTATGTTGTTCTGTAAAGTTACTGCTACCTATATTTTTTACTTGAACATTTAAATCTTATCAAAGGCTAAGGCCTTTTTGCACAGGAAGTGTTGTTGGTGTATTGGATGGGATGACGGTGGCGTAAGAGTTAGGAAGTTTGTCCTTTAACTGGCGGCTGGTTCAATACCCTGCTCTGACTGTTTCAGTTGTTGTGTCCTTGGGCAAGACACTTCACCCACATTGGCAGTGGCACTGACGTATGGCAGCCTCACTTCTGTCAGTCTGCCCCAGGGCAGCTGTGGCTACTTACATAGCTCACCACTGTCAGGGTCTGAATCTGTGTGTGAATGGGTGACTGACTGACTGTAGTGTAAAGCGCTTTGGGTTCGTCGAATTAGTTAAAGCGCTATACAAGTACAAGCAATCCATCCATCCATCCATTGTCTTCCGCTTATCCGGGGTCGGGTCGCGGGGGTAGCAGCTTCAGTAGGGAGGCCCAGACGTCCCTCTCCCCAGTCACTTGGGCCAGCTCCTCCGGGGGAATCCCAAGGCGTTCCCAGGCCAGCCGAGAGACATAGTCCCTCCAGCGTGTCCTGGGTCTTCCTCTGGGTCTCCTCCTGGTGGGACGTGCCCGGAACACCTCACCAGGGAGGCGTCCAGGAGGAATCCTAACCTGATGCCCGAGCCACCTCAACTGGCTCCTCTTGACGTGGAGGAGCAAGTACAAGCCATTTACCGTTATACCATTTATTCAAATTAAACATTATGTGTTTGATATGTGTATTATATTCTGAGCCGGTATCTCACCAAAATTTCATTCACCAAAATACATAATGACAATTAAGACTCCTAATTTTTTGTTTCACGATTGTTTCAAAGGAGAATCAAAAATGTGCTTGCATCCTGCCTGGTCATTTATTCCCAGAAGTCCCTTTGGCTAAAAACACCATGCCTTGGAAAAAAAAAAAACATCTGAAACATCTTTTGGTTGTTGTTTCAGTGGCATCTCTCCATCCATCATGTCAAAGCAGCTAGTCTTGTTGGATTCCTATATAGTCCACTTGTATGATCCATGCTCATATATTCAAGTGAAATGTTATTTTTTCTGCAGCAGTAGACCAGACTGTGACGAGTCCAACCATGTGCTTCATGGTAAAAGATATATTATTGCTGTATTTCTTGCACTGGTTGGACTACAGTGTCAGGCATGTTGCTGTTGGGGAGCTGTTGCTGTGTAGTCACTCTGCATGTTAATGTTACAAACAGACAGTGTGGTGTAGATCTACTTGGAGGCCTTAACAAACCCACAGCTACTATTTCAATTCAATTCAATTTTCAATTCAATTTTATTTATATAGCGCCAATTCATGAAACATGTCATCTCGAGGCACTTTACAAAGTCAAAATCAATCATATTATACAGATTGGTCCAAAATTTCCTATATAAGGGAACCAGTTGATTCCTTCAAAGTCCCGACAAGTAGCATTCACTCCTGGAGAAGCGTAGAGCTACAGGGAGAGTCGTCTGCATTGTCCATGGCTTTGCAGCAATCCCTCATACTGAGCAAGCATGAAGCGACAGTGGAAAGAAAAACCACCCATTAGCAGGAAGGAAAAACCTCTAGCAGAACCAGGCTCAGTATGAACGGTCATCTGCCTCGACCGACTGGGGGTTGAAGAAGACAGAGCAGAGACACAACAAGAGAAACAAACAAGCACAGAAGCAAAAATTGATCCAGTAATCTGTTCTATATTAGATGATAATAGCGGGTGAGCTGTCTTCTCTGGATGATGTCTCAGATAACAGAACGCCAGACCAGATGTACCTACTATGAAGAAAAAAAGAGAGAGAACAAAAAGTTATAAGCAGAAATGATGACAAGCAATGCATAATTGAAGAACAGTAGAACTCGATAGAGTGAGAAAAATAGATCCTCATGTCCTCCAGTAGCCTAAGCCCATAGAAGCACATCCCCATAGGTAGGTCAGGGCAACATAAGCCACTCTAGTTATAAGCTTTGTCAAAAAGGAAAGTTTTAAGACTAATCTTAAAAGTAGACACGGTGTCTGCCTCACGGACCAAAACTGGGAGTTGGTTCCACAGGAGAGGAGCCTGATAGCTAAAGGATCTGCCTCTCATTCTACTTTTAGAGACTCTAGGAACCACCAGCAGACCTGCAGTCTGAGAGCGAAGTGCTCTGTTAGGAACATACGGGGTAATCAGAGCTCTGATATATGATGGAGCTTGATTATTAAGGGCTTTATACGTTAGAAGAAGAATTTTAAATTCTATTCTTGATTTAACAGGAAGCCAATGAAGGGAAGTTAAAATTGGAGAAATATGATCCCTTTTGTTGATTTTCATCAGAACTCTTGCTGCAGCATTTTGAATCAGCTGAAGACTTTGAACTGCATTTTGTGGACTTCCTGATAGCAAAGAATTACAATAGTCCAGCCTTGAAGTAACAAATGCATGGACTAGTTTTTCAGCATCACTCCTGGACAAAATGTTTCTAATTTTGGCGATATTCCGGAGGTGAAAAAAGGAAACTCTGGAAACCTGTTTAATATGGGATTTAAATGACATGTCTTGGTCAAAAATAACACCAAGGTTTTTTACTTTATTACCAGAGGCTAGGATAATGCCATCCAGATTAAGTGATTGATTAAGAACTTTATTTTTTGAGGACTCTGGTCCAAAGATTACATTTCTGTTGAATTTAAATGCAGAAAATTTAAAGTCATCCAGCTTTTGATGTCATCAAGACATGCCTGTAGTTGAAGTAATTGATTGGATTCATCAGGATTTATGGACAAATACAACTGAGTGTCATCAGCATAACAGTGGAAATTAATCCTATGCTGTCTGATCATTTTGCCAATCGGAAGCATATATATAGTAAAGAGAATTGGTCCAAGGACTGAACTCTGTGGTACTTCACAAGTGACCCTAGAGTTTGAAGAAGATTTATTATTAACATGAACAAACTGGAATCTGTCCGACAGATAATATTTAAGACAGCCTAATGCTTTCCCCTTAATCCCTACAGTATGCTCAAGTCTTTGTAGGAGAATATTGTGATCAACTGTATCAAATGCAGCACTGAGATCTAACAGGACAAGTACAGACACAAGTCCATTATCTGAGGCCATGAGAATATCATTAGTGACCTTCACCAGAGCTGTTTCAGTGCTATGATGAGCTCTGAAGCCTGACTGAAACTCCTCAAGTAGGTCATTACTTTGTAAATGTTCACATAGTTGATTAGCAACTACTTTCTCAAGAATTTTAGATAGGAAAAGAAGATTAGATATAGGTCTGCAATTTACTAACTCATCTTGATCAAGAGAAGGTTTCTTAAGTAAAGGTTTAATAACAGCTACTTTAAAAGCCTGTGGTACATATCCATTTACTAAGGATAGATTAATCATGTCCAAAATAGGGCCACTGATCAATGGGAATACCTCCTTAAACAACTTGGTTGGGATTGGGTCCAACATGCAGGTAGAAGGTTTAGATGAAGCTAAAATTTTAGATAGCTCAGATAGCTCTACTGCTTCTAAACAGTTCAAATACTGTGCAGGTTCTAAAGATTCCTCCAACGCTGCCTCACTTACTGAGGACGAGGTAATCCTGTTTGGAAGGATGCCAATTATTTTATTTTTAATGGCATCAATTTTATTTATGAAGAATCCCATAAAGTCATTACTGCTAAGAGCTAAGGGAATGGATGGATCAACAGAGCTGTGACTCTGGGTAAGTTTAGCAACCGTACTGAAGAGAAATCTAGGATTATTTTTATTCTCCTCAATTAATGATGAAAAATATGCTGCTCTAACTCTGCAAAGGCTTTTTTTATACAACAATAGACTGTCTTTCCAGATTAGGTAGGATTCCTCTTGGTGTGTAGAGCGCCATTTTCTCTCCAATTTCCTAACATTGTGCTTCAAGGAACGCAGCTCTGAATTAAACCAGGGAGCCAGCTTCCTGTGAATTATCAGCTTCTTTTTCAAGGGAGCTACATTATCTAATGCAGAACGCAATGAGAAAGTCATACTGTTAACAAAGGTGTCGATTTGTGAATGGGAAGAAACAGCATTGCTGCCATCTACAGGGCATTTCTGCAATACTGAGGATATTAAAATGGGGACAGACTCTATCGGATCATGCTGTTTTGATACAGCATTATCCGATAAAGATCTACTATAATGGAACGCTCTTTTGGGGGTGGAGAACTCAGTTAGATTAAACTCAAAGGTTATTAAAAAATGGTCAGATAAGACAGGGTTGTGAGGAAATATTGTTAATTCTTCACAATCAATGCCATATGTCAGCACAAGGTCTAAAGTATGTAACCAAGAGTGCGTCGGTTTATGCACATTTTGAACAAAACCAATTGAATCTAGGATAGTTTTAAAGGCTACACTAAGGTTATCACATTCAGTGTCAACATGAATGTTAAAATCACCCACTATAATAACCTTGTCAGTGTTTAACACCAAATCAGATAGGAAGTCTGAGAACTGATTCAGAAACTGAGTGTAAGGGCCTGGTGGACGATACAAAACAACAAACAGAAGAGGTTTTATTGCTTTGCAGTTTGGATGAGGGAAACTGAGGGCTAAATGTTCAAAAGAACTGTAGTTATTAATTGGCCTGGGACTAATTAATAAATCAGACTGAAATATGGTTGCCACTCCTCCTCCTCTTCACACATCTGGGAATATGGAAGTTTAAATAACTGGAGGGAGTTGACTCATTTATACTAACGTAGTCCTCTTGTAGCCAGGTTTCTGTGAGACAAAATAAATCAATTTGATTATCGGAAATCAATTCATTAACTAACAAAGTCTTTGGAGGGAGAGACCTTATATTTAATAAACCACATTTAATTGTTTTATTTTTTGGTTCAAGGTGAGCCGTATTGATTTTTATTAGATTTTTATGATTTGCTCCTTTTAGATCCGTTTTTAATTTGTTTAGTTTTGCCCGTGGGAAAGACACCGTCTCAATAGGATAATGGGTGGGTAACAGTACAGAAGCTGCAGAGAGGTGTGTTAAACTACGGCTCTGCTCCCTGGTCTGGACCCTGGGTTGTCAGCATTTAGGAGAACTAATAAATCCGGCCAGATTCCTAGAAAGAAGAGCTGCACCATCCAAAGTGGGATGGATACCGTCTCTCCGGATCAGACCAGGTTTTCCCCAGAAGGTTTGCCAGTTATCAATGTAGCCCACGTCGTTTTCGGGGCACCACCTTGACAACCAGTGGTTGAATGACGACATGCGGCTAAATATGTCATCACTGGTCAGATCAGGCAGGGGACCAGAGAAAATTACGGAGTCCGACATTGTTTTAGCAAACTCACACCGAAGCAACACCAACTTTAATTACCTCCGATCGGCGTGACCGGGTGTCATTACCGCCGGCGTGAATAACAATCTTACTGTATTTATGCTTATCCTTAGCCAGTAGTTTTAGGTAGGATCTATGTCGCCCGTTCTGGCCCCTGGCAGGCATTTAACTATGGTCCCTGGTGTCTTTAGTGCCACGTTTCTTAATATGGAGCTGCCAATAATTAAGGTCGGCTCCTCAGCGGGTGTGTTGCTGAGAGGGGAAAATTTATTAGACACGCAGACGGGTTGGTGGTGATCTGGGGGCTGGAATCTAGAGCCGGCCTGGTTACCCGGCTGTTCGATTGCTGCTGTTGATTCGCTACGTCAAGTTATTCTTTGTGGCTCTGTGCTAGCAAAGGAGCAGCTATCAGCCGGTTTTTCAACAGCACGGAGTCGGGTCTCCAATTCTGATACCCTCGCCTCCAAAGCTACAAAAACACTACATTTATTACATATACCATTATCACTAAAAGAGGCAAAGGAATAACTAAACATCTGACACAGAGAGCAGCAGATAGGAGACTTAGTCAGAGACGGAGAAGCCATTAGGAATACAGGTCAGGGCATTACACCAGGTTAAAAGGTCTAGATCATATTTTGAGGCTTCACTCTCCTGTAGGGCTAGATGAACCTGTCGGGTATTTCCCTGAAACTCTTCACCAGAACTACCCCAGGCATTTCTTTGTTTGCTTTGTTTTACGGTAAAACTAAATTTCCATTGTGTAATGGTATGGGGCGAAACATCCTGTAAAATGACCTTCATTTTCAACAGAAACACTTTAAAACCAAGCATAAAAAAACAGCCAGATTTAGTTGATTTGCCTTATTAAGGGTTTTTGGAAAGATTTTCCAAAAACTCCGTCTTATCTGGATATTGACCGAAACATGTTTCGGACTTCAACAAAAAGAAAAATATTTGCTGGCTGCATCGCTACTATGGTTTTTCTCTTCTTGTTTCTTACTTGTTGGGCCAGAACATGAAATGGAGAATCAACACCGGTTGAGAGTTTGAAATTTTTATTTAGTTTCATAGGAATCTTTTATGACCAAAACATGAGAAGCAATTTACCCTAGTAACATTTCATTAAAAGACATAGATGAGATTATATCATCCAAAGTGTTGTTGGAGGCTGGCTAGGGTTTATAAAATGGACCAACCAGCCTTTCCTTTTTACATCTTTGTTGACATTTAAATGTGAACACAACAAAAATAGGTTTATTTTCTAAATGTATTTTTTTCTGGTTCATGGTCAACAGTGACACACCTTAAATAACCTACCTATTGCACCATGCAGCATATGTAAGATATTATGAGGTATTTTTTGGGTGGGGGCTGATCTCTACTTGACCTGCATTTCCTAAGTCTGTGACCTCATAGGTACAGTCAGATTACAAAAATCCTGTTGGTCCACAGTTTCTCAGCCATAACACTGTAAATGAGGAACCATAGTGTTCACCAGATTGCTTCTTTATTTCATAGATTAAATCCAACAATATAGATCTAATGTGGCTGTACAGTGGTAACCGCTTCCCATCACCACAATAACAATATTTATTTAAAGAATCTGTTTTGTTGGGAGTTTAGCCCAGGGATTCTTAATGGGTGACATCTGAGTGCAAATATTGTTTTGCTCTTCATGCCTCATAATAATGGAAAAATGAAAAGAAGGTGTTGTAACGAATGAATAAACCTTCAGTCATGGTGAGGTTTCCTCCAGGCCCTTCACTGTAAGCCGTGCATAGTGCAAAGAAGGGGTGAGGTCAGATTTTCTATCGTAGACATTTTTTTGGTCACAGAGCAACTTAACATGTTGACAGTGTCATTGTTCAAGGATAGAGTGGTACAAACTTGGAGCCTCATTCTATGATCTAATGTTGTTTGAGTGACAGCTTGTTTTTTGCTGTATGATGTCTGACAAACATGAAAGTGGGTCAGAGGTCAAAAACTTTACCAGCTTGTTTTTTAAAAAGCAACATAGCCTCCATCCATTGTCTGAGGGATGGGGTGGAAGGTGGTGTTGCTTATCTGCAGCAGTCATTGAGCAAGAGGCAGGGTACATTCGCACAAGTCCATCACATGGCATCAAGGAGACACACACGACAACACACGCACACACTCATATAAAGAGAAGTTTAGAGAGACCAAGTAACCCAACAGGATTTTGGATTACAGGAGGAAACCTTTGCAAGAACGGGGAAGAATATACAAACTCCATGTAGAAAGACCCCAGGCCAGGGTTTGACCCAGCTCACATTCTGAAGAAATTCAAGAATACTATAAAGTCACTAGCATCTGTTAGCCTAGAAAGAGCTACAAAGCCATTCCTAAGACTTTGTGACTCCAGCAAATCACATTGAGATCCATTATTCACAAACAAAGAAGACATGAAACAGTGGTGAATTTTAAGTTCAAGCATACTTGGGTTATGGCACAGGACAATAATTGTTACTGTTATTTCGACTAGTGGTAGCACAGGGTGTTACTGGGTTCAGAGACCAGTTAGATTTTCAGAAACCAGTTTGTTTGGATAGCTTTTTTTCTTAATAAATACAATCATTTGAAAACTGCATTTTGTATTTGCTCAGGTGATGTGCGCTATCAAAATGAGTTTGATGTTTTGAAATATTCAAGTGTGACTTCAAAGCATAAACAGAAAGAAATCTGTAAGCGGGACATGTTTTTTTTACAGCACTGTGAGTGATGAGTCATAAATAAAAGGGATGACCTTCTGCATTTCATTGCAGTATGTCTGATTTAAACCTGACCAGATCTTGACCTATTCTTGTTTACCACTGCTTGATGTTGATCTCAGTGTGGTGGCTTCTGCTTATCCACCTGTTTCTTGGAACCAACCGCAGGGTCTCAAAGATCTGTGGTCTCATTTATAAAACTTTGCGTAGAATCCATACTAAAAGTGTACATATGCCAAAAAACAAAACAAAAATGGCACATACCAAAAAAATTCTCATTTATAAAACCATGTGCACGCACACCAGCATGCAATTCTCCTTTATAAATCCCAGCAGCACCCGAATGTGTGCGTACCAGGTTCCGCCTCATGTTCTGCCCTCTATAAGCCCAGATTCAACGATAAACGATCAATGCAAAGCACCTCATGAATGGAAATTTTGATTTAAATGAGTTGATCGTTTTGCTTTTTCATGGTGAAATGACAACCACAGATAAAAAAAATAAAGAAACTATGAAAAATATGTACATAAAGGCATTTATTAAATGTGTAAATCAGAGGTATCAGCACATATGTCGTCCACATTAACAGAACACATTAAAGAGTCAACAAGATTGCGGTTTTAAACATTGGATGACATCGTCACATGCTGCGTGTCGAAATTCCTCTGAGGCTGTGCATCCAGATTGTCATTCTGAGGAGGGAGGGAGACCAGGAGGAATGTAAGGAGGCGCCGAGCGCTGAACAACTACTCACTGAAGGTTTTCAATAGTCTGGCACTGGCTGACTGTGGGAGCCCTGTATATAAAGGCAGATGGCCGGGTAGACTGATGAGGGCTGATTAGAGCAGTGGCAGATGGGAACAGGTGCAGCTGATAATCAATCAATAAATAAATAGCTTGTTGTACAAACAACCAGACCAGAATCATAGCACATTTGTTTATTATACAGTATGAGTGGTTACTGTGAGTTGTTACAGAAAAAAAACATGCTGGCACTCGGATGCCATATGTATGTCTATATGGTAACAGGTAAAATAATATATGATGGGTCTATGTCAAATGTTATTGTCCATTAATAACTACAAATATACTACAAATAGCTTAACTAGAAAATTAACAAATACAACATAAAATGTTCTAAATGCCTTTTGAAAAATGTTTGTTGTTACCATCGCTGAGAATTCAGTGTAGAGTGGAGTAAAAAAAGTTATTATTCCATCCATCCATCCATTCTCTTCTGCTTATCCAGAGTCGGATAGCGGGGGTAGCAGATTCAGTAAATGGTAAAAGGACTGAACTTATATAGCGCTTTTCCAGTCATGCTGACCACCCAAAGCGCAGTACACCATAGCCACATTCACCCAGTCGCTCTCACTAACGCACACACATTTATACACCGAGACGCAGCTCGGTAGGCAATTTGGGGTTAAGTGCCTTGCCCAGGGGCACATTGACATATGGCAAGGGGAAGCTGGAATCGAACCCAAAACCTTCTGATTGCCAGACGACTACTCAACCCATCAAGCCACAGTCGCCCAGACTTCTGTTTCCCCAGCCGCTTGGGCCAGCTCCTCCGGGGGAATCTCAAGGCGTTCCCAGGCCAGCCGAGAAACATAGTCCCTCCAGCGTGTCGTGGGGCTTCCTCTTGGTCTCCTCCCGGTGGAACACCTCACCAGGGAGGCGTCCAGGAGGCATCCTAACCAGATGCCTGAGCCACCTCAACTGGCTCCTCTAGACGTGGAGGAGCAGTGGCTCTACTCTGAGTCCTCCCCGGATGACTGAGCTCCTCACCCTATCTCTAAGGTAGAGCCCAGACACACTATGGAAAAAACTCATTTCGGCCACTTGTATTCGGGATATCTTTTTTTTTCGAAAGGTCATGACCATAGATGAGGGTAGGAACGTAGATTGACCGGTAAATCGAGAGCTGAGCCGAAAGGCGAAGCTCTTTCTTCACCACAACGGACCGGTACAGCGCCTGCTTCACAGCAGATGCAGCAGCAATCTGCCTGTCAATCTCCCGCTCCATCTTCCCCTCATTCGTGAACAAGATCCCAAGATACATAACTCCTCCACCAGGGTCAGTACATCCTCCCCAATCCGGAGAAGGCACTCTACCCTTTTCTGGCTCAAGACCATGGTCTCGGATTTAGAGGCACTGATCCTTCATACTCGGCTGCGAACCGCTACAGTGAGAGCTGTAGATCATGGCCTGATGAAGCCAGTAGAACCACATCATCCGCGAATAGCAGAGACGTGATCCTAAGGCCACCAAAACGGATCCCCTCAACAACTTGGCTGTGCCTAGAATCTCTGTCCATAAAAGTTATGAACAGAATCGCTATAAAGGGCAACTCTCACTGGAAACAAGTTCGACTTACTGTTGGCAATGCCGACCAAACTCTGACAACGGTCATACAGAGACCTAGCAGCCCTTATTAGAGGGCCTGGTACTCCCGAAGTACCCCCCACAGGACCCCCGAGGGACACGGTTGAATGCCTTCTCTAGATCCACAAAGTACATGTAGATTGGTTGGCCAGACTCCCTCGGCCCCTCCAGGATCCTGTTAAGGGTATAGAGCTGATCCAGTGTTCCACGGCCAGGACGAAAACCACACTACTCTTCCTGAATCCGAGATTCGACTATCTGATGGACTCTCCTTTCCAGAACCCCGGAATAGACCTTACCAGGGAGACTTAAGAGTGTGATTCCTCTATAGTTGGAACACACCCTCCGGTCCCACCGCAGTCTGCCTATTGAGTGGATCAGCCTCCGATGTCCACGCAATATTGCAGAGCCGCGTTAACCAATACAGCCCCACAACATCCACAGCCTTAAAGTGCTCAGGGCGAATCTCATCTTTCCCTCGGGGCCTTGCCACCAAGGAGCTTTTTTAACCCCCTTGGCGACTGTGGCTTGACGGGTTGAGTAGTTGTCTGGCAATCAGAAGGTTGTGGGTTCAATTCCAGCTTCCCCTTGCCACATGCCAATGTGCCCCTGGGCAAGGCACTGCTTCCCCCTCCTGAGATGCTGGATAGTAGTCCAAAATTGCCTTGAAGCTGTAGGGAAGTCTTTCTCCATGGTCTCTCTGAACTCTTCCCATGCCTGAGTTTTTGTCTCAGCGACCAGCCGAGCCGTCTGCCACTTTGACTGCGGGAACATATCAGCTGCTTCCGGAGTCCCACAGGCCAATAAAGCCCGATAGGACTCCTTTTTCAGCTTGACAGCTTCCCTCACCGCTGGTGTCCACCAGCACGTTCGAGGGTTGTCACCGCAACATTCACCAACAACCTTGCGGCCACAGTTCCGACTAGCCACCTCGACTATAGAGGCATGGAACATGGTCCACTCAGACTCAATGTCCCCCACCTCCCTCAGGACATGTTCAAAGCTCTCCCGGAGGTGGGAGTTAAAGCTCCGTCTCACGGGGGACTCTGCCAGATGTTCCCAGCAAACTCTCACAATATGTCTGGGCCTGCCAGGTCTGACCGGCTTCCTCCCCCACCATCGGAGCCAGCTCACCACCAGGTAGTGGTCGGTGGAGTGCTCCGCCCCTCTCTTCACCCAAGTGCTCAAAACATGCGGCCGCAGGTCAGATGAAACAACAACAAAGTCAATCATTGAACTACGGCCTAGGGTGCCCTGTTGCCAAGAGCACATATGGACACCCTTATGCTTGAACATGGTGGTCATTATGGACAATCCACGACGAGCACAGAAGACCACTCGAGTTAAGATCAGGTGGGCCATTCCTCCCAACCATGCCCCTCCAGGTTTCACTGTCATTGCCCATGTGAGAGTTGAAGTCCCCCGGCAGAATAAGGGAGTCCACAGGAGGGGCACTCTCCAGTACCCCCTCCAAGGACTCCAAAAAGGGTGGGTAATCTGAACTGCCGTTTGGCGCATAAAACAAACAACAGTCAGAACCCGTATGCGGAAGGAGGCCACCCTTTCGTTCACTGGGGTAGACCCCAAGGTACAGGCACCAAGATGAGGGGCAACAAGTATGCCCACTCCTGCTCAGTGCCTCTCACCAGGGGCAACTCCAGAGTGGAAGAAGTAATTATTCTAATTTAATATATACTTAAAAAGTGCGGTAAACTTTTTTTTTCCGCAGAACTTAGTTTTTTAGTTTTTAGGCCACGTTGTACTCACAGAAATATCCAGCCAATAGGCTGACCTGGCAACTCTTCAGGCGAAGTACTGGATGCAAAAACAGCGTATCACGGCTCTCTTGTAACAAGTTTTTCTGTTGTGTTTTTTTGTACCTATAAGTCCAAAACAAATTTGGATACAAATATATTTTGGGTCTAACACTTTTTATTAATTCAAAAACAATAATGACACCATCAGTTGAGAGTACTTATTCACTAACAGTCAACAGCCCATAACTATCCTGACATCCCGGTTGCCAATAATCAGCATTACTTCCATGAAAACAGCGGCAGCCGAGGTGGCATGATAAAGGCTTTCACAGCCGGTCTGACATCTTGATAGCATCCTGGCATCCTCTGGCACTCTCGTGGCATCTTCGTGGCACCCAACGGCCACTGACTTCCAAAGTGTGCCAGCGTCTTTTCATGTGATTTTTTTTTAGATCACCACATTTGTTTTTCTTATCACGAGTCAAACCACTCACACAAACAATCACCTTATAACTTTTTTATTAAATTGTTTAAAAATGTTTATTAAATGGTGTAAATTTAGCACATCATTAATTGAAAGTATAGAACAGGCATTAAATAACCCCAATGACAAACCATTTGCCCATAAACAGCAATAGAAGTGTGGCAGCGGCAGGTGGCCTGCCGGCTTAGTGACACCTTGTGGCAGCTGTAGTTCTTGTGGAAGCTGCATGCCACTGCAGCTGCCACAAGGTGCCAAAGAGACCTGCCATTAGTTGCGGCAGCTGAACTGCTGGAGTTGTGACACCTTGTGGCAGCCGGTTGGCGAAAGTTCCACAAGCTTTTATTGGAAATAATATCAATAAAACAGGATTATTTGAAAGTAGTTATAGACTAACAGGTATCCATAACAATTCGGTTGCCCAAAAACAGGAACAGAAGTGCGGCAACAACCGTGGCAGCTAGCGCTACCACGGTCGTGGCAGGCACATGCCAGTGAAGGTGCCACCGGAAGTGCCACTATTAGCTGCCGCTACCACATGAAGTGCCGCTGACGCAAATTGAGCCTGTTGTCTCTCTTTCCTGTCGTTTTTTTTAGGTATCCCAAACTCTGAATGGAAATTGATGTACAGAAGTTTCAGGTCCAATTTTGCAAGATTTGATCATTCAGAAATCTATTCTTGCAGCTCAACATTACATGTGAGGATCCTTTGATACACAACTCATTAAAGGCTGACCAGTATGTGCAAAACAAAGACACCGAGTTCAGGAGGACAACCTGGAGGAAGTCATGAGGAAGCTCAGGGTACAGGCTGAGGAATGGGAGAGAGACAGAGTTCAGGAGGGTGACGGCACAGGAGGAATCTTGGAAGCCTCCGGTGCTCCACGATATCTGGAGGCTTACGGCACTCTGGAGAGCATTTTAGAAGGTTGGAGAACCCACAAACTGGCTATGGAGAACTGAGCACAAGCCTGAATAACCATTGGCGAGGCTCTAGAGAGCACGGCCTATCCACCTGGACACCCTCGTCGGATAGTTGGGGAATAGCCACTGTCACTGCTGTACTCTGGAGAGAGGGGACAGTGGGCTCAGCTGCACTCTGGGGATAAGTAGATGGTATGGTTCCTCAGAAGGCACAGTCCATTTCCTTCAACAGCAGCGGAGAAGGTAGGATCTCGACTTTCCCTCCATAATAATCATTTAACTCCTCCTGCTGCTGTTGGATCCACTGATAAGCCTCATAGGAATTCAAAGCTGGTCTGTCCACTTGGCCCAAATCCTCTGCCATGACTCAGTAAGAGATGGACTGTTGTGCCATTGCACATGTTATTTTATATTAAATGTTTATTTAATAACTCTGCACCATCTCTGGTGCTGAGGTTGCCGAGGTTGTTAAAAAGCTCCTCAGTGGCAAAGCCCCGGGGTTGGATGAGATTCGCCTTGAGTACCTTAAGGCTCTGGAAGTTGTGGGGCTGTGTTGGTTAACGCGGCTCTGCAGCATTCCGTGGACATCGGGGGCAGTTCCCCTGGATTGGCAGACTGGGGTGGTGGTCCCACTATTTAAAAAGGGGGACCGGAGGGTGTGTTCCAACTACAGAGGAATGACACTCTTAAGCCTCCCTGGTAAGTTCTATTCCGGGGTTCTGGAAAGGAGGGTCCGTCGGATAGTCGAATCTCGGATTCAGGAAGAGCAGTGTGGTTTTCGTCCTGGCCGTGGAACACTGGATCAGCTCTACACCCTCAGCAGGATCCTGAAGGGGGCATGGGAGTTTGCCCAACCAGTCTACATGTGCTTTGTGGATCTGGAGAAGGCATTCGATCGTGTCCCTCGAGGGATCCTGTGGGGCGGTACCGGGCCCTTTAATAAGGGCTGTCAGGTCTCCGTATGACCGGTGTCAGAGTCTGGTCCGCATTGCCGGCAGTAAGTCGGACTCGTTTCCGGTGAGATTTGGACTCCGCCAAGGTTGCCCTTTGTCACCGATTCTGTTCATAACTTTTATGGACAGAATTTCTAGGCGCAGCCAAGGTGTCGAGGGGATCCGTTTTGGTGGCCTTAGGATTGCGTCTCTGCTATTCGCGGATGACGTGGTCCTATTGGCTTCGTCAGGGCGTGATCTACAGCTCTCACTAGAGCGGTTCGCAGCCAAGGGCGAAGCGGCCGGGATGAAAATCAGTATCTCCAAATCCGAGACCATGGTCTTGAACCGGGAAAGGGTAGAATGCCTCCTCCGGGTTGGGGAGGATGTGCTGCCCCTAGTGGAGGAGTTCAAGTATCTTGGGGTCTTGTTCACGAATGAGGGGAAGATGGAGCGGGAGGTCGATAGGCGGATTGGTGCGGCGTCCGCTGTGAAGCGGGCGCTGTACCAATCCGTTGTGGTGAAGAGAGAGCTAAGCCAAAAGGCGAAGTTCTCGATTTACCGGTCGATCTACGTTCCTACCCTCATCTATGGTCACGAGCTTTGGGTCTTGACCAAAAGAACAAGATCCCGGATACAAGCGGCCGAAATGAGTTTTCTCCGTAGTGTGGCTGGGCTCTCCCTTAGAGATAGGGTGAGGAGCTCAGTCATCCGGGGAGGACTCAGAGTAGAGCCGCTGCTCTTCCACGTCGAGAGGAGCCAGTTGAGGTGGCTCGGGCATCTGGTTAGGATTCCTCCTGGACGCCTCCCTGGTGAGGTGTTCCGGGCACGTCCTACCGGGAGGAGGCCCAAGGGAAGACCCAGGACACACTGGAGGGACCATGTCTCTTGGCTGGCCTGGGAATGCCTTGGGATTCCCCCGGAGGAGCTGGCCCAAGTGGCTGGGGAGAGGGACGTCTGGGCTTCCCTACTGAAGCTGCTACCCCCGCGACCCGACCCCGGATAAGCGGAAGACGATGGATGGATTGATGGATGGATAATTAAGACTCAAAGCTATACAAAACACCATTAAATCAACATTAATGTTCCTATTAATGCTGTACTAACACTCATGGTACTATCGGGTAATGGAGTGGAACGAAAAGAAGCATTTTTTTTTGTGGGATGCGTCTTGTGGGCCCTGGAGTCTGTGGTCCCCACCTGGGTGGGACTTGGGGGACCTCAGGGCGGCCTCCGGCGGCTGCTTGCGAGGCTCTTGGGGGGGGGGGGGTTCCGTGCTGACGGACGTGGGTTACTGGCCTGGTAGCTGTGCTGTTCCTGGGGTGTGTCATCCTTGGGCGGGTGTCCTGGTGGGGCCTCGGTGGTTTGGGTTCTGTGGAGTATGTTGCTTGGGGTTTGGACCGGTGTATGCCCGGGTATCTGGCCCTACCGGGGCCTCTGGTGTGCTGGGGGGCCTTGGGGCCTGTTGAGCTGGGGGTATAGACATTAACATCTCATGGCAGATATTCTCCCCTTTAGGGGTTTGCACTCTGCCAGCGGGGGAGGGGAGGAAGGGGGAGTGGGTGTGAACCCAACCTGGGTGTCTATTGTCATATGTGTGTTGAGAGTTGTTTGAATGTCAGCGTTGGGGTGGGATTACATTTTCACGTGGGGGGGGGGGGGTGGTGGTGGTGGATGTTTGGTGGGCTCCGTGTCCGGCTCCCTATCCCATTTTTTTTGTTACCTTCGGGACAGCCGGGAGATATGGTGAGCGGGTAGGGGGGTGATGGTGTTGGTCTTGGTGTGCGGTTTGCTCACGGGCCCTGCTACTTGTACCTTACCTGTCCTTTGGGTTATGGTGGTGCGGCTTGCAGAGCCTCCCTCTCCGGGTGGGTTTTCGGAGAACAGGGGTGCCTATCGGAGTCAGCAGGGGAGCTGGCTTCCTGGGTGAGCATGAGGCTCCTCAGTCCTTTCCTCCCCATCCCCAGACTCCTCCCTTTGCCTGCTTCATCACGCTACCACACACGTTGGACCTTGGGGAGGGGGGCGTTGCTGGAGGGTCCCACTTTCTGGTGACGTCCTTGACCCCAATTTTATTATGCATTTTAGACACTTTCATTCACAATATTTTCACAACACACATATATGTAGGACATTGTTTGGGGGGATGGGGGATAAAGACATCTGGGGGGAGGGGTTTATTGTGTAGACCTTACCCCTGATGGCTCCCTCTGCCCCCACTCGCATTTAGACATTGAGGGTTCTGGGTAGGTTGCTTGGAGGGGGTGCGCTGGCACTAGCTACCTTCCGGAGGGGGGGTGGACTGTGCCGGGCACCCCCTTTGGCACTCCCAGTTTTAAACACACTTGAGAACAACATGCAACAACACAACAGGGGGAGGGTGTGGGGGGTTGATAGAAATTCAGGGTTTGTGGAGGGGGGGCTCTGGTTGATTGGTTCATGTTGGCCCCGTCCCCGAGGTGGATGGGCCCGTGGGGTCGTCTGGTCTGGGTACGGGATGGGGGATCGGGAACGAAGCAGGAAACGGGAAGTTTGGGTTGTGGTGGTGCCCCCCCCATCTTGATTTCAGGGTTCACCTACCGGGTACGGGGGCCTGGTACCCTTTTGGGTTGCCGGTGCCTGGACGTGGGAATATGGGATGTGAGTGGTAAGTACGAATGTGTGTACTGCGGCCCCCTTTTTTAATTTTAATTTTTTTATTTTTAAGGAGTGTTTGCATGTGGGGGCACTAGGGTGGGAACGAGTGAATGAGACTGTATGTACTTTTCTGTTTGTTTATTTGTCAGGTAGGTTTGTACTGCCCCCTCTGCCAAGGACATCTTAGGTCTCCACTAAGCGTGGAGCCCATTCCCCCGTCCTGCTCCCTTCCGCTGGCTTTGGCTCTTCACAACTACTATTGAGCATTTTTCCTTTTGGATAAACTTTACATACACAAGCGCACTCTCACAAGCACCTATAGGTGCTTGGATCCAGGTATTTACAGACTCACTTTCATATAGAAAACCCCTATTATTATCTTCAGCTGTCACTTTATACATGTCGTATTAATTAATACTGTATATACTTCAGTGATGGTATCAAGGCACTACTTTATTGTATCTGTAATACTTTATCCACTGGTTGTGCTGTTCTTTTTACATCTCTCTTTGCAGGTGAAGAAGTTTTATCATTCTCTCCCTTTTATTTCCTCTTTCTTTCACCTTTTCTCCTTTTTTTTCTTCTTTCTTTTCTTTCTCTCTTCTACTTTCTTATTGTAGTGTCCATATAACATGATATATTCCCTGCATGAACTATAATAAAGCTATTTACATGTGTAAATCAAGCGGAGCATTATGGCGAAAGCGGTACGGCACCACTCTGTTGGGCTGTTTTTGGCATTAAGACAACAATTCTTAATGCCACTTTGCCAGACAGGACACTATATAAAAAAGAAGCTTTATGTTTAAAGAAAACGTAGTTATGTTTAACTAGGGATAGTAGTGCATTATCAGGGAGGCTACTACAGGCTAATTTTTGTGGACATTCGGACCTCATCTACAATGATTTTTAAGCTATATTTTGGAGTAAGTAGCAGACGAGAAAACACAAACATCAATGTCCTATCAGTGTTGAAAACCCCTATGGAAATAAAATTAGTTATAACCGTACAACACACCCAAAACACATCAGCATAGGATTGTTTCAAAAGTCGCTAGCAGGTAGCTTAGTTTGTTGGCTCCAGGTCTTAACCTCAGTCAAATCTCAAAAAACACAATAAAAATCATCCCATATTAACTTACCTTATCATCTCTCTGTGAAACCTCTGCCTTTGTGTCTGGTTGTGGGGACAGGATATCCGGGGTGAAAGCAGTGGCAAGCAGTGGCAAGGAAGCGGTTCTCACTCTCCTTTATTGTGGGTTTGTTGGGCACTTCCAGCCGCAGGAAACAATTTCATGCAGTCTCGGATCAACTGTCCTGCAAAGTTGGGAAAGATCACAAAAGCTGGTTTCTGTAGAGGCTGGTTCCTTGCTCCGGCATCTGTTTCCTCAGAAGACGGACTGTTGCTACTTAGCTCCATTTCCAGCTAGAGTACATGTTTGTGGGTCTCTCCGATGTGAAACTCCTCCTCACGATGACCCACGAACAGAGGAGAGAGGGGCCTCTCTGGTGCAGCTGACGAGCAGTGGGCAAAAGAGGGTGATTGGTGCGGGCAGCTAGGCCTTATAGTTTCAGTAGCTACCCTGCTGTGAGGGGCTTTCCCTTGGGGAGGGAATCTCTGCTGCTTCTTATAGCATTAGCGATAGTGTGAGTTTATTGTAACTTTCAGTCAACAGTCTAATATTTACGTTCTCTTTTGTCTTATTTCCCAACATCAATCCAAACACAGATGCTGATGAGGATGTTTAATGGTAAATAAACTTAAAAAACTTGAGAACAGCACATGGAGCAGGCAGGAAAAACTAGGCATTATCAGTGAAACAGCAGAACCCATCAGAGAGTGAAGAGTTCAGAGGGTTTAAACACATGGAAGGAAAAGAGAAGAGAGACAAGGTAGAGGTGAAGGTAATCAGAAGAGAAACAAGTAACAGCTGGGAGCTGAGGTACAAAGAGCTGAGGAAGATGGCAAAAACACAAGACAGAGATCTACAGAATCCACAGAGAATAAACTAAGGTGACTACAATAGACAATACAAACTAACACTTAATAAATGAAAGACCACACGATCCAGGAATATGTCCAAAACCAAAATACAAATCTCTGGAGATAGTGACAAGGAATGACATAATATGGGAACATATTGGACACAATAATGAACACAGAGAAATGAAGAGGATGTTACAAGACTTAAAGATAATAAACAACAAGGAAAAGATCCAATACTTAAGGACCATGAAATATTCAATTATTTATATAGCGCCTATTCTTGAAACATGTCATCTCAAGGCACTTTACAAAGTTAAGTTCAATCATATTATACAGATTGGGTCAGATTATACAGATTGGTCAAAAATGTTCCTATATAAGGAAACCAGTTGATTGCATCAAAGTCCCGACAAGCAGCATTCACTCCTGGAGAAGCATAGAGCCACAGGGAGAGTCGTCTGCATTGTACATGGCTTTGCTGCAATCCCTCATACTGAGCAAGCATGAAGCGACAGTGGAAAGAAAAAACACCCGTTAGCGGGAAGGAAAAACCTCTAGCAGAACCGGGCTCAGTATGAACGGTCATCTGCCTCGACCGACTGGGGGTTACAGAAGACAGAGCAGAGACACAACAAGACAGAAAAAAAGCACAGAAGCACACATTGATCTAGTAATCTGTTCTATATTAGATGGTAATAGTCGGTGATCTGTCCTCCCTGGATGATTTCACAGTCAACAGAACGTCAGACCAGGTGTACCTACTATGAAGAAAAAAGAGAGAGAACAAAAAGTTAAAAGCTGAAATGACAACAGTCATTTCAATGCAAATCTGGAGAACAGTAAAAATCAGTAGAGTGAGAAAAATAGGCCCTGATGTCCTCCAGTAGCCTAAGCCTATACCAGCATAACGATAGAGGTAGCTCAGGGTAACATGAGCCACTCTAACTATAAGCTTTGTCAAAAAGGAAAGTTTTAAGATTAGTCTTAAAAGTAGACAGGGTGTCTGCCTCACGGACCAAAACTGGGAGTTGGTTCCACAGGAGAGGAGCCTGATAGCTAAAGGATCTGCCTCCCATTCTACTTTTAGAGACTCTAGGAACCACCAGCAGACCTGCAGTCTGAGAGCGAAGTGCTCTGTTAGGAACATACGGGGTAATCAGAGCTCTGATATATGATGGAGCTTGATTATTAAGGGCTTTATACGTTAGAAGAAGAATTTTAAATTCTATTTATGTATTTCATTGCTAAAAACCTCACCAATTCAATCACAGTAAGATTTGGTTCCTGGAGAGAAGAAAAGGCTCTGTGGAGAAATATGGGACTATATATTTTAGAAACAATATAAAACTACTCTAAAATAGGATTTAATATGGAGTAGATGGTGAGAGAGTAGGAAATTAAAATAATGAGCTCTTGTTGTAGCCATTTTCTAGGCTTTTCTTCAGGACATGTTTTTTTTTTTCAGGGGAAAAAAAGAAGAAATTCTGTAGTTCATCCTGGGGGAAAAAACTGCATGGGCTCATTTTTCTGCTCCTCTTGGAGACAGGATGCTTCTGGTTTACATGGTACTGAGCAGATCAAAAAAGAAAGCCTTACATGTTTCATGTGCAAGCTTTAGTCAAAAACACCTACAAGGTTCCTCACAGGTTTTTCTAACTGATCTAATTCAGCTTAATCCATGGAAGCTAAGTGTTCAATAATTATAGCATTATGCATCTCTGACTCTAATGAGTTTGCCTAAAAGAAAGATGAGACACAGAACCCTGCTAAAACACCAGGTCTAACTATGATCTTTGATAAACAATCCTCTAGTTATCAGACAGCTATGACTTAGCCAAATCTCTGCCAAGCCTGCCTTGCTGTGGCGACCCCTGAATAAGGGAGCAGCCTGAGGTTAGTAACAAGGAATGAGGGAATCGCATAATAAACTTTGCTGCAAATTGAAAAGTGTGTAACTGACTTTGACTCTGTCTGTCTGGTTGGTTTGAAATTTAGTACATATCACAAAATGTCAATCCAATGGATATGAATGCTTTTGCAAGATAAGTAGAAGTAAATATCTGTATAATGACACCATGTTTAAATGTATCTTTTCAAGTTTTGAGCAGGATGGAAGTTCTTTTGATCAAAAATCCCCATCACGACCTCACAATTTTACACTCCAAACACATGCCTGCTATGTGCGTGTGCTCCCAGCAGCAGAGGGCAGCAGACACGTAGGCTGAGCAAATGTTTTCTTTTCTCTCATCTCCACCTCAGGGAGGGGCTCATTAAATCAGTCTCCCCATCTCTGGCTGATGAATTCTTCATTAAAACACTATGATCCAGCCTGCTCTCCTCTACAAAGACATTTTAAAGAAGCGCAATTAAGTGGGTCTTGATGATCTCAGAGAGATGATCTTTTGCAGCTAAAAGCTCCCTGAACGCAGCCCACTGGAGCCTTTCCAGAGTGATAGCTCACACGGAAAAACAGTCCACCAGCGAATAACAAAGGGAAGTCAGCTGCTTCACGGGGATTTGGATGTTCAAAGGAGCAGCTTATGCCTTTGGGCCATGCAGGGCCCTCTCGAGTCAGAGAATGAAATCTGTTGTTTAACAAGCCTTTATTGGAATCCTCACGAACAAAAATGTTGAAGATTGGGGACAAACAGAAGCCCACAGTGGTGGCACACATGAGCCCGAGATGAGAGAATATTTGTCAGTGAGCCCATACCAGAGTGTATGACTTTCATATTGGTATAACAAAATCTATTGAGTGGCTCAGTGTGTGTGTGTGTGTGTGTGTGTGTTGGTGCGGGCCAGGATATGCTGGGCTTTAGGTGGTGGATATAACAGAGCCCGCTGCCTCTGTTCTTTGGTCTACTGGAGGTTTCTAAAGAATGATCTCGGTGTGTTTCAGGTGTCCCATGGGTGTTTCAGAAAGCCGGACACTGCCTCTGAGCTTTACCGTGCTTTGTGGGACTTCACATTTAAAGGCAAACACCTCCACAGATCTCTGTGTTTCAGCTTTTATGTTTACTCCTTGGAAGCTTGAAGTGGGGCAGAGAGATTTGAAGTCTTGCTATAACAGGTAACCAATCAGACTGCAGTGTCAGATGTCATGGAAAACTTTAGCAGATTCCATATCCTATACACCCGGGCAAAACCCGTGTGTAACGTCAGGTTGTCCGGAAAGAACAGGAGTGTTGTTGGGATGACAGACCAAATTATTACCAACAGATACGGAGAAAACTGCACTTTCTGTTTTACCCCTCAAGGATTTGTAAGGCAACTGTTAAACTGATGATGTAAAAGCTGTCTCATGGGACTAACGTAACATTTTCTTGTAAAACTTTATTGTATCTTAAAGTAGATGTTTGATATAGATTTAGAACTGATTGGATTAATATCTAATCACAGAATATATGTATCCTTAATTTTACCTTGGATCTTTGTTTGCCATATTTATCACAAAAACATATGCAGCCATG
Organism: Fundulus diaphanus; assembly: GCA_037039145.1. Classification (NCBI taxonomy): domain Eukaryota; kingdom Metazoa; phylum Chordata; class Actinopteri; order Cyprinodontiformes; family Fundulidae; genus Fundulus; species Fundulus diaphanus. The sequence continues at coordinate 49,975,528 of CM073124.1, read as the reverse complement.
TTAAAAGAAAAGTATACCCCCTTAGATTTTATATATGAGGAGACTGAATAGAACAGTAGAACTGAATATAATTAAAAATGATCTGGTTTGTTTTATAAAGCAACTAGGACTGTCAAACGATTAAAAATTTTAATCGCGATTAATCGCATAATGTCGATAGTTAACTCGAGATTAATCCCAAATTAATCGCATATTTTATCCTTTTATTTCTGAAAGTGTAATAGCCTGTTTGAGCATTTTAATATGCAATTTTGCAATAAATGACACTAATAAAATACATGCTTGTACAAAAAATATTTTTATTTTATTTTTCAAGCACTTTTCAGAATTGGAATGAAAACATCCTGGTGCCAATGTTAAACTCTGGACTATAATGGCTAAATGACTAATCATGACGCCCTGATGTTTACACAATGTGTAAACAAATGTGTAAATAAATACCTGTTTTCCTGCCAATATATTTTTTTTGCCTCTTAAACAAAGATAGACATGGTATTACGCATAAACATATAAATTAATAAAAATTGTACATTTAAATAAAGTCATAAGTTTTGTTCATTTTTTCACTCTCTATCTCTCACACATCTAATTCTGAGCTTTCACACCAACAACAATAATTACTTTGAATATTTTTGCTTGCTGTTTCTATCCATATTCATAGAATTTAAGCCTGGAAAAAGGTTTTAAATTTCCAGGTCATTCCAGTCTTACACTTTGCTTGCAACTGGGCCAGGAGCTTAATACCCTTGAAAGAGACTGTTTAGGAACTGATTAGTAACTCCAGGTACTTCGTTTGGCAACGTGATTCAGCCTTAGTTTGTCAAATACAGAGACAAATTAATAAGCATTACAGTACGGTTAATGGGTTGGGGTTTGTGCAATGTTATCAACGTGTAAAAACTCATCTTCAGAACCAATCTCTGCTTAAAATGGTGATCTGCACCGCCTAATCTACTTTCAGCAGTTATCACCGGTTATTGCAACCGTAAACTGCAGAAAATACGAGCAGAGTTGCTCTGTCTGCCTTTACTACCGTCGGCTCCTATGGCGGAGGGGTATTTCAGCTGGATACACTCAAATGTAGTGCAGGCAGGTCTCATAATAACCCCTATTTCGTCACTTATTTTAGAGCCCAAATAAGCGAATTCACTTACAGAAACCTGCCCAAAAAAAACGCAACCCGTGTCTCATGAAATTTAGAAGCGCTTTTAGAAAAAAAGAAGCCCAAAGTCGCATGAAATAAACAGTCTTTGGCAACAGTGAGCGCGGGTCTGTTTTGCTACAGTTCTCTAGCACTCTCGAAATTACGGAAAACGCCGAGGGTAAAAGAAACACAGTCCGGAGAGCGCGGCGGGGGGAAAAACATTAGGGAACGGTGTGTGTGTTTTGACGCGCGATTAACGGCGACAAAAAAATTGTCAGCGTTATGGTCTAACAAAGTTAACACGTTAATAACGCATTAAAACTGACAGCCCTAAAAGCAACCCCTTAAGCCTGACGGACCCACATGTAGGTCCAGCTGAGGCAGGTGTTTAAACTCCGCCTCTAAACAAGGTGAAACACGGCTCTTTTTTCTGAGTGGCTTACAGGCTTTAATGTTTCCAAAACAGTCCCCCAATTTTTTTGTATAAATACTTATGGCTTTACAGCTTTTTAAGCATACCTGGTGAGATGTAAAGGTCCTCTAAAGGCGGTGGACATTTAGGAAAAAAAACATTACACAAAACACATCCACTGGCTGAAACTGGCAAAACCCCAATTTGTAGTTTTGAAAAGCTCCCCTTTGTAACACCATATCCAGCGATGTCATTTACATGCATAATCGAACTCATGATTTAGCTTTACGCATTGCTTTGCACATTATTGCCATAATGCCATGCACAATCAGAATCAGATCAGAATCAGATATACTTTAATAATCCCAGAGGGAAAGTACTGTTTCAGTACAACCGCCATAACATAACATATATCACAAACATTTCAGGGGGAGACGATTTACTGAAGCCATGCTGCCAAGGACACTGCCTTACACGGTGCCCACAGGGCGGTGCCATTGACTCTGTGGAAAGATAGGGGTCACGATAGGAAGGGAGAGGGAAAAACACATATTTCACACTTTATCCTAATAACAGGATACCGTTTGAGATATCAAAAACCTCATGCACGAGAAGCACAAATATGACAAGACACATATAAGCAGAAGGTTAACATTGGAGACTGGTCGCGTGTAAGTTCATATGTTTTTGTGGGCATCAGTAATGTGTGTCTGTTTGGGTGAAAGTGTTTATATTTCCATGAACACTCTCCAGAGGCCATTGTCCTTGATGTTATCAACCGGCCAACAGTTCAGAAAGCATTCGCAGATGTCAGCGGGGAAGGAGGGAGCGGGGGAGAGTTCTGAGCTCACTTGCCATAACAACCAGGGAGTGTTATTGATAGGGGAGTCATAATCCAAATACTTTATTTGTTATGAGGACAAGCTGCACTGACTTTCCCGTCAGCTTAAAGTCAATTGGTGGCTCCAAATGGCGAAATCCAATATTCCAAAATAATTGGGCTTTTCCGCGTTTCACTTCCAGTTTTTATCCCATCTCCCCTTGAGTTCAACCACGAAGCCAGTCTGCGTACCAGCACATCCAGCTTTTCGGCTCTGCTCCTCCAACTTCCGGGTCTGTTCGTTCATCGCCTTAGTGATCGCGTCATATACAAATTCTGGCGGGGATAAGTCGTTTGGCACGACACCTGTCGTATCCTAGCGCAGCAGGTTTTGGTGATACCACAATAAATTGGGCAAAAGACCGGGCTATTTCTGCCCTGCGATGGACTGGCGACCTGTCCAGGGTGTACCCCACCTCTCGCGCATTGACAGGTGGAGATCGGGACCGGCACCCCTTACAATCCTAGCAGGGATAAGTGTGTCGGAAAATGGATGGATGGATGGATGGATGAACTGGGTTATTTCTTTTTCCTTGCCATCATTATTATTTTTATTCTTTACGAGAATAAAGTCAGGAGAATGAAGAATGAATGAAGCCAAAGGGCTACGAAAATAAACTCGTAATATTACAAAATTACAGTCACAGTACACAGTAATATTTTAGTATTGAATTAAGGTTTATTGGACTAACAGAAAATGTGCAATATGCATTAAAACAAAATTTGACAGGTGCAAAAATATGGGCACCTCAGCAAAAAAAGACAAAAATAACAGCCTCTAGTCGCTTCCTGTAGCATTTAATGAGTTCCTGGATCCTGGATGAAGGGATTTTTGACCATTCTTCTTTGCAAAACAATTCCAGTTCAGTTAGGTTTGATGGTCGCCGAGCATGGACAGCCTGCTTCAAATCATCCCACAGATGTTCAATGATATTCAGGTCTGTGGATTGGGATGGCCATTCCAGAGCATTGTAATTGTTCCTCTGCATGAATGCCTGAGTAGATTTGGAGCGGTGTTTTGGATCATTGTCTTGCTGAAATATCCATCCCCGGCGTAACTTCCGCTTCGTAACTGATTCTTGAACATTATTCTCAAGAATCTGCTGATACTGAGTGGAATCCGTACGACCCTCAACTTTAACAAGATTGCCAGTGCCAGCATTGGCGACGCAGCCCCAAAGCATGATGGAACCTCCACCAAATTTGACAGTGGGTACCAAGTGTTTTTCTTGGAACGCTGTGTTTTTTTGTCGCCATGCATAACGCCTTTTTTTATGACCAAACAACTCAATCTTTGTTTCATCAGTCCACAGGACCCTCTTCCAAAATGAAGCTGGCTTGTCCAAATGTGCTTTTGCATACCTCAAGCGACTCTGTTTGTGCCGTGCTTGCAGAAAAGGCTTCTGTCACATCACTCTCCCATACAGCTTCTCCTGGTGCAAAGTGCGCTGAATTGTTGAACGATGCACAGTGACACCAAGATGACAAGACAGCAAGATGATGCTGCAGGTCTTTGGAGGTGGTCTGCGGGTTGTCCTTGACCGTTCTCACCATTCTTCTTCTCTGCCTCTCTGATATTTTTCTTGGCCTGCCACTTCTGGGCTTAACAAGAACTGTCCCTGTGGTCTTCCATTTCCTTTCTATGTTCCTCACAGTGGAAACTGACAGTTTAAATCTCTGAGACAACTTTTTGTATCCTTCCCCTGAACGACTATGTTGAACAATCTTTGTTTTCAGATCATTTGAGAGTTGTTTTGAGGTGCCCATGATGAATCTTCAGAGGAGATTCAAACAGGAGAACAACTTGCAACTGGGCACCTTAAATACATTTTCTCATGATTGGATACACCTGGCTATGAAGTTCAAATCTTAATGAAGTTACCAAACCAATTTGTGTTTTAGTAAGTCAGTGAAAAGTAGTTAAGGGTATTCAAATCAATAAAATGATTAGGGTACCCAAATTTTTGCACCTGTCAAATTTTGTTTTAATCAGGGCTTTGAACCGATTTTTTTTCTCATTCGGTTCGTTCCGAACAGAAACAGAATTATAACGTTTCCGGTTATGAGTTCCACCAATAAATTGACGTTCCCGAACCGGTTAGAACAAAAAAATACTGTTCCCGGTACGGTTAATTTCGTTCCTGTCAGCTGTTTGGAAGGAGCGTTTTATTTAACGATGGATCGTAATTTACCTCTTATTTAAGATGTGTAGCTCTAGTGGAGACACCGCTCTCTCTCCATTCAGTCAGCGAATGTGGGATGTGATGTCACACAGGAAGTGAACCTCAGCCGTCATGGTAACGTGCGCAGAAAAATAATTACTTTTTTTTTAGTTAATTAGGCAACGAAAACTTTGAGGAACGAAATAAAACCGGTGTTAACCGGTTACCATTATTTTTAAATAAGTGTTCCAGTTCCAGAACATAAAAAATAATAACGTTTCCGGTTTCCCTGTAAAATACAAAAAGTTCCCAGTTTTCGTTTTCGTTCCTTGAACCGGCTCAAAGCCCTGGTTTTAATGCATGTTGCACATTTTCTGTTAGTTCAATAAACCTCAATTGAATACTGAAATATTACTGTGTCCATCAGTTATTTCAAACTGAAATAGCTGTTGCAAACACCCAACTATTTAGAAATAAACATAATTAAGATTAATAGGGGTGCCCAAACTTTTTCATATGACTGTATTTCAAAGAAGAGTGGGCTCCATACTTGGAGTACAGTGATCTACCAGGGACATCAGCATCTGTCCTCTGGGAAGCAGGGAAAGCAGTGATGAGAGGTAAAATAATTTCTTTCGTATCTCATAAAAAGAAAATAGAAAACAATAAGATTCAGGAATTAGAGGTTTCTAGAATCCTCCCAGGAAGAGGAAAAGCTGGGTAAAATCCGTAAATTAAAATTAGAATTAAAGGAATATATTGAAAAGCAAAATAAATTCTTATTACAAAGACTTTGAATAGAAAATTTTGAACATGTCAATAAGTCAGGAAGCTTTTTAGCTAATCAGCTAAAAATAAACAAAGAAAAAACGACTATATTTGCAGTCACAGACTGAACTGGTAATACCTTATGTGATCCGGAAAGTATAAACAACACCTTCCGAGATTTTTACAAATCTTTATACATGTCAAAGATAAATCCTCCCACACGTGGTGGTGCAGTTAGGGACCGTCAAAAAAGTTTTGAACCAAGCACTCTTGAGAAATAAAAATCAATAAATTCCTTATCTAGTGACTAGCTAAGACAAAACCAATAGGAAATCATGCCAATAAATAACATCTGTAAGGCACACTAATTTTTATTCCATTTTAAGGCTTTGTCTATTTTTAAAGAATTGTTATTATAGCAAAATGTGATATTTCTTCAATAGCTTCCAGGTTCTGAGAATAAAGAGTTCTGGAATATTCTGGCACCAACATTCCACAGAATGTTGCTGGAAACTCAGGGAAATGGCAGATTTCCAGCTAATATGAATTCTGCTACCATTAGTCTTCTGCTTAAGCCAGGCAAAGATCCTATGTTTCCCACCAGCTATTGTCCCATATCCCTAATTATGTAATGCTCAGAGGGAAAGGACCCAGAATTCAGCCAGACCAGCAGAGGTTTCTTTTAAAAGAAGCTTTTTAATCAAAATCAAAAGAACAGGGGACAAATCCAAACAGGCTGTCAAAACAAAAAGATGACACAAAAAATAAACAAACGAGCAGGGCAGACAAGGCAGGAACAGACCGGACCGAATGGCTCAGGTTTCTGGAGAAAAAGGGGTCAAAAAATCCAAAAAGCAAACCAACATACAGAATTTGCAGGAGGAGACTCACCCATACTCAACAGGACAACCTGGCACTGATGTCTGGTCTCAGCAGTTTATATGGAGGTGGAATCAGGTGAAACCGGTGAGAGGTGATTGCAGCAGGGGTGGAGTTAGGCAGGTGTGCAGAGTAAGTAATTAGACCAGACATCAGTGCTGAGGCTCAAAACAAGAACAGATAAAAAAAACCCAAACCAAAACTAAGAAACTTCTGAAGACATAACAGAATAAACTACAACAGTAAACACTAATCTAAACAATAAACCAGACAAGACAGAACTCAAAACAGCCAGATAATAAAAGACAGGAGAGAGAAGGAAAAACTAAAACTAACATAAACCATAACAGAACTCAGAATATTACAAATTAACGTGGATATTAAAATAATCTGTAAAGCTGTTGCAAAACGTTTAGATAAAGTCACTCCTCTCATAATACACCCTGATCAAACTGGGTTCATTAAAGGAAGGCAGTCATCCTTAAATACACACAGATTACTTAAGTTAATAGATTATTCCTACAGTAAAAATATTGAATCCAATATATTGTCTTTAGATGCAGAAAAAGCATTTGACGGAGTAAATTGGAAATTTTTATTCGCTACTCTACATAGATTTGTTTTTGAAATTTCTTTATAAATTGGTTAAAAATTTTATACAGCTTCCCAACAGCATGTGTCAAGACAAATAACCAAACATCCTCCATCTTTTGTCTCCAGAGGGGCACTAGGCAAGGAAGCCCGCTTTCCCCCTCACTGTTTGCCATTTTTATTGAACCTCTAGCAGCAACAATTAGACAAACTAATGTTGTTAAAGGTATAAAATGCATGAAAATAGAGCATAAAATTAGTCTTTATCCAGATGATGTATTACTCTATCTCCAGCACTCAAACACTTGTCTCTCTCAAGTAATTAGATTACTAGAATCCTTCTCAAAAGTCTCAGATTACTCTATAAATTGGTCAAAATCTGCTCATTACAGAACTCTCTAGATTTACAACTGCAATCAGGGAGTATTAAATATTTGGGTATTACTGTGTCATCTAAATTGACGGATTTAGTAAAACTAAACCATATCCCGCTTTTAAAAAAGATAGAAGAAGATCTTGAGAGATGGAAATCGCTTCCAATCTCACTTATGGGTAGGGTTGCTTCAATTAAAATGATGGTTTTACCTATAATTAATTACTTATTTTCAATGATCCCCAATAAACCTCCATCCGTCTGGATTAAATCTCTCAACTCTTCCATCTCTAAATTTCTTTGGAAAGATAGACCCCGCCGTATCAGCTTAAAGACACTACAGAAGACTAAAGATAGAGGGGGACTTGACCTACCTAACTTCCATAACTACTACTTAGCAAATAGGCTACAATACATCTCTAAATGGATAAAACATAATCCCTTAGACCAGTGCTTCCCAAACTTTTTGCATCGCGTACCCCTTGGAGCATTTCATCTCCATCCGCGTACCCCCCCCCCCCCCCCCCCCCAAAAAAAAGAAACATTCAACATAGGGATCAGAGTTTTATTAACTTGACTGCAGATACTAAATACATCTGCATTATAAAAGGGCATAACATAATAACATGTAACAAACAAGAACAAAGACTATAACGAGCCTGTTCAGAATACAGCCAAAACTGCGGACCTGGAAGCTATTGAAGAAATATCAATTATTTTTATAATAAAAATTCTTTAAAAATAGAAAAAAGCTTAAAATGGGATATAAATGAGTGTGCCCCATCAAGGTAAAATAGTAGAACAATTTGACACAGATTTGGAGTCAGTGGGTCACATGACCTGGAAGCTATTGAAGAAATATCACATTTTTTCAATATAAAAATTCTTTAAAAATAAACAAAGGCTTAAAATGGGATAAAAATGAGTGTGCCCCATCAAGGTAAAATAGTAGAACAATTTGACATAGATTTGGAGTCAATGGGTCACATGACCCGGAAGCTATTGAAGAAATATCAATTATTTTTATAATACAAATTCTTTCAAAATAGAAAAAAGCTTAAAATGGGATAAAAATGAGTGTGCCCCATCAAGGTAAAATAGTAGAACAATTTTACATAGATTTGGAGTCAGTGGGTCACATAACCTGGAAGCTATTGAAGAAATATCACATTTTGCTATAATAACAATTCTTTAAAAATAGACAAAGCCTTAAAATGGAATAAAAATTAGTGTGCCTTACAGCTGTTATTTATTGGCATGATTTCCTATTAGTTTTGTCTTAGCTAGTCACTAGATAAGGAATTTATTGATTTTTATTTCTCAAGAGTGCTTGGTTCAAAACTTTTTTGACGGTCCCTAACTGCACCACCACGTGTGGGAGGAGGGAGCAGCTGAGAGACGCTGGCCGAAAACGGAGTCCTTCAACCGGATCAACCGTGAGCTGGATCCCGCTGACTCCGCGGAGCTTGAATGTCCAATGCCCAATATCAAACTAACTTCACCGCAGTCTCTAATGTGAGGGGTGTGCTTGAGAGGACGCGTATAACCCCTGTATGTCTGGCCGAATCGGCGACAGTTTCAGTCTTAAATCGTCTTCCACACATAGTCTGTGTCGGTATTTAGTTTTCAGGCTGGTCAGACATGAAAATCCTCTCTCACATAAATATGTAGTGGCGAATGGCATTAATTTCTTGGACCAGGCTGTGAAGACCGAGGAGGACCTGGAGGGCTCTCCCCGCCAGCCGCACACTCCGCTGCGCACAGCTCCTCCGTGCGCTGAGGCGCTCGGCTCCTCTTCACCTTCCGGCCGCATAATGACCTCCGCGGCTACGATGACGGAGCCTCTCCACAGCGGCTGGACCCCGCCGGCTGCGATCAGCGGAGGAACCACACCCCTCCACCGCCCGCTGATGACGGCACTCCTCTCCCTCTGCGCCAGCAGAAACCCTGCGGCTCCTCCTGTCCTTCTCCGGGGACGTCACAGCTCACCTCTAACCAACTTTATCAGTGTCAAGCCCGAGCCCTACTCGAGCTCGTGCTATTCATTGAATTTAAGGTTGCTGCTTCGCGTACGAGGCCACTATTGTATGGCATTTGATTTTTTTTCCCCCTGCATTTTTATTTTTTTTCCAAAATCTTTTCCCGTACCCCCTGTCATAACAATAGTTTGGGAATAACTGCCTTAGACGAACCCTGGCTAGACACAGAACAGAAAATATGCAATAATATCATGATTTCAGATTTGCCGTTTATTAGCTCAAATATAAAACGGCATGCATGCTTTAAAAATATCAACATGAGCTCTTCTCATGTTGATATTTTGGGAGTATCTTAAAATGACGGAGTCATCCCTTATCCCATGCAGTCGTACACCCATCTGGAATAATCCTGACATCCTAAAAAATCATAATATGATAAACTTTACATACTGGAAGAATAAAGGCATTGAATATCTGGAACATTTATTTGATGGAACTGAATTTATCATATTTCATAGATTAAACATACAATATGGTATTAATAAAAATAAATTCTTAGAATATCAACAAATTAAATCTATAATTAGAAATACATTTAAGCATATTAAAGGTGGTTTACAAATTCCAACAAATATATTAGTTTCTGGATTTAAGCCCCCCAAAACTACTGTCTAAATTATACAGGACACCGACTAAATTAGACGATTCTATATGTCTTCCTATTATGAAATGGGAAGAGGATTTATCAGTCTTTGAACAAAACATCTGGGCTCAGATATGTCTGAAAACTTTCAAAATGACTAGAAACCAAAATTTACAACTAATACAATACAAAATCCTTCACAGTGTACACTATACAGGTCAAAGATTATTCAAGATGGGTTTTGCACAATCCAATATCTGTCCACAGTGCACAGGCAACAATCCTGACAATTATATTCACGCGTTATGGTTATGCCCACCAGTTCAGAGGTTCTGGGGGTGCTCGGAGTGGGGTGTCCAGTGGGTCTGACCCGGGATCTGTTGCCCCTGTCCGGGCGGGGGGTGGGGGTCCTTGGGGCGGTCTCTGGTGGCCGCTTGCGGGGCTCTTGTGGGGTTCCACGCTGACAGACGTGGGGTACTGGCCTGGTAACTGTGCTCTGCTGGGTGGGTCCGGGGGGGGGGGGGGGGGGGGGTCCGGGGCTTCGGGGTTCCGTCCGGGTGTCTGGCCCTACTGGGGCCTCAGGTGTGCTGGGGGGCCCTGGGCCTGTTGAGCTGGCAGGGGGGCATGTGCATTACCATCTAATGGCAGATACTTTCCCCTTTAAGGGGTTTGCACTTTGCTAGTGGGGGGGAGGGGGGTGGGGGTAGTGGGGACGAACCCAGCCTGGGTGTCTTTTGTCGTATGTGTGTTGGGAGTTGTTTGAATGGCAGTGTTGGGGTGGGATTACATTCTCGGATGGGGAGGGGGCGGGGGGGATGTGGCTGTTTGGAGCGCTCCGTGTCTGGCTCCCTATCTCATTCCTGGTCTATGTCATCTCCCGGTGCAGATTCCATCTGGAAGCGGGGACTGTGTGGTTCGGGCGGGCTGGTTAACCAGAGGGGTTTAATTAATTTATTTGTTTAATTAATTAATTAATTATTTTTTTTCTTTTTTTAGGTGGGTTGGGGGTGGTGGTGTTGGTCCTGGTGTGTGGTTGGCTCACGGGCCCTGTTGCCTGTCCCTGGCCCTGGGTGGTGCGGCGGGCGGAGCCCCCTTCTCTGGGTGGGTTTTCGGGGAACGGAGGTGCCTATCGGAGTCAGTAGGGGAGCTGGCTCCCTGGGAGAGCATGAGGCTCCTCAGTTCTTCCCTCCCCATCCCCGACTCCTCCCTCTGCCTGCTCCATCATGCTGCCTCACATGTAGGACCTTGGGGAGGGGGGCGTTGTTGGAGGGTACCACTTCCAGCTGACGTCCCACACCCCAATGTTATTATGCATTTTAGACATTTTCATTTACAACATTTTCACATCACACATATATGTAGGGCTCTGTTTGGGGGGAGGGGGGTAAAGACATCTGGAGGGGGGCTTATTGTGTAGGCCTCACCCCTGATGGCTCCCTCTTTCCCCATTCGCATTTAGACATTGAGGGTTCTGGGTAGGTTGCTTGGAGGGGGTGCACTGGCACCAGCTACCTTCCGGAGGGGTGGTGGACTGTGCCGGGCACCCCCTTTGGCACTCCCCATTTGAAACACACTCGAGAACAACACACAACAACACAACATTTGAGCAGGTGGAGGGAGAATTGGGGTCTTTCTCACACCTCTGTTCTCCGATTGCCGCCCGGAGTCTAGGTCCTGTAGGAGGAACAAGCTACCCGGTCGCGGGTCTTGGCTAGCAGCCGTTGTCGGGCCAGGGCAGCTGGCCGGGACTGGGGCTGACACCACTGCCCTCCATGGGAATGGGTGGGTGTGTGTGGCTGGGGTATGGAGGGGGAGGGAGTGGGGGGGATAAATATTCAGGATTTATTTGGGGGGGGGTCGGCGGTGGGCTCTGGTTGACTAGCCCGTCCGGGCCTGGCCACTGCTTCGCGGAGCCTGGCCCTCTGGGGCTCGGCCGGGGCCCCCACCGTGGGTCGGGGCACTCCTGGGGCCTCGGCTCCCCGGGGCCCATGACCGGTCCCACCTTAGCGTAGCTGGCTGCCGGCGGAGCCCACGGGCTCGTCCCCGCGGCTCCTGGGGGCTTCAGCGTTGCAGCGGCTGGGGATTTCCTGGGGGGCGTCTCCCCTCTCCCCTCGGTGGGGGCTGCGGATCTCCTGTGTTCTCCCGTCTTTGGGTCCCTTGGGGCCTGCCTCGGTGCTCTGGGGGGGCGGGGGGTAGGTGCTTGGATCCGGCTAGTTACATACTCATCCATTTTTATCTTCAGCTACCACTTTATACATTTCGTATTGATTAATACTGCATATACTTCAGTGATGGTATCAAGGTGTTGCTGTATTGCATCTGTAATTCTATTGGTTGTGCTGTTCTTTTTACATCTCTCTTTGCAGGTAATGAAGCAGACTGATGAATCTTTGTCAATCTCTCTCTACTGTCTCCTCTTTCTTTCACCTTTTCCTCCTTTCTTTTTTTTCCTTCTCATTTCCACATAAACATGAATTATTCCCTACATAATAAACCTATTTACATATATAAATCAAGCAGAGCACTATGGTCAAAGCGATAATGCTCCACTCGTGAGAGTGTTATTGCCACATTGCCAGACAGGACACAAAAAAAATAAAATAAAAAAAATGTCTTACTGTTAAACAGGTAACAAACGTTTGTATTTATAATGTATAACTGTCGAGCTGACCAGGTATATAATTTCAGATGGAATTTGCTCCTAAACCCCTCAGGGCTTAAGCTTTAATCAATGAAGTTAATATGGACTCTTTCTGAACCGGCTTTGTTACAGTTGTTTGCTCTGAGGACGCAAAGGAGGGCCAGTAACTGTTGTTCAAAACCCTTCAGATTTTCTGTCCAATGGTTCCCATTGATTTCACCATCATGCACTTGACCATTTATCTTCCTGCATGCTGAATTATTTCTATTGATTTATGAAATATTGATCAATTTCTCTGATCTGAGGCGGGTTTTTTTACTTCATTGTAATCTGAATCTAGATTTAATTTTCTAAATAACACAAAAAATAGAATAGTTGGCCTAATTTACCCATTATGATCAGGTCTGTATAGGAACAAAAACTATATGGAATAGAAGATACAAAAACAAGGGTTCAGTTTCCTGCAAATGCAGTTATGTTTAAATAGTAACTGATCTATGAGTTATTGCTTGACTGATAAAATAACAGGCTTTTTCTTTGCCAATGGACCAGCTCAATAGTCCTGGTCTTCTATAATAGCACAGTTTTCTGCCAATTTTTTTTCTTTTAACATAACCTTCTTTTACTATTCTGATGTGAATAATTAATCAAAAGGGATAGGAGAGGGTAAGAAATGTGTCTGCTTTTTAAATACACACATAATTTCCCATCTACACCACTAAGCTGTAGGAAAAGTAAATGCCGTTTTCCTTTGGCACTTATTTTCCCCTCAAATCACGCCCCGTCTAAATAATGAATTGAATCGG